>CM019064.1:42921936-43455719 GCA_009667805.1 Leptobrachium leishanense
GAACCATCCCCCTGAACCGGTGAGGAGCACCAACTGCTTGCGATCTGGGTGATCATGGTACTCAATAATCCGATACAACAACCCTTCCTCCAGATGCAATTTGCTCCATTCTCGCCGAAATATCTCCTTCAGTCCTGAGGGAAGACTGGTCAGAAGGTCAGGATTCTTCGCCTTCACGGCCTTGATGACATTGCCTACATGCCAATCTTGAGCCTGAGCTCTCCGCTTGTCCGCTGTCGTGATATCTGACCAATGCTGTAGAATAATGGGAGCACTGAAGGCTTCGGGCACAACTCCAGGTGAACAGCTAATGGAGTCTATTCCCCTAAGTTCGGTAAAATCTTCTGGGTGTTCTACAACTACCGCCGTATTACATAGAGCCCTCACTCCAGGTCCAGGGACTTCTTCCCACTCCTCTTCTTCTTGATGAGGAGGAAGCCCGGGTCGCCGTGATAGCGCATCTGCACTGATGTTTTTGGGGCCCGGTTTATATCTCAAATGGAAACGGTAATTCGACAACGCCGCCAACCATCGATGTCCTGGCATCCAGTTTTGCTGTGTCTGTAGTGTATGTAAGGGGATTGTTATCCGTTCTTACTTCAAACTCTGTCCCATACAGATAATCATGAAGTTTGTCTACTATTGCCCATTTAAGAGCCAAAAATTCCAGCTTGTGGACCGGGTAGTTCTTCTCACTCCCTGTTATGCTTCGACTAATGTAAGCAACTGGTCTCAGTCCCTCAGCATAACTCTGGTGTAGTACACCTCCTACGCCCTCCAGACTAGCATCTACATGGAGCACATAAGGCCTTTCAGGATCGGCATAGGCCAGCACTGGGGCTTCAGTGAGCTTCTTCTTCAGGGTGAGGAAAGCCTGCTCGCATTCAGAGGTCCATTTTTCCCCGAAGGAATCTCTGGAATATAACACTTTAGAACCATCTGCACTTAAAGAGCCCTTTAGGAGATTATGCAATTCGTGCGCTATCTTGGAATAGCCTTCCACAAATCTACGGTAATACCCACAGAATCCAAGAAAGGACCTTAGTTCTCCAACATTATCCGGCTTGGGCCAGTTCACCACAGCTTCGATTTTGGCCGGGTCAGTTGCAACCCCTTGGGCAGAAACTATATGTCCCACGTAGGTGACAGAGCTTCTAGCGAACTTGCATTTGTCTAAGGATAGTTTTAATCCCTCAGCTTCAAGTCTATCCAACACTTTCAATAGTCGGTGCTCATGCTCCTCTGGAGTCTTCCAAACACTATGAGATCATCCAAGTACACCAAGCACTCTCGAGGGTTCATATCCCCAACGGTTTTCTCCATTAGACGTTGGAAAGTGGCGGGAGCTCCAGTGATACCTTGGGGCATCCGCGTAAACTGGTAAAATCCCAGAGGACAGATAAAGGCGGTTTTTTCCTGATCATCTACCTCATGGGTACCTGGTAATACCCAGACCTTAGATCAAGTACACTGAACCACTGACTTCCAGACAGAGCATTCAGCAGATCTTCTATCCGGGGCAACGTATACTGGTCTGGTATGGTGCGCTTATTTAGTGTCCTGTAATCTATGCACAGCCGGACTGATCCATTCTTCTTGCGTACTACTACGATTGGGGATGCATAGGGGCTACGAGATTCTGTAATAATCCCTGCTCCTTCCATCTGATGGATAATATCCCTGACATCTTGTATGTCACGGGGTGGAATACGTCTAGATCTTTCCCGAAAGGGGGCAAAGTTGGATAATCGGATGGCATGGGTGGCACTTTTTGCACAGCCTACATCCATCTCTTCTTTGGAGAACACACTCTCTCTGGCTTGGAGTTTAGTTCGGAGACTATCCTTCCATTCCTGGGATAGGGAGAATCCTCTAGACTGAAATCCGCAGGAGTCCCGGGCATCTTCCCCTCTTCAGCTGTCACTGCCATAATCGAGGAGATTTGGTCTAGCAGGTGGATCACTCCCAGCAGCTGACCCCGTCTATACGCACTTCAGTGTGAGTTAGGTTTTGCACCATCACCGGAAAGGCTTGCCCCCGGTGGTTCTTCCAGTCTTTAACTTCAGGTATGACCATCCATCCTTTCTGAGCGTCATCCTCCGGAAGGGATTCAATTAAGTATTGTCGCCCACCATCTAAAATTCCATCATGAGAGTTGCCGAGGCCCGTAGGGATAGTGTTTCACCTGGTCTGATGAACACAGCTCCAATTCCGATGTAATGGCATTTCCCAGCTTTAGCCTGCAATGCCAGTCGCTGACACTCTTCTCCAAGGTGCGGACTAACTTCCATCAGATGATCCAGTGAAGCACCCTCGTTCCCCAAGGTAGTTTCTGAATACATCCTGCACCACCCTGGCATTGGTCCCGAGTATGATGGGGGCACAAACTTCTTCACATCTGGGCAGATTATGGCCTCCAACTCCATGCTCTGTTCTGTTCCGGTATTCAACTGAGGAATGGTGATGGCGACCTTGATGCTTCCATCAGTCTTGCAGACTTGATCTCCCATGCCCCATAGCTGCATCTCTTCAGTGGGCAGTAAGGGCAGATGCTTTAAATGCTGCTCATAGAATGACCTGTAAACTATAGTCACCTGTGACCCAGTATCTAACAGTGCTGAAGCATAGATGCCATTGATTAGTACATGGATGATAGACCTGGGCCCTACTTTGGGATTGTCCTGTAAACGAGGAGCTCTTTTTTTAGTCCAGTTTCTCCTTTTTTTCTTAATTTTCTTTGAGAAAACTGTACTGTCTTCCAGGGGTCCTATCACTAGCACATGCCCGTCTTCTTCTCCCGAAGGGGCAGGGCATTCCCTGGCAAAATGTCCTGGCTGGCCGCAAGTAAAACATTTCCTCTCCCTTGGTTGATTTCGAGTCAGCCGGGTGGGCTCTGCCCTTTTCGGATCCCGCTCGGACCGTGGAGGATGTGACTGAGACTCTAATTCTGCTAGTCTTTCCCTGAGGCTAGCCATTTCAGTGTTCTCTTTTTCCCGAGGTTTCGTCAGGTTTTCTTTGGAGGTGGCAGGAGAAAATATCTGACTCTCGATCTCCTTCACTTGGGTTATGAGCAATATAAAATCTAAATCTTCTTTAGTCAGTCCTGCTCGCAAAGTAACAATTACTGGGTCATCGGACAAGGCACCCCGCAATACTTGTTTGTCAATTTCACATGAGCTTGAGCAGGTAACACTACATTCTTTTCCATCAGTTTTCCCAAAAACACTTGCAATCTGGTAACATAGTCAGACAACCTCTCTTGTTTCTTTTGACGGGTATTATAGAACTTATTAAGAAGACTTTCGGCATCCTCCACATCTCCATATACTCGTTGTAATACCAGTAGGTACTCCTGAGACTCAATTTCTCCTTTTAAGATTTTATGTGCATTCACAATGTCCGTAGCTGGGGACCGCAGACTCTCCATTATTCTCTGTCGTTTCATAGCATCAGTACAGGTCCATTCGCCCAGCAATTGTGCTGCATTCCGCTTCCATATTTCAAAACTCTCTTCTCCCGATGGAACGGGTTGCATCCCTGAGAATACCCTCAACTTGCGATAGCTATGAGTATGATTAGCTGTCACAATTGCCTCTGAGAGTTTCCTGAGTACATCTGGTATATCGCCATTACTAGCCTCAGTTGGGTTTGGCACATTGCTAGGTCTAGAAGACGTGGTCGGTATTTCATCCACAAAATCAATGTGGTTGACACGGAGCCTCTTCTCCTCTTGGGGTGGAATAGGTAATGTCCGGTGCCATCTCTTTGGAATGGCCCCTCCTTCTTCTTTGACACCGGCATATACAATCGGACAAAACTCTGATAGTTCATCGCTTAAATGAAGACCTATTGGCTTTGTGCAGTTCCTGAGATCCTTCAATGCATAAACCAGGATATATTTCTCTCCTGTTTGGTTTCTCAACACATCCTTGATGGTCACCATAGTCTCTGGTATAAGATTCTCTAACACGCGAATGCATTGCATAGCCTGTCCTTGGGTGGTATATTGCATACCATCAGGGCCTGGTATATGGGTATCCTCTGATTAATAGCCCACTCAGTTACAAACGACACCGTGGGTCGTGGCTCAAATGTAAGGTGGAAAAATGTATCCTTTTTCATCTCAGCAGTGCCCTCCATCTGTAACGCTCTTTTGCCGCTGGGGGCCGCCCCCGCTGGCACCCTCCAGCTGGGTTACACCTTCTTGCTTTACCTGTTGGTCCTGAGTTTCCGCATTTTGGGAATAAGGATACATAGTGTTGGCAGTGCCTCCACCTGTCTGGGCATACAGGCATGGACTGTTTGCCCAGGCAGGAACCTAATAATAACAACTACACAGTGGTACAATAAACAATATAAACTTGTATTGAAATGCAAGTGGCAGCATAAAAGGATTTCAGGTAATACAGTAGCTAACTAGACACACCAACTGCTCTCTAACCTCCCAGCCCAGGACCCTCCCAAACAACCTGGAACCACCCTGATCTTCGTCCTAATGACAGCGATGATGGGTACCAGTTGGTGCACATAAGAGATGGGGCCCTTTTAGCATAACGTAGCTGCCAGTACAGGAAAGGCTGTGGGTAAAATCCGCTCAGCAGCTGTGTGATTCTTAGTTAGTGTAAAGATGGATAGAATGCTGTCAGCGTTTTAAGAAAAGTTTTAAGAAAAGTCACTGGTCTGGTCTCTGAACCTTTCAAGAGTGCTCACCCCAGAGAGCAATTGCACCCGCTACCTGTTTCCCAGCTCACATATGGTGGAGAATGCGGGCAAGTGATAGCAAGAGAGCAGTCAGCAGAATAGTGTAACGGTCTTGATTTGGTCAAATGGGACCTAAAGTGCAACAATGCTTAATGTATTGATTGGAAAATGCGCTGAGATATGCGGTGCAAGGATGCGGAAAAAACCCTAATGGGTTTTAATAGAACTGCGTATACGACGAATAGTGCCTTCTACTGGAGGGTGGAGTAATAGCAATTGCTCTTGCAAAGGGCGTATGGAGCACTTATATGAGATACATAGGATATATATAAAGTGCTAGAAAAGTGCATAGAAGTGCATAAAAAAGTGCATACGTGCAAAAATATTATTTTTTGGTTCTTGACAGGGTTATAACCTAGAATTTTGCGAGCGGGAGGAGAGTTCAGTTCAGGCTGTATGCAATACAGGATAAAAGTCCGCTGGGGTAATCCGGAGGTAATGGATGTTGTCCTAAGGTCCGGTCCTCACCTAGGTCCTATATGTGCTTCCAATTCCCAAATATCAGGGAGGAAGGAAGGGGAAGACAGAGAGAGAGAGGGGATTGCGCAATATTGCTTGATAATCGATCGAGTTGGTAATGACAAAGGGACACTTACAGTGTGCAGAGCCTTGATACCGGCTCTGGTGTGGAACGCCTTGGGCCTAATTGAGGGTGGCCTCTGCCCTTCTTTGGGGTTGTTCCTGGGTAACCCTTCGCTTTCCTTCTTTGCTGGTTGGCACGTTTATCTCAGGTATAAAAGGGAAAAAATCCTCATAGCGCGATATGCAGCTATTACTGAGATATAAATAAAATAGAGGTAGAGATGGCAAACTCACCGATGATGGAGCCTAGAATAACAGGCTCAGCTTGCGGGCAAGTGGTACGGCTATGGTGGGTACCTACACCTCTTTCTGCAGCGGGTGGTCTCCTGTTCTCCAGTGGATGGTTTCCTTGGGAGGAAGTAAGCGGGTGCTTGTAGCCTGAAATACAGCTAGGGCTCCAGGTGCCAATTGCAAACAAATAAATAAATAAAAAGGAGATGGATGGTGGTCCAAATAAAATAATTTATTAACAGGGGATTACAAATAAAAAAAAGGGAGAATAGAGGGGGTTAACACAGAGTACGCGTTTCGGCTATCCAAAGTAGCCTTCTTCAGCTCAAGGTGCAAAAAGTGCAAAAAGTGCGAGAGAGAGGGAATACAAGACACTCCACGTGTGTTTGTTTATATAGAGTCCATGCGGATGAATTCCCGAGGTTACTTCCGGGTTCCGCGGTAGATGCGGTCACGTGACGTATGCCGCGTCATTACGTTTTTGCGGCGGCCATTTTGGATATGCGTTCCACCGGCCGATATCCTGCGTTCCACCCGGCGGATTGTCCGGTGCGGAAGGGAAATTGGCAGTGGGTTGAGACTACTCCTACAGGAATGTCCATAGGCACCAGCAGTAAAACTTATGGCAGAGAAGCCTTATTACCGTTTGGTTACATAAACAATGGGACAAAATTGATAAAAAGCATGGATACAAAATAATAAATAATAAGAGGGATGGAGCATGCTCCTAAAACCGTTTTAAGGTAGAATGAACATGAACATAAGTGCAAATAGGGCAAGGGATTAAAGTGCGGCAGTGAGTGGGAACTGATCCTGCAGAGGAATACCCAAAAGCACCAGCAGTAAATTTATGGTTGAGGAGCCTAATTGCCATGCGATTATATAGACATGGGTACAATAGGACAAAATGGATAAAATTAAAAGGAATGGAGCATGCTGTTTAAACAGAAAACATCAACAACACATTGATGCAGAATAAAAAGAGTATATAGACATGAAATGAGGTACAATGGTTAAAAAATATGACACATTGCTAAAGGCAAATTATAGGCACAATGAGGTAAAGGCATAATGCAATATTATGCAAAAAAAAGGGGGTATATAAATTGCGAGATACCCAATATCATGGGTCTTGATGCGAGGTCACAGAGGCAGTAAAAATAGATAAAAAATTACAATGGGAATAAAAAACAGTAAAATACAGTAAAAAATATAATACAATAAAAATACAATAACAATAAAAACAATATCATAAATGGATAAGAGAAGTTAAGGTGATGACAGATTGCAACATGGTATTGGAGGGAATACACGTATACATATAGGGTAAATGCAATGCACATATGCATTGCGCGATGCACTGGCGAAATGTGGGATGAGTAGTAGCCCATGAAGCGAATGTATAGGCAGAGATCGGTCGGTGATTAGTCGAGGAAGTGGCATAATTCGAAGTCAGCATTTAGTCCATATGGTTGGAGGGTACCCAAATTGAAGATCTTCAATTTGGGTACCCTCCAACCATCCATTTATGATATTGTTTTTATTGTTATTGTATTTTTATTGTATTATATTTTTTACTGTATTTTACTGTTTTTTATTCCCATTGTAATTTTTTATCTATTTTTACTGCCTCTGTGACCTCGCATCAAGACCCATGATATTGGGTATCTCGCAATTTATATACCCCCATTTTTTCGCATAATATTGCATTATGCCTTTACCTCATTGTGCCTATAATTTGCTTTAGCAATGTGTCATATTTTTTAACCATTGTACTCATGTTCATGTCTATACCTCTTTTTATTCTGCATCAATGTGTTGTTAATCTGTTTTAACAGCATGCTCCATTCCTTTTAATTTTATCCATTTTGTCCTATTGTACCCATGTCTATATAATCGCATGGCAATTAGGCTCCTCAACCATAAATTTACTGCTGGTGCTTTTGGGTATTCCTCTGCAGGATCAGTTCCCACTCACTGCCGCACTTTAATCCCTTGCCCTATTTGCACTTATGTTCATGTTCATTCTACCTTAAAACGGTTTTAGGAGCATGCTCCATCCCTCTTATTATTTATTATTTTGTATCCATGCTTTTTATCAATTTTGTCCCATTGTTTATGTAACCAAACGGTAATAAGGCTTCTCTGCCATAAGTTTTACTGCTGGTGCCTATGGACATTCCCTGTAGGAGTAGTCTCAACCCACTGCCGCAATTTCCCTTCCGCACCGGACAATCCGCCGGGTGGAACGCAGGATATCGGCCGGTGGAACGCATATCCAAAATGGCCGCCGCGCAAAACGTAATGACGCGGCATACGTCACGTGACCGCATCTACCGCGGAACCCGGAAGTAACCTCGGGAATTCATCCAGCATGGACTCTATATAAACAAACACACGTGGAGTGTCTTGTATTCCCTCTCTCTCGCACTTTTTGCACTTTTTGCACCTTGAGCTGAAGAAGGCTACTTTGGATAGCCGAAACGCGTACTCTGTGTTAACCCCCTCTATTCTCCCTTTTTTTATTTGTAATCCCCTGTTAATAAATTATTTTATTTGGACCACCATCCATCTCCTTTTTATTTATTTATTTGTTTGCAATTGGCACCTGGAGCCCTAGCTGTATTTCAGGCTACAAGCACCCGGCTTACTTCCTCCCAAGGAAACCATCCACTGGAGAACAGGAGACCACCCGCTGCAGAAAGAGGTGTAGGTACCCACCATAGCCGTACCACTTGCCCGCAAGCTGAGCCTGTTATTCTAGGCTCCATCATCGTGAGTTTGCCATCTCTACCTCTATTTTATTTATATCTCAGTAATAGCTGCATATCGCGCTATGAGGATTTTTTCCCTTTTATACCTGAGATAAACGTGCCAACCAGCAAAGAAGGAAAGCGAAGGGTTACCCAGGAACAACCCCAAAGAAGGGCAGAGGCCACCCTCAATTAGGCCCAAGGCGTTCCACACCAGAGCCGGTATCAAGGCTCTGCACACTGTAAGTGTCCCTTTGTCATTACCAACTCGATCGATTATCAAGCAATATTGCGCAATCCCCTCTCTCTCTCTCTGTCTTCCCCTTCCTTCCTCCCTGATATTTGGGAATTGGAAGCACATATAGGACCTAGGTGAGGACCGGACCTTAGGACAACATCCATTACCTCCGGATTACCCCAGCGGACTTTTATCCTGTATTGCATACAGCCTGAACTGAACTCTCCTCCCGCTCGCAAAATTCTAGGTTATAACCCTGTCAAGAACCAAATAATATTTTTGCACGTATGCACTTTTTATGCACTTCTATGCACTTTTCTAGCACTTTATATATATCCTATGTATCTCATATAAGTGCTCCATACGCCCTTTGCAAGAGCAATTGCTATTACTCCACCCTCCAGTAGAAGGCACTATTCGTCGTATACGCAGTTCTATTAAAACCCATTAGGGTTTTTTCCGCATCCTTGCACCGCATATCAAGCATTGTTGACAATCATACATTAAGCATTGTTGCACTTTAGGTCCCATTTGACCAAATCAAGACCGTTACACTATTCTGCTGACTGCTCTCTTAAGAGCCTGCGCCACTTGGACCCCCCCTCGTTTCTGTTCTAGTTTTTCGCACATTCTTGTCGAGGTTTTGTGTCATAATCCTTGTTGGCTGCACAACATAAATTATATCACCTCACACAATTTATCAGCGCCTCCACTGAACCTCCACCACAAGTGATAGCAAGAACCTGCTATTTAAAAGGCCAGTTACTGAAGTGAAAAAGAAAAAAAAAATGGAGGACGTTCTAAAACAGTTGGTGTTGGCTAATGCAGCACAGCAACAGGCTAATGCTACACAGCGGGACATGTTAAATGCTCTGCAGAAGCAAACTCAGGTGCTGCACATGCAGACGCAGCAGCAGATTAGTGCTGTACAGGAACAGACACAAATGTTTTTTGAAAACCTTGCAGTTGCTGCTGAAGACCAATGTAAGACTCTGACAGAGGTGATGCAGACTCTGGCACAGAGGTCTCCCCTGCAAGCTGCAGATTCTTCTGACAACTCCTCACCCATCCATGTCAGTCGCTTCCTTTCCAAGATGACAGCAGAGGATGATCCAGAGGCCTTCCTGTTAACATTTGAAAGAACCGCTGAGAGGGAAGCATGGCCTAAGACACGGTGGGCAGGATTGGTGGCGCCCTTGCTAACCGGGGAATCACAGAAAGCATATTATGATTTGGAGTCTGTGGATGCCGTGGATTATGACAAGGTCAAGCTGGAGATACTAGCACGACGAGGTGTTACTTTGGCAGTGCGAGCACAGCGTGTTAACAACTGGTCCTACCAAGCTGGGAAGTCACCGCGGTCACAGATGTTTGACCTCATCCACCTGGTCCGAAAATGTCTGCAACCGGAGTCCCTCTCGGGGCCACAGATCATTGAGCGGGTAGTCATGGATCGCTTCCTAAGATCCTTACCGATCGTCTTGCAAAAGTGGGTAACCCAAGGGACCCCAAGTCAGTGGATCATCTTGTGGAGATTGTTGAGAGGTACTTTGCAGCTGAGGACTTGAACGCCTCCCCGGTGAGCCCATGGACTTTCCGCCCAAAACCAAGGCCTCCCTCGGCAATCGGTAAGACTTTCCAGGGAAAGTGGGTGGTGAGCGTGGCAAGGAGGCAGAGGGAAAAACTGCTGATTTAAACCGGGGAGGTTGGCATTCCAAAGCGGGGAACACCAGTGCCCGTCAGCAGACCTAACCTGAGGAATGTAAGATGTTTTCGGTGCCAGGAACTTGGGCATTTAGCTGCGAACTGTCCATTAACTGATGAGCCTATGCAGTGTGACTTGTCTTTCAAGGAAAGACGGCAGTCTTTGTTTTCCACTGTTTCATGCACCCGCGGTGCCAGTAAAGGGAAAACACATGTGTGCAATAACTGTGAATGATAAGCATGTTACAGCTTTGCTGGACTCTGGAAGTTTAGTAACCCTTATTAAGGCTGAATTGATAGGCTCTGTGAACTTCCGGGCTAAAAAGGTTGCTGTAGTGTGTTACATGGTGATACTCGGGAGTATCCTATAGTAGCTGTGAAGTTTGGAACCACACGGGGGTGATCTGAGGCACTTGGTTGGGGTTGTGCCTCATTTGGTGCATGATGTAATTATAGGGAGAGACTTTCCTGAATTTTGGGAACTCTGGGAACACCCAGACTGTGCCACAGTTTCTAAACCAGAGACTGAATCTGAATACATGGATGCTGCAGAGCAGATGTATTCAGAGGATCCCTCTTGGGGTCCCCAGACTTTCCCTTCTCTGTTTTGGCAGGAGAATTGGAAGAATCTGAAGGCCCTATAGCCAATGAGGATAGACCGCCCTCTGTTTGAAACTGAAGCTACTCTAGAGTTTGCAGATCTTAACACTCATAGAGAGAACTTTGGTAGTGAGCAGAGGAAGGATCCTACTCTTGTGAGGGCCTGGGAAAATGTTATGATGATCAATGGGGAACCTGTTGAACCAGGGAATAGGCTCTCTTTTCCTTACTTCATTAGTAATGATGACATGCTATATCGTGTGTATAAAAAGAACAATGCAATTATTGAGCAATTAGTGGTCCCCAAACCATACAAAAAGGTGGTATTGGAGCTTGCCCATGGACACTTATTTGGGGGTCATTTAGGTACTGAGAAAACCACTGAAAGGGTTTTACAGAGGTTTTACTGGCCTGGGGTACAAAAGGATATTGAAAACTATTGCAAATCTTGTCCGGTTTGTCAAATGTCTGCACCCCTACCTCATTTTCGGAGTCCCCTAGTACCCTTGCCAATAATCGAGGTGCCCTTTGAGAGAATTGCTATGGACCTTGTGGGCCCGCTTCCGAAGTCTGCCCGAGGGCATCAGTATATCCTGGTCATTATGGATTACGCTACCCGTTACCCTGAAGCAATTCCCCTACGCCAGACATCAGCCAAGAATATAGCTAAGGAGTTATTACAGGTGTTTAGCCGGTCGGGATCCCTAAGGACCTCCTGATGGACCAAGGTACCCCATTTATGTCACGAGTGACAAAAGAATTGTGCAAGTTGTTTAAGGTGACGCATTTGCGAACCTCGGTATACCATCCTCAAACCGATGGACTAGTAGAGCGATTTAATAAAACCTTAAAAAGCATGCTGAAAAAGGTTGTTGACAAGGATGGGAAAAACTGGGACTATTTGCTTCCATATCTGATGTTTGCCATCAGAGAAGTTCCTCAGTCCTCTACAGGGTACTCTCCATTGAATTACTCTATGGGAGACACCTCGGGGACTTCTGGACATAGCCAAAGAGACCTGGGAGGGGGAGAAGACACCCCACAAAAGCATTATTGAGCATATTTCGCAGATGCAGGACAGAATTACAGTAGTAATGCCAATTGTAAAAGAGCATTTAGCTCAATCGCAGGCAGCTCAGCAGAGAATATATAACAGGGATGCTCGAGTCCGCATTTTCTCACCTGGCAACAGGGTGCTGGTATTAGTTCCCACAGTTGAGAGCAAGTTCCTTGCTAAGTGGCAGGGTCCTTTGAAGTGATAGAAAGAGTTGGGGAAGTAAATTATAAAATTCACCAACCGAGGAAAAGAAAACCAGAGCAAATATACCATGTGAACTTGCTAAAGCCCTGGAAAGATAGAGTATCGCTAGCTGCTGGGTTCATCCCAATAACCCACCAGCTGGATACTGAACACCCTCAGGTCCCTGAAGTAAAAATTGCTGAGTCGCTGTCTAAGTCACAAAAGCAGGAAGTCAGAGAGTTTTTAATAAAAAAACGAGAAAAATTTTCAGAGCTGCCTGGTCAGACGTCGGTAAAACAACATGACATTGTTACTGAACCAGGGGCACGGGTTAAACTTAAACCTTACCGTATTCCTGAGGCAAGGAGGAAAGACATCAGTAGGGAGGTGAAGAAAATGTTTGAGCTAGACATCATTGAAGAGTCCAGTAGTGACTGGTCCAGTCCCATTGTCCTAGTCCCAAAGCCAGATGGGAGTTGGAGGTTTTGCAATGATTTTAGGAAGCTCAATTCATTGACCAAGTTTGACACTTATCCTATGCCCCGGGTAGGCTAACTTATAGACCGACTGGGCACAGCTTGTTATTTGACAACTTTGGACTTGACCAAAGGATATTGGCAGATTCCCCTGACAGAAGGTGCCAAGGAGAAAACGGCCTTCGTAACCCCTGAGGGTTCGTTTCAATATAAAAAGATGCCTTTTGGATTACAAAATGCACCTGCTACATTTCAGAGAGCTATGGACAAACTTTTGAGACCCCACCAACAGTATGCTGCAGCATACTTGGATGACATTGTAGTACATAGCACTGACTGGGAATCTCATTTGCCTCGAGTCCAAGCTGTCTTGGAAACTCTCCATAGAGCAGGTATCACTGCTAATACAAAAAAATGTGCCCTGGGGTTAGAGGAAGCCAAATATTTAGGTTGCACGATTGGGCGTGGAGTCATAAAACCCCAGCTAAACAAAGTAGAAGCCATTCAGGAGTGGCCACGTCCCACCAGTAAAAAACAAGTCAGAGCTTTCCTTGGATAACGGGATACTACAGGAGGTTTATCCCAAACTTTGCAACTCTTGCAGCCCCTTGACAGACCTTACCAAAGGGAGAATTTAATGGTCAAATGGTCCCCAGAAGCTGAGGAATCTTTCCAGGTCCTGAAGAGGGCTCTTTGTGCACAGCCAATCCTCTACTCCCCTGATTTTTCCAAGGACTTTGTAGTCCAAACTGATGCATCTGATGTTGGTCTAGGGGCAGTTTTGTCACAGGTACATAATGGTGAGGAACACCCTGTAGTGTACTTAAGCAGAAAACTAAACGATCATGAACAGAAATATGCAGTGATTGAGAAGGAGGGTTTGGCTATTAAATGGGCATTGGATGCCTTAAGATATTATTTATTAGGGCGCCAGTTTGATCTTGTGACTGACCATGCTCCCCTCAAATGGATGGCTCTAAAAAAGGAGACCAATAGACGTGTGAATCGTTGGTTTCTGGCATTGCAGGACTACAGCTTCACTGTGAAGCTTCGCCCGGGTAAAAAAATGGCCAATGTAGATGCTCTGTCCAGAGTCTACGCTTGTGTAACTGACAGTGTTCCACCCAGGGGGTTGAAACAAGGGGGGAGGGTATGTAACAGGGCATCATGTAGAGAGCAAGGAAAGGTCCTGTCCGGGGTTTATGTGTTACCCAGATTTCTCTCTTACACCTTCCGGAACCTCTAAGCACCTGGTTTTGAACTTTGCCTCAGTGGCAATTTAGTGCAGGTGAGGCAAACAGACATCGCTCTGGAGTCTGGGGAGCAGACGGTCTCTATCTGCTGGAGCACAAGGTTGGTTATGCTAGTTTGCTGGAGCCTGACAAACACTAGGTTTGCAAAGGTTGTTAGTCAGGGCTATTGTATGTTTAGTTAGTGCCGGGACATGGCTAGGAATTTTCTTTGCTTTTGAACTGTTTATTTTGAGCAATATACAGTGTGGTGTATAACCTGTGGGTTGCTGCAATAAATGTACCACCGTTTTAAGAAAAGTCACTGGTCTGGTCTCTGAACCTTTCAAGAGTGCTCACCCCAGAGAGCAATTGCACCCGCTACCTGTTTCCCAGCTCACAATATATATATATCTATACAAAAGTCCAACTTGTTTAGCTCAACGCTCTGGATGAATCCCAATTGCCGCGATGCTAAATCGCAGTAGCAGAAATAGTATACCTATGATTGCGGGAGCACTCACGGTCTTGCAGATAAAACAATAAACTTTATTGGTGATGCATTAAAAAATACTTCAACGTTTCAGCTCATAAACGAGCTTTCCCTGATGAAAGCTCATTTATGAGCTGAAACTTTTGGAGTATTTTTTTAAAGCATCACCAATAAATTTTATTGTTTTATCTGCAAGACCGTGAGTGCTCCCGCAATCATTGGTATATATATATGATCAAACAGATCCTGCGAAGCACCTCTGAGTTGGTGAGTTTCCCGATTGACTCTATCCCTAAATTGCTTCCAGCTTGAGAAGGACTACTATGTTCAGGTATTCGGGATGTCCACGGCGGTGGCTATGGCACCAATGTATGCCAATGCCTGTATGTTTGTTTATGAACAGATGTTTGTGACTATACCTTCGATACTTTGATGATATTTTGCTGGTATGGGATGGTACACTTGAGACATTGGAAGCTATTGTCTCATTTCTGAACAAACAGCTATTTTGCACTAGAATTTTCACTTCCCCAGTCATTCTCTTGGTTTTCACCTCTCTCTGAATAACCCTGTATATCCGTGTTTCCCAAACCTGTCCTCGGGACCCTCAACCAGGCCAGATTTTACAGATCACCTTGGGGAAATGCAGACTGAATCCTGCAATCACTGAGCAGCAAATCATCACCTGTGCTGTGCTTCACGTATCTGTCAAACCTGGCGAGGTGGAGGGTCCTGAGGACAGGTTTGAGAAACACTGTTGTATATTATAAGACTCTCTGAAGTGTGCGTCTTCCTGGTGAACTGCATATAGCCACAGATGCAAAAAAAGTGAGAAGTTGTTGGCTTCATTAACATATCCTACCCAGAATTCTTTGCCGCATATGGGGAATGTAGCACATGAGCTCTGTAAGCAGTTCTGTGAATTGCTGGGATGGGTAAATGTCCTCTGCAATAATAAACTTTATTATATATATATAATAAACACTTCAAATAGACAGCAGTCAATACTTCTAATACTTAAATGCCTCGATTTTTAATCCCCTATGATACATATATTGCTACATATGGATACACTCGATGTCTTCATAAAAATTAAAGGGGTTATTCAGAAAGGACCAATCTTGCCACTGAAGGGCACCAACCAGTGAATTTCCCTGTACGGTGCAATTTCGTGGCAGTTCGTCTATTCACTAACAGGGTTATTCAAAGAGATCCGAATTGCTTGAGAAAGGTAACCGAACGCTGAAACTCAGCGTTCGGTTACCTTTCCTGGCCATTCGTTATCCAGAGAGCAGGCAATTCGCCAAATCCTGGCGAATTGCCTGCACATACGGTGCCTGTTCGGTGCCTGTTCGAGGGCAGTGAAATCCCCATGAAAATGCACTGCTTCGGCTATTCAGAGAGCACAAACCAGCAGTGAAAGGTTCCCGAAATGCCCTGCCATTCGGTGGTTTAACCACTTCAATGCTGAGGACGCGCTCAGCGCGTCCTCAGCATTCCCGCTGGTATGCGGAGGACGCGCTCAGCGCGTCCTCCCATTGGGGTCAGCGTTCGGCGGGTTCCGGCCGATCGCTGGCCCCCCGGTGCGGGCTGACATCCTCGATGTCAGCCGCGCATCTGGGACCGCAGCCGCCGGAATTAGGTGTCATCGCGGCAGCGCGATGACACCTAATTCAGGCGCCCCCCCGCATGTGTGGAGGAGGCGCCTGAAAGGGAGGGGGGGAGATCCTTCGGACCTCTCTCCCTCCCGATCGGCGGCTCTGCGGGGGTTAACCCAGGCATCATTTGGAAGGGCACAGCCAGTCCTGGACTTAACCCCTAACTGCCACCAACTGTGGAGATAGGGAGTTCCAATGAACTCCCTATCTCCCGATCCGTGGCAGTTAGGGGTTAATGTTTGGTATGGTTGGATCGGCCAGAGCATGGCCGTTCCAACGATACCAAACATGAAAGTGAAAAAGTTTGTAAAAAAAAAATAAAAATAAAAAAAAAAAAATTATAAAAAAAAAAAATAATTTTTTTTTTCTTTTTTTTGGTTTGTTAATGCAGCAATATTGTTCCCATTTCAATAATAATGTGAACAATGATGCTGCACTAACAATTTTTGTATGCGGTGCGTTTGTTAAAAATAGTGTAATTTTCCCCAAAAAAAAATGTAACGAGACCCCATCTCTAATTTTTTTAACAAGCGCACCCCATACAAAATATAACCACAATTGCTCGCATGTTAAAATGTGAAAAAAAACACTTTACACATTGTAAATTATTGAAAATACATATTTTATTGCATTTTTTGTTATAATATACAGACATGACATAACGTATACATATAATAATGACATATTATAAATCTACCGAGTCTGACGGAAAGAACGATATATAATATGTCTGGGTCATATACTAAAATAAGCCTTCAAAACACGTTTAAACATGATGAGCAAAACCGGTAAAAATGACCTCAGCACAGGGGCGGGAAAAGCCTCAGCAGCGAAAGGGTTAATTCAGCAAGTTAATTCAGGAGAATCCCATAGGCTTCAATGTTAAAAATATTCCCGTTTTAATTCAATATCTAATAAACCGTTCATTATAAAATTCTGCAGTAAAGAGTCTCTTTATTTATAGATTTTTTAGGATACTTTAAGCATTTTTCAGATTTTTTTTTTTTTAAAAAGTCCGATTTTTTTTAAGTTTTTTTAAGTTTTCTTCTTTTTTCTGTAACAGCCCTTTTTATTATCATTCCCTGGACCTCATATGTAAATTTCAGACATTTTCGCTCAGTAGTTTCTTTGCAAACAGTTTTTCACTTTCACATTCATACAAACTGTTTTGCTAATTTATTCACCTCCCTCTGTCTGCGGTGTCGGCTTTTTCTCGGCTTTTTCCGGCGGCTTCGCTGCGTGTGATCGGCTCCTGCTCGGGTTTTTCCGGCGTCTTCGACGGGTTAATACAGATGTTTTTGCAGGTTTTCGGCGTGCATTCGCTGGGTTTTGCGGTTAGTTTTCGGCAGGTTTGCGGCAGCTTTTCCCTTGCAATTCGGGGACCCTGTGGTGCTTGCTGCATCAGCAGGGTCACCGAAATGGGATCGGCAACACGAACCGAATTGAAGAGAACGAAAAGTCACCGAACGTGCGGTGACTTTTCGAATCTCTTTGGATAACCCTGTAAGTTGTCATTTCCCCAAATACTGGCGAATTGACAGTAAAATACAGTGCGGTTTGCCGCAGATTGTTGACATTTGGCGGCAGTGAAATTGTCCTAAGAGAAGTAATGGTCAATCAATTCAGAGAACGCCGTACTGCACCGAAATGTCAATGAAATGCCCTGATTTTCGGTGGTTCAGTTCGACAGGTTTAGACGGGTGAATCCCATAGGTTTCAATGTAAAAAATACACAGAAATATCAGTGAAATGACCTGATTCTCTGTGAACAAACAATATTATCGTTTTTTTTCTATTCAACCATTTATTCTTTAAAAATATAGATTTTTTATTTTTCAGAACACCGTTTTGCATTTTTTATTTTTTTTGATGAAATTTTCTATTCTCAATTTTTTTAAAAGGTGTTTTTTTATTCTGTAACAGACCATTTTATTATTTTTTAAAGGACCTTTTTTATTATATAGACACATTTGAATGCACTTTTATTGGTTTGAACACCTATTAGAAGAATAGCAGTGCTCCGGTTTTTTCCTGCAGTTAAGGAGGTCACTTCGGAGCTGTTTGGTGGTCACTTCGGTGCTCTTCGGCAGTCTTTGGTGGTCAGTTCAGTGGCCTTCGTTGGTGTTCGGCGACTGCATCTTCACCGCACTTCAGTGACCCTGCAGTGAATAGTGAATTCACCGCAGGGTCGACAAAATTGAATCGCCGAAGCACCAGAAGTGCGCCAAACTACAAAGCACCAAAGGTTTAGCTGAAATTCCAGTGCTTTATGAATAATCCCTTAAGTCTATCAGACATGCAGTAAAAAGAAAAAATTACATTTTGGCTTAAGAGAGCCGTGATAAATGAACCAAAACATCAGTTTTTCTCTTAATCTCCCCGGCGGTCTGTTTTTTGGACATTTTCATGTCAAAAAGTGCTCAATTGTTTTTACCCCCCCCCCCCTAGCGGTATCCCGAGTGTGGCCCAGGGTTAAATTCCTATGTTGGAAGCGGTAACCCCGAGCAACACTCGGGATGCTGCTGGATACATTACCTATCAATGTCCCTGCAGCCTCCACCGGCGATTGCGACCCTCATACTTTCTGGTTCCCTCCTCGCGAGAAGGAATCCAGCAAGTAAAACGCCGCAATCGCCGGAGGAGACTGAGAGGATTAGCGAGGGAGCGCAGGGACAGATAATGTATACTGCCCCAATGTGTCTCGGGGTTATTTAACCCCAAGACACACTCGGGAAAACGTCAAGGGGGTTAATGCGTATCTAATTATTTTTTTTTGCAAAGACATCAAGTGTGTCCTTATAAAATACTATAATGTAGAAATATAGAAAGATAGATACATGTAGTGCATTCAGAAAGTATTCAGAACCCTGTTATTTTTTTATTATTCTTTGTTTTTGCAACCTTATGCTAAAACTGTTTAAGTCATTCTTCAATCTGCTCTCAGGGTCCAGAAATGTCAAAACAAAAAGCAAATTGTTGACAACATTGCAGATTTATTAACCACAAAAAAAATTGGATTTTCAGACAGACATAAGTATTCAGACCCTTAACCCAGTACTGCATTGAAGAACCTTTTTGGGCATGATGTTGCAGACCAGAATTTGGAAGGTTTATGCTATTGATCTTTACACACCCTCTCGAGCTCTGTCTGGTTGGATGGGGATTGCAGGTAGACAGACATTTTTAGGTCTATCTAGAGATGTTTGATTAGGATAAAGTCCTGCCCTGACTTTAAGAGACATTCACGGAGTTGTTCCCAAGCCCTTCTTGTATTGTCTTGGCTGTGTGCTGATTGTTCTGATCAGTGGCGTAGTGTGGGTTGTCAGAGCCCAGGGTCAGCCATGAATTGTGCGCCCCCCAACCTGTGGACACGTTAGCATGCCCTGATTCCCTTCCACCATTAGGGCATTGAACCCCTTAACTGTGATACATTGCCCCAGCTCTCAAGGATATATTGCCCCAGCTCATATGGATATATTGCCTCAGCTCATATAGATATATTGCTTCAGCTCTCAGGGATATATTGCCCCCCCCAGCTCTCATGGACATATTGCCCCAGCTCATATGGATATATTGCCCCAGCTCTCATGGACATATTGCCCCAGCTCACCTCTCCTGCAGACCGCCACACACTCCCTCTCAATCTGCTACGCACTGGTCCCTCCGGCTCTGGCTGCCGTGTGCCTCCTGCTCTCTCCCGCCCATGTGAAAAGAAGCGTGGCGCTGGCGCACTGCGTCACCGGCGTCATGTGACAGCACTCCTTCCAGATTCTCCTAGATTCAGTGGCGCGGCGCGCGGCTGATCGGGTGTGAAATATTAGGGGCGCAAATTTCAAATTTGCGCCCCTAAGTAAATCGCACCCGGGGCCACTGCCCCGTTGGCCACCCCACGCTACGCCACTGGTTCTTTTGGAAGATCAACCTTCAGCCTATTTTGTTGCAATCAGCTTTCACTCAACCTTGAACAGTCTCCCAGTAAAGATGTGCACGCATTTTTATTTTATTTCGGCTTGTTCGTTTTTTTAAACGTTTTGTTTCGGCTCATTTCGGCTAGTTGTTTCGTATCGAATTTTGTTTCGTGAAATCGGGGAATTTCGGTCTTTCGGATCGTCTGTTCTCTTAGTTTCAAAGGGTCCATTTCGTCTTGACTTTAGACGTATGGTATTTCGGATGCTCCGATATTTCAGTCAATACGGTTATCCTGCCGATTCGTTCCTTCGGATGTATCATTTTTATGAAAGATCCTTATTTTCTTGTGAATATGCATTGCACAACTTAATTTAATCATATAAAATATATCTTGTACTATTAGCTTTTCCCTAAATCCCCAGTCTAATTAAATATTTAAAATAAATATATTATTGATGCAGAAAGAAAGCACTGCAACAAGTGAAAAAAGTGACTGAGGATACGAAATTACGAAATCAGCACCGGAACCGAAACGGACTCGAAACAATACGAAAATATGTTGTATGAAATGAACCGAAACGGGACCGAAATCGCGAATAGAACAAAAATGACTTGCGATTTTACAAATTTAATTTCCATACGAAATAACAAATTTTTTTAGTTTCATATCGGGAAATATTTCGGATGGTGTGTATTTCGTTGCCGGTCCGGAACGTCGGACGAATCCGAAGCACTGAATCGGCCCGTTTCGTGAGAAAAACGAATCAGTATGAAACAAAACACACATCCCTATCTCCCAGTCTCTGTCACTGCTACACCTATAAACTCCTATTGAGGTGTTCATTCTTCATTTCATCAGACCAGGGAATCTTGTTTCAGATACAAACGCCGTGATCTCCACCAAGAGGGAGTCCAAGGGAAATTCTCACGAGATCACCACTTGAAGGTACGCCGCTGATCCCATAAGCAAGTAGAAACGGAAGAGAGTGGGATCTCCAGTGAAAAAATATTTTATTCGGGAACAGCAAGCCCCATAAGACAAAGCATGTGACGTTTCGACCCGAAGGTCTTAATCATACTACATACAGACACATGATCAATCCCTCTACTTATACAACATGTAATTGCCTACATACTTGTGCAATTAAACAATTTGAGCGATTAAGGCAAACAGGCACATTTAAAGCATGTATTTAAACGCAGGATTGATTTGTGAACATAGCAATGTGATATATTAAAAACAAATTTAAAAGAAATGGAGGGGTATGGAGAAAAGATCCTTCATAGAAAACTTTAGCAACGTTCTAGTACCATCTGTATCTTCTATTCATATTACTCAGGATATAGTAACTATTTCATCTGTAATCTATATAACAGATGTTAGTTTAATGTATTTTTACCGTATTGATATTTATCACAAAACAACCATCACGTGGAACCCCCATAATGTGGGGAGTACATATTGCCATCCTAGGGAGACAAAAAGGAAAGAAAAAAGGATCATCATTTTAATTTGGAGAAGATTCAAAAACATATTTGTAGGTCGAATTCTCTATTAAGTCCCTTCGGTCACAAAGTATCAAGTTTGTGTATCCACTTTTTTTCTCTACATTTTAACAAATGAGTCCTATCGCCTCCACGTCTGAGAAGTGGGACATGGTCAATCACCTGAAAGCGTAATTGAGCCACACTATGGGTGCAAAGATGGAAATTCTCTGCTACAGGTAGCTCAAGTCGCTTAGTACGTATCGTAGATTTGTGTTTGCTAATTCTGTCTTTTACTCTCATAGTAGTTTTGCCTACGTAGAGAAAACCGCAGGGACACTTTAAGACATAAATAACAAATGAGGAGTCACAAGTGAAGAAACCTTGAATGGGAATTTTTTCTCCCGTCTGTGGGTGTGATAAGAAATCTCCCTTAATCACAGCATTGCATGATGCACTATGTAGACAGGGGAAAGTTCCATGTTTTTATGGCGCTAGAGGGGTCTGTTGGTTCTTTTTTAGAGATCCCACATCAGCTCTAACTAGGGAGTCCCTCAAGTTCCTATTTCTCTTATGGGCAAACATGGGAGCAACCTGAAAACAAGGAATCTCGCTGTATGCCTTTTGGAGGATCTGCCAATGTCTTCACACAATCCCATTAATTGATCTACTTGCCTGATTAAATTTAGACACAAACGGAATATGAGTGACTTAGTGTTTTTTATCCTTTGATTGAGAGATAATAGTGATACGATCCAGAAAGCTGGAACGTAAATGTTCTTTGTGTAGAAGGGCTTTAGGGTAACCTCTATCTCTAAATTTGTTTGTCATCTGTTGCAACCTGTCTTCACGAGTATCTGGATTCGTAACATTTCTGATAACTCTGGTATATTGTCTCATCCAAATTAGTGATGAGCCGAACACCCACGTGTTCGGTTCGTATTCGAACAATTTCAAAAGTTCGAGTTCGAACTCGAACACGAACCGAACTCAATGCAGGTCAATGGGACTCGAAAGTTCGATTTTTAGAGTGCCCTCCAAGAGGGCATATATGCAAGATACTTGCCATAAAAAGGTGTATGGGGGTCCGGGTAGTGCCCTGGGGGACAGGAAACAAGGACAAAAAGTTTTTAAAAAATGTTTTTAAAGGAACAGTGAGTTTTCCATAAAATAAAGGTTATGGATAAAAACGAAAAATTCCTTCAAATATCGTGCTTAGAAGGTCCCCATAACCTGCCCGTGAAGTGGCAGATTTTTAGGATGTATAGAAACATTTAAAAACAAAAAAATGACATTTCAAATGACGGTAAATGGTTTTCCTTTAATCTATTCATAAACAACTGCTTGGAGCGGCAGTCTGTATGAAAAGAGGAGACATTTTAGGACACGCAAAACAAGTTTAGTGATTTTTTTGGCTAAATTATGGTGAAACTTATGCAGGCTTTGGATGAAAGTAACAATAGGTTTTAAAATTGGGCCTTTAGTGTCGGCAACAGTACCGTCACACCGTAACCCCTCTGTGGTATTGTGGAAGAGTGCAGGGTTGGACCCTGCGGTCAAATATTAAAATGATATGAATCTGGTAAAGGCGTCAGTGCACCCAAATAGTTTGACTTTGGTGGCAGCAAGTGCCTTCACACCGTAACCCTCTGTGGTATTGTGGAAGAGTGCAGTGGTGGACCCTGCGGTCCAATATTAAAATGATATGAATCTGGTATAGGCGTCAGTGGCACTGCACCCAAATATTGTGCCTTTGTTGGCAGCAAGTGCCTTCACACCGTAAGTAACCCCTCTGTGGTATTGTGGAAGAGTGCAGTGGTGGAGGTATTGGGAATGTAGAAGAGATCCCCAATCTATTCAGTTACGTCAGCATCAGGGGATTGATAGATGCTGATCCAGGACTGATTCATTTTTATAAATGTCAGCTGGTCTACAGAGTTGGTGGACAGACGCACTCTTTTGTCTGTGACAAAACCTCCAGCAGCACTGAACGTCCTTTCAGAAAGCACGCTGGATGAAGAGCAACCTAGGAGCTGCATAGCATATGGCTAAATTCTGGCCAGTGATCCAATCTCAACACCCAGTAAGCCAGTGGATCATCTGCTGTAAAGGTATCCAGGTCTGCCCTTGCCCCTAGGAAGTCCTGCACCATATGGTGAAGACGCTGGCAATGGGTGCCTACATTTGACGTCCCTGGGCATCGTGGACTAAAAAAAATTTAAAAAGGCATCAGTCAAGCGACCCCGGCCTTCACCGCTCTTTCTCTGATCATCCGCAGCCTCAGAAGCACCTGTGTCATCAATTGATAATCTACCAGTGCCTGGAAAGGTGTTACACAAGTGTCGCTTTAGAGCATACTCAAGTTGTTTCATCCGGTCCTCCCTCTGTGCGAGCAGGATGAGCTCTGCAACTTTACCCTTGTATCGTGGATCAAGAAGGCTTGCCAACCAATAATGATCCCTCTCCTTGATAGCACGAATCCTGGGGTCCTATGGCAGGCTTTGCAGGATAAGGGAGAACATGCAGCATAGGTTGGAGGTGGCATTAGCTTCCGAGTCTTCCTGGTCAATGAGGATGACCCATCGTGCACTTCCTCCTCCTAGCCACGTACTAGTCCTTGGGTTTCTGGGTACACAAAACCCTCCCTTGAAAAATCCCCACTTTCAATGCCCCCACTACTTAAATATTCCTCTGGGGCCTTGAGAGCTAGGGAAGGCCTCCCCTTCCTCCCGCTGCTCTGCCTCTACTGCCACATCTATAATTCCCCGCAGAGTGCGCTTCAGCAGGAACACTAAAGGAATTAGAAACATAGAAACATAGAAAAATGTCGGCAGATAAGAACCTTTCGGCCCATCTAGTCTGCCCAATTACATGGATACTTAACCTGGATTTATCTTTTGTTTAGGATAGCCTTATGCCTATCCCATGCTTGCTTAAATTCAATTACTGTTTTGGCCTCTACCACTTCAAATGGAAGGCTGTTCCATGTATCCACCACCCTCTCAGTAAAATAATGCTTCCTGATGTTACTTTTAAACCTTTGCCCCTCTAATCTAAGACTATGTTCTCTTGTTTTGCTACTTTGTTTCCGTTTAAATATACTCCCTTCCTCTACCTTGTGGATTCCCTTTACGTATTTAAATGTTTCTATCATATCTCCTCTGTCTCATCTTTTTTCCAAGCTGTACATGTTAAGATCATTAAGCCTTTCCTGGTAACTTTTCTCCTTCATGCCGTACACCATTTTAGTAGCCTTTCTCAGAACTCTCTCTAAGATGTCTATATCCTTCTGGAGATACGGTCTCCAGTACTGCACACAGTACTCCAAGTGAGGTCTCACCAGTGCTCTGTACAGTGGCATGAGCACTTCCCTTTTCCTACTGCTAATACCTCTCCCTACACAACCAAGCATTCTGCTAGCATTTCCTGCTGCTCTATTACATTGACTACTTACCCTTAGATCCTCTGAAATAATAACCCCTAAATCCCTTTCCTCAGATGTTGAGGTTAGGACTGTGTCAAATATTCTATATTCAGCCCTTGGGTTGTTACGTCCCAGGTGCATTATCTTGCACTTATCCACGTTAAAACTCAATTGCCACAGCTCCGACCATTTTTTTAGTTTAAGTTTCCTTTCCTTTAACATGGTTTCTATTAATTTCCCCACTACTGACGTAAGACTAACTGGCCTATAGTTCCCCGATTCCTCCCTACTACCCTTCTTGTAAATGGGCACAACATTTGCTAATTTCCAGTCTTCTGGGACGACTCCCGTTAGCAAGGATTGGTTAAATAAATCTGTTAACGGTTTTGCTATTACATCACTGAGCTCTTTTAATAATTTAGGGTGGATCCCATCAGGCCCCATTGACTTGTCTTTACTTTAGACAGCTGCTGTAGAATCTCCTCCTCTGTAATCTGATATGTAAATGTCTTGTTAGTGTTTCCTCCTAACTGAGGTCCATTTCCTTCCTTTTCTTCTGCAAAGACTGAGCAAAAATATTCATTGAGGCAGTCAGCGAGACTTTTATCCTCTTCTACATACCTTCCTTCCTTTGTTTTTAATCTAACTAATCCTTGTTTTACTTTTCTTTTCTCGTTTATGTATCTAAAAAATGTTTTGTCCCCCTTTTTTACTGACTGAGCTATTTTCTCTTCTGCGTGTGCTTTGGAAGCTCTTATAAATTGCTTTGCCTCTTTCTGCCTAATCTTATAGGTTTGCCTGAGTTTTTTTATAATTATTGAATGCTGTCTTTTTGTTCTTCACTATTTTGGCCACTTCTGCAGAGTACCACAGTGGTTTCTTCCCTTTTTTGTTTTTGCTAACAAGCCAAATGCAATTGCCTGTGGCCTTCAATAATGCTTCCTTTAAATAATCCCATTTCTCCAGGACTCCCTTTAAACTCCTCCAGTCTGATAATGACTCCTTCACACAAAATCTCATTTTAGAAAAATCTGTTTTTTTAAAGTCTAAAACTTTTGTTTTTGTGTGGTGCGGCTCCATCCCTGTTCTTATATTAAACCATACTGACTGGTGATCACTAGATCCCAAATTTTCACCTACAACAACGTCCGATACCAAACCTCCATTTGTGAGTATTAAATCCAATATGGAGTCTTTACGGGTCGGCTCCTCAACTACTTGTGTTAGAGATAATCCCATTAGGGAGTTTAGAACATTTTTACTCCTGGTGCACCCACCTGTTTTGGTTTTCCAGTTCACATCACTGTGTCACTGATGCATGCACTGTCCCTGCTCACCATCCTCGTTGCCTCTTCAAATGGTGAGAGTACAGTGCATGCATCCTTGATCATCAGCTACTGTGGGGGGGGGAAACCAAGTTGACCTGAACCTGTCCATGTGCTATACTCACACTGGTACTCATTGATGGCCCTCTGCTGCTTGTGCAGACGTTGCAGCATTGCTAATGTCGAGTTCCAACTGGTGGGCATGTCACAGATCAGACGGTTTGTGGGAAGTTGGAATTCTCTTTGAATTTCTGTAGGCGAACATTTGCTGGGAATGACCGTCTGAAGTCGCTGCAGACTTTTCTGGCCTGGCTGAGAAGCTGTGCCAGCCCTGTGTACCTGGTTAGGAAACGCTGTACCACCAGATTTAGGACGTGTGCTAGGCATGGTACATGCGTCAACTTACCCTGGCGTAGGGCGGAGAGAAAGTTGCTGCCATTATCACAGACAACCATTCCCAGCTGAAGCTGGCATGGTGTTAACCATCTCTGCACCTGCACCTGCAGAGCTGACAGAATTTCTGGCCCGGTGTGGCTCCTGTCCCCTAAACAAACCAGCTCAAGCACAGTATGGCATCTTTTTGCTTGAGCCATTGCATAGCCCCTGCCATGCGTCGGTTTAACTGCCACTTCGCCAGAGACAGAGAAGGAGGAGGAGGAAGAGGTGGTGGAGCAGACAGACCTCATACAAGCAGCTTTCTGGAGGCGTGGTGGATGAACAAGCTCCAGCACAGAGCTCCGTCCTGGATCTTTCCCAGCTGCAAGCAGAGTTACCCAGTGTGCCTTGAAGGAAAT
This sequence comes from Leptobrachium leishanense, assembly GCA_009667805.1. NCBI lineage: Eukaryota > Metazoa > Chordata > Amphibia > Anura > Megophryidae > Leptobrachium > Leptobrachium leishanense. Next base: position 42,948,839 of record CM019064.1, read on the forward strand.
GTAATGGCCCTGTCCATGCTTGCTGGACCACGTGTCTAAAGTCATGTGCACCTTGCTGCTGACTGCCTTTCCCAATGACTCCATAACATTGTCTTCCACGTACTGGTATAGTGCTGGAATGGCCTTCCATGAAAAGAAATTGCATTTTGGAACCCGCCACCACAGCACATTCAGCAAATTCACGGAAGGAAGCAGAGTTCACCAGCTGGAAAGGCAACAGCTGTAATGCGAGTAATTTTGCTAAGCTGGCATTTAGACGCCGTGCTTGGGGATGGTTGGGACTATATTTTTTCTTACGCTGCAGCAGCTGGGGCAACATAATCTGACTGCGTAAATCTTCAGCTGATGGGATGCTGTCACATTCTGAGGAAGGACCTGGTACACCCATTACTGTAGCATCATCCCTGTCAGTGGAGGTTGTAGGCAATGACATGGCAGGACATATAGTGGGGGTAGAGACAGATGAGGAGGAGGAGGACCTATGCAAAGTGTTGTGCCAAACCTCAAAGTTTGAATCAGAGCACTGGAGTTGCTGCGTATCCTCAAGCAGCATGTCACTGACACTGTCACTGTAGTCAAACAATTCAGCTGACTCCTCCGTGTATGATAGTGAGGCTACGGCAGGAGTAGCTGTGGACATGGAGGCTGAATTAGATGTTTTGGCAGCTGAGGTGGACTGTAAACCTACAAGCCTGTCTGGCAGAGGACTCGGAGGATGAGGATGGCCTGGTTAGCCAATCCTGCAAATCCTCTGTATGTTACTGCTGTTTAAGATGGCCAGCACCAGTTAGAAACAAGGACAAGCGTGCCCCTGCAGAGGATGCACCAATTCCACGATGACCAGGGGCACAGCCTTCCGACACAGAGGCTGCTTGCCCTCTTATCTGTGTCTGGGAGCGTCTGCCTGTCCTTTTTGGTCTTTCTGACATGGTGAGTGATATATAGGTTAAAGATATACAGAACTCTGATTTGACTCTGTTATAAAAATTGGAGATATGCAGAACTCTGATTCAACTGTGTAATCTAGATTAAAGATTTCCAGAACTCTGGTATAAATCAGTGAGACATCCTGATAGCTGGCAGCCAGTGACAAGACACAGATTAAAATTCCCAGAGACCTCCTATAAATCAGTTAGACCCCCTGATGGGTGGCAGTGACAAGACACAGATTAAAATTTGCAGAAATATGCTAGAAGTATGTGGGACCCCCTGATAGCTGGCAGTGACAATACACAGATTACAATTCCCAGAAACCTCCTATAAATCAGTGAGAACCCCTGATGGGTGGCAGTGACAAACAAAAATAAATTATTGTAAAGCAATAACTCCACCAGCTTCATAAGGTACAAAATTTCAGAAGAACAAATTTTGTTCCTTATGAAGCTGGTGGAGTTAGTGCTTTACAATAATTTATTTTTGTTTGGCGATGCGATACACAAACAATGTAGGGACACAACAATGGGATCAAATATGTCTCCGGCTTACGCCAATTTGTATATGGACGCATTTGAAAATCAATTTGTCTGTTCACATCATCTCTTTACAAATTTTGCCCATACATGGTGGAGGTATATCGATGACGTTTTCAGGATTTGGAAAGGGAATGATGTTGACTTGATAACCTTTTTCACAGAAATGAATCCAGTCAATCCCCACATAAAATTCACTATGATCTCAAGTCCATTAGAAATAAATTTTTTGGACCTTACTTTAAGAGTAGAAGGGGACCACCTGATTAGTGATTTATATGTAAAACCAACAGATAGAAATAGTCTCCTCCATTTCTGTAGTTTTCATCCGGAGAGCACATTTAGATCATTGCCCCGCAGTCAATATACCAGAGTTATCAGAAATGTTACGAATCCAGATACTCGTGAAGACAGGTTGCAACAGATGACAAACAAATTTAGAGATAGAGGTTACCCTAAAGCCCTTCTACACGAAGAACATTTACGTTCCAGCTTTCTGGATCGTACCACTATTATCTCTCAGTCAAAGAATAAAAATAAACTAAGGGTCTCATATTCTGTTTGTGTCTAAATTTAATCAGGCAAGTAGATCAATTAATGGGATTGTGCGAAGACATTGGCAGATCCTCCAAAAGGCATACAGCGAGATTCCTTGTTTTCAGGTTGCTCCCATGTCTGCCCATAAGAGAAATAGGACATGAGGGACTCCCTAGTTAGAGCTGATGTGGGATCTCTAAAAAAGAACCAACAGACCTCTCTAGCGCCACAAAAACATGGAACTTTCCCCTGTCTACATTGTGCATCATGCAATGCTGTGATTAAGGGAGATTTCTTATCACACCCACAGACGGGAGAAAAAATTCCCATTCAAGGTTTCTTCACTTGTGACTCCTCATTTGTTATTTATGTCTTAAAGTGTCCCTGCGGTTTTCTCTACGTAGGCAAAACTACTATGAGAGTAAAAGACATAATTAGCAAACACAAATCTACGATACGTACTAAGCGACTTGAGCTACCTGTAGCAGAGCATTTCCATCTTTGCACCCATAGTGTGGCTCAATTACGCTTTCAGATGATTGACCATGTCCCACCTCTCAGACGTGGAGGCGATAGGACTCGTTTGTTAAAATGTAGAGAAAAAAAGTGGATACACAAACTTGATACTTTGTGACCGAAGGGACTTAATAGAGAATTTGACCTACAAATATGTTTTTGAATCTTCTCCAAATTAAAATGATGATCCTTTTTTCTTTCCTTTTTGTCTCCCTAGGATGGCAATATGTACTCCCCACATCCCCCATAATGTGATAAATATCAATACGGTAAAAATACATTAAACTAACATCTGTTATATAGATTACAGATGAAATAGTTACTATATCCTGAGTAATATGAATAGAAGATACAGATGGTACTAGAACGTTGCTAAAGTTTTCTATGAAGGATCTTTTCTCCATACCCCTCCATTTCTTTTAAATTTCTTTTTAATACATCACATTGCTATGTTCACAAATCAATCCTGCGTTTAAATACATGCTTTAAATGTGCCTGTTTGCCTTAATCGCTCAAATTGTTTAATTGCACAAGTATGTAGGCAATTACATGTTGTATAAGTAGAGGGATTGATCATGTGTCTGTATGTAATGTATGTATGTGATGTAATAGAGCAGCAGGAAATGCTGGCAGAATGCTTGGTTGTGTAGGGAGAGGTATTAGCAGTAGGAAAAGGGAAGTGCTCATGCCACTGTACAGAGCACTGGTGAGACCTCACTTGGAGTACTGTGTGCAGTACTGGAGACCGTATCTCCAGAAGGATATAGACATCTTAGAGAGAGTTCAGAGAAGGGCTACTAAAATGGTGTACGGCTTGAAGGAGAAAAGTTACCAAGAAAGGCTTAATGATCTTAACATGTACAGCTTGGAAAAAAGACGAGACAGAGGAGATATGATAGAAACATTTAAATACGTAAAGGGAATCCACAAGGTAGAGGAAGGGAATATATTTAAAAGGAAACAAAATAGCAAAACAAGAGGACATAGTCTTAGATTAGAGGGGCAAAGGTTTAAAAGTAACATCAGGAAGCATTATTTTACTGAGAGGGTAGTGGATACATGGAACAGTCTTCCAGTAGAAGTGGTAGAGGCCAAAACAGTAATTGAATTTAAGCAGGCATGGGATAGGCATAAGGCTATCCTAAACAAAAGATAAATCCAGGTAAAGTATCCATGTAATTGGGCAGACTAGATGGGCCGAAAGGTTCTTATCTGCCGACATTTTTCTATGTTTCTATGTTTCTATGTAGTATGATTAAGACCTTCGGGTCAAAACGTCACATGCTTTGTCTTATGGGGCTTGCTGTTCCCGAATAAAATATTTTTTCACTGGAGATCCTACTCTCTTCCGTTTCTACAGGGAATCTTGTTTGTCTCAATCTGAGAGTTCGTTAGGTGCTTTTTTTTTTGCAGATTCCAAGTAGGCTCTCATATGTCTTGCAGTAAGAAGAGGGTTTTGTCTGATCAGTCACCAATAAAGGCGAGATCGGTGGAGTGTTGCAGTGATGGAAGTCGTCACGCAAGTTTGTGCCATCTCCACACATTCTCTACACATGATCTTTGTAGCTCACACAGAGGGACCATCGTCTTCTTGGTCACCTCTCTTACGAAGACTCTTCTCTCTAATCTGTCTCTGTGCCCTGCAGATGGGTCCTTTGACCTTATGCCTTGGTTTTAGCAGAAATGGGATGCTCCTGAACTATATTTCCAGCATCATAGCAAAGGGTCTGTATAAGTATGGTAATGTTTATATTTCAGGTTTTTCTTTTTACTAAATCTGCAACGTTATCAAAAATCTGTATTGTTGCTTTTGCCGTTATTGAGTGTATTGATTACTCGGTATAGATTTAAGTGAAAAATTTTAGCATTAGACTGCAACATCAAAAGAGTGAAAAACAATGTGTAGGTCTGAATGTTTTCTGTGTGTGTGTGTGTGTTTATATATATAACAAACCAGAAAGAGAGCACACCAAACAACATGTTCAAACAGTACAGAAGAAACAGCAGCTAGATTCATTTAAACAGGAGATTTTACCAGGTTTAACCATTTAAATGCCTACAAACAATTCTTATCCCCTTCAAAAGCACTATAGTTCTTAACCCTTTAATGTTGAGCACTGTTGAAAAATGGTGGAAGTTTAGTTTGCAATGGATTGCGTAAGCCTGCCAACATCGACAATGTATTCCACCCCTGGCAGGTCCTATCATACTAACCTAATGACTGCTCTTATGGGATAAACTTACTTGTTGAGGACCCAGTCCTTTCTGAAGCTCCCTGCAAGGTTAAATAGAACCTGTGGGTGGAGCACCTGTGACAGGGAGGGGTGCTTGCCCAAAGGGTTGTCAACCCTATATTATACAAAATACACAAGAAGGGCAGCACTCAACCTTAACTACGCTTAAGGTTGAGTGCTGGGTCCTCAACAAGTAAGTTTATCCCATAAGAGCAGTCATTAGGTTAGTATGATAGGACCTGCCAAGGGTGGAATACATTGTCGCTGTTGGCAGGCTTACGCAATCCATGGCCATCCATTGCAAACTAAACTTCCACCATTTTTCAACAGAGCTCAACATTAAAGGGTTAAGAACTATAGTTCTTTTGAAGGGGATAAGAATTGTTTGTAGGCGTTTAAAGGGTTAAACCTGGTAAAATCTAATGTTTAAATGAATTTAGCTGCTGTTGTGGTTTCTGCTGTACTGTTTGAACATGTTGTTTGGTGTGCGCTCTTTCTGGTTTGTTGTATCATATTGTCTTGAGATGCACCCGCACTGAAAGCGTAGTTAAGGTTGAGTGCTGCCCTACTTGTGTATTTTATCTCACTTTTATTCCTTCACCACAACCCTTATAGACACATATATATATATAAATATGTGTGTTTATTATTGCAGAAGCCACCTGCACATCACAGCAATTCGATGAATTGCATCCCAGAGCTCCTGTGCCACATTCCCCATATGCAGCAAGGAACTCTGGGTAGGATATGCAAATGACCTCTGTCTCACCTTTATGCATCCTGGATCTGTTATTACACAGAACCCTAAAATCAATGCTATGCCACACTGTGGCTTTCTAGCAGAGATAAGGTTTATGCAATCTCTGCTACAAAGCCACAGTGTGGCATAGCATTGATTTAAGGGTTCTGTGTAATACCAGATCCAGGATGTATAAAGGTGAGACAGATGTCATTTGCATATCCTACCCAGAGTTCCTTGCTGCATATGGGGAATGTGGCACAGGAGCTCTGGGATGCAATTCATCGAATTGCTATGATGTGCAGGTGGCTTCTGCAATATTAAACACACTTATTATAGTGTGGAGGCTTTTTATCTCACTTTTAGTCCTTCACCACAACCCTTGTAGAAACTATATATATATCCATGAAATTATATCCATGAACAATATGAGATGCACTCTCAGACTTCCATTAAAAACAAAAAATGTTTATTGGTATAGTTTACATTAATTCCCTAATTAATGTAAACTAAACCAATAAAGACTTTTTGTTTTTAACGGAAGTCCGAGAGTGCATATCATATTTTTCATGGATATAATTTTTTCGAGTGATTGCACCAGGAAAGGAAAACCTACTTTGGTGAGTGCTGTACCCACTGGACTATATATATATATATAATGTATAGCAGTACATAGTGATACCTTTTTATTGGACTATCGTTACATTTAAAAGACAAGCTTTCGAGGGGATTCCTCTATTCTTCAGGTCTGGATGCTATAGTGAGCACTATCCTAAAATTGAACATTAAGGGTTACATGGGTGGGGGGTTAGATGTCGTAAAATGGGAGAGTGAAAAAAGCATTTTATAAATCTATAAAGGTAAGAGGTTACAATAAAAGACAAGATGTTATAATACAAGCATTTACATCAATTTCAAATAGTTAACTTCCTCATTTATTCATATGAGGATGATAAATCCACACGTTTAAATGTGTATGACATGTGCCAAGTCAGGTGCTGGCAGTATCTGTTTTACACTGGTAAATATTGGACAGCTGATGTTCCTGTGTGAGTGTTCGATGTTTGAAGCTAAAGTAATCACCATTCAGTTTTATGAGCCCACATGTAATTAATTAACATAATGCTTTGCCAAAGTATTTGTATGAAATGTGCAATTATTTGGCAGATGTGTCGTATGAGAGACTTAATTTTGGATTCTGTACCATTACTGTCTTGCATTTTTACTGGTCTGGATGCAACCTAATCTCTATATATGTATCCAGTGGTTTATAATCACTGAAGGGGTTATTCAGAGAAATGTCGGTGATATTTCGGTGCTCTCTCGTTTCCCGCACTTCGGGAAACAAATTCTCTGGAGTGCAGGTAACGGATTTGAAAATCTGCTGTAAAACCGCGAAAAAATTTCCCAAAAATGTCATCGATACAATACAAAATATCAGATAGCTTCGAACCACCGCAAAAAATCAGCCAAACATGTCCGAAAATAGCAGACGAGCCACAGAACAGAGCAGTGATCAGCCACTGGAAAAAGCCAACAAGCCGACGAACGGGATAGAAAAAAAACTATTGAAAGTTTAAAAATGGAAACGCTGTTTACAAAAAAAAACAACGGAAATGTCTGGAATTATCATATAGGGTACTATGAATAATAAAAAGGTCTGAGATAAAGAAACGGGGACATATAGAGGAAACCTTTGCGGTCACAAATCTCGCCTTAGTGTCCCCGCTTTACATGTAGGTTACGGGACAGGTGTTGAGTCCAACAGCCTGCCCTGTAGCGCCTGCTAGCCTCTAGGACGCTCTCGGCAGCACTAGTGCACCATTGTAAGCATCCACTCCATAGATTCCATAGGACTCTATGGAGGCTTCTCCTGCTGGATCACATGACTGTCTGGATCTCGTTTGAGATCCTGCAGGTCCACGTAGTGATCACGGAAACGGAAAGAGACAGGGGACTTTTTCCCACCAGTCTCACTCTGCTCCTAGCAGCCAGAAGCGGAAGATCAGGATAAGAGGTGAATATGTGAAAAATCACTAACAGATTTTTTAACCAGTTAGCAATTAGGAGGTGATACAGGCATCCCGCTATCACTTCAATTGACCAATATAACACAATTTATGTGAGTGCTACCACTACCGTAAAGGAGGTGATAGTGTGGTAGGCAAATATGTACCATTAGGTGTTTTGCCCAAGGTGGCTTACTGAAGAGGTACCCTGGATACGAACCTGGGTCTCCATGGTTACAGAGCAGCGATGTTACCTCTACTACATCCAGCCGGTACATATATTTAATGAGTCTCTTGTTAATCATAAGAACCACATTTATTAATAATAACAACTTCCGTCCTATTCCAACCAAACCACAAGAGAAGATTCATCTATGGTGGCTACCACAATTACGCTTTGCTTGTCCCAGACCGCACCAATATGTGACAATATTACAATAGAAAACTGACTGTACACAAGCGTAGTGCAATAATATAGAACATTACCAGTGCTCATAGAAATGAATTTTTGCACAAAAATTATGGGGAGTTACTTTCCCAAATATTGCATGTGTACATACGTGAAGGAGACATATCAAGATTTAGTACACTTCTTATGGGTGCATTTCTCCCATAATACAAACACAAATCGCGCTTTCCAGTATATCATTGAATGGATGTGATACTGGGATGCCTAAGTGCGAAATCAGTCAGCACCAGCTGAAACCCCCCAAAAAATCACATACTCACCTCCCATCCCACGGCAAGAGCGGTGGCTCCATCCATCTCTTCTTGCCGCCAGGAGCAGAGAGAGACTGGGGGAAAAAGTCCCTCCGTCTCCGTCTGCGAATCACTATGCCGACCTCCTTGATCTCGCGAGATGAGATCCTGCAAGTCATGTGACCGTCAGCGTTAGTCTCAATGGAGTCCTATGGAGGGAATGCTTGCAGCGGTGCTTAGCGCCACCGCGAGCATCCTGAGGCTTAGCGCCATGTTACGGTGCAGTCTGCTGGTTTAGCACCTGCTGCACAGTAATATCACGCTAAAACGGGGACCGCAGGTTCTTCTCCTTAGCGTCCCCGTTTTAGCCTGATGATTGTAATCGCGCCCAATGGACTTTAGTCTTTCGTCAACCTAAGTTACTACTTTCCATTTTACTACGTGAAATATATATTATTTTCCTTTTGTATTAAAAGAAAATTGTGATGCCCCGATCTCTCCTATTTTTTTTTTTCCATCATGTGGATTTTATTACAAGAGGTCAAGTTGTTTTGTCATTTTTCCAATAAATGCGTTCTTGTCGTCCATATTCGAGACCGGTGTATTCTTTGAAATTCATTATTAAGCTACAACCAATATTTTTATGCCCTTAAGAGGCTTAAAGCTATCCCTTTCTGTAATACAATGTTTAACGGTTTCACAGCAGGAAATGCATTATGAACTCCAAAGTGCATTTATTATATAAAATAATAATTTTCTCATATTACTTATTTTCTAACGGCGTACGGACCTGCATTTATTCTTCAATAGCCTCTGACTTCTATATTGTCATTAGCGGACCGAACAATACAGCTAAAGTGCTATAAAAGCTTTTTATTTTTTTGCAATACGGAACTTTGCTTCCTTTCATTTCGCGCGCAGCTTCACAGAATGATATTTTTATGTCTTTGATTGTGACCATCTGTTCTGTAGTATAAATGGTGACTGACCCATAGTTGAATAACCAGAGACTTTTGAGTGGGAGGTGTAATGAAGTTCTACATGGGTCCCAAATGAAGGGAGAGAGCAGGCAGCAGTGACAGCTTTTGTTATATAGCAGGCTATTTCACTCTACTGAACATCGATTTTTGGAAAAAAAAAATATTAAGAACAAACGGTAAAAGCTAGAAAAATATGGGTATTTTTATATATAAACAACAAACGCTATAGCGCCAATCTATACGATCTGCCAGTGGAAATATTATTAAAATTAAAAGTTCAAAATTATTTATAGTTCTTATTGTTGAGTTATTATTAGTAATAATATTATTATAATAAGAATTATATATATATATATAATTTTGGACTTTTAATACGTACGTATTTCCACCGGCAGATCGTATAGATTGGCGCTATACTGTTTGTTGTTTATGTATTGTTTATGATAGGTAGTTGGGGAGTCCTCCACTGTGGTATATAGCATTTGAGGGATACATACGGGTCTATTCAGTAATAGGTGAAACTCAAGAGAATTGTCAGGAGAAGAGAACAATCTAGACCAAATAACCGATTTGGAAAGTGAGATAAATGGGGGGATTTTTATGGTTTGGCTATTTTGACCTAGAATTTTCACTTCTTCTGCCACATCTCCTGAGTTTCACGTTTATTGAATAGATAATCTGTAAATGCTGTGGTGTTTTTGGCTCTTCACTACAAATCTATACCATGGGTATTGTAACAGATCTCTGTACCCCGACAGGGTTACATCTGTCAATGCTGCTTCCTTGCAGAACCTCCCGTGTTCTACCCAAGCAGACTCCCTTGCCTCCCTCCAGTTCTCAGACGAAGCTTAAAGGCCGGGGCACATAGAGAGCCTACTAACATCCCCCAGAAATAAGACAAGGCTGTAGATCTGGGGTCAAAATGGAACTGTTTTAATCAAGGCCACACACAGACATACAATTATATTCACAAAACCTCCCCCCAGGAAATGTTCTGAGGGCTTCACATGTTTCTGTTCCTTTTGTTTCTTGGAATGTGAAACATAATTAGATTAGGGACAGACAGTTAAATTAAGCAATACGTAACATTTCTAAACGAGGCAGGGCAATGGTAATCGGGATGATAACAGATTACAGTCAGAAGATTTACAAATTATTCAAATATAAACATATCAACATATTCCTGAGACAGGGGTAGGCCTGGAGGTTAATCAATTCAATAATAAGATACACATGGACCAGACAATAGACAGACAGTAGCATTCTTCCATAACACAGAAACAAGCTTTAAACCAAATCACAAACAGTATGGCAATGTCCAAATGCCCTATGAACATTCTCTGCCATAATCACCCGTAGTCTGCAGGCACAAAGCTGGCATCCGCTCTTCTCCAAAGGGCACACCGTCTAATTGTAGTGCGGACAATGCTGTGAGTGCCCGCGCCAGCCAGTCTTAGACACTTTTAATCCAAGACATTGAAAAGGTGGCTGAGGCTTCCGTCACAGGTATTTTTATGTTTAGGACTGAGCAGCTCTAAATTTTAGATTTCTAAAGAGTCATGTTAGAAAAATAGATTTGTTTTGCAATTCTGTATATGCACATATGGGATCATAATTCTATTTTTCTAAACAAATGATTGCAGCAGAGTGGCGCAGCGGAAGCGTGTTGGGCCCATAACCCAGAGGTCGATGGACTGAAACCATCCTCTGCTAGCATTTTTTGTACCAGCTGGGTGGAGTAGAGGTAACATCACTGCTCTGCGTGGAGAGAGCCTGTGGAGACATGGGTTTGATCCCCGGCAAGAGCACCTCTCCAGTAAGGGTCCTTGGGCAAGACACCCAACGGTACATACTCGCCACCCAGGACATACTTGAAAACAAGAGAAAGCTCAACGTATCTTTCCTGGTAAAATACTTTCTAAAAAAAAATGTTGATAGGGTGGTGCAATCTTTCCTTTCCCTGCTTAAAACAAGGGACTTTACGCTTTATTTTGTGTATGTGATGTGCTTTTGAAATGAGGGAAAATGTTTTTTGATTTGATTGATTTTTTTTTATTTTTCAAATTAAAGAAAAATGTAAATTTATTCAGCGGTTTCCAGAGGCTATTCTAAGATTTCACTATCTTCATGACCTGCCTTCTATACTCTCGTATGTCTGTGAATGAGTGCTACGGGTGCTTCTAATAAATTGGATGCGTGCCTTAGAGATTCACCCAAATTTTGGTAAATTCGTCCAAATCATGCACCAAAATCTCAACAATAAATGGAAAATGAGCAACCCATGACCATTTTTCACTTGTTTTATTCACTTTTTTATATGGGATGCAGGAACTGCCTTGGGCCCTCCTTCCACATTGGTGTGGGTGATTACAGATATAGTTTGTATAAATATATATTATTATTATTATGGTATCTTGACAAAGGTCTTTTGACCGAAACATTGGGACGTCTGGTCTCTTCTGGTTTGATTCATTGAGAGTTTCCCATTTCTTTGGTATATGATTTGGTTTCGTATTTAGTTGTGTTATGAACAGAGTGTTGCAGGATGTATCATTAGTTGATGAAAACATGATTATTTTGTATTGCCTGCTTGGGATTTATGGTCATTTGGTGGAAATAGGCCGTGTATTGGGCTGTCATTCTGCTCAGGATTATGATTAATTTTTCATTAAATCTTACATATTTTTCACCTGTTTATGACTTTTATGCTATGTATCATACATATAGTTGTGTATATTCAGTAAATTGATTTGTTCTCTTATTTGTCTTTTGGCATTTATCACATACATATCTGTATACATTCATTAATAGATTTAGTCTGTGTTTTGGTTCTAATAAAGTTTATTTTTTTTAATGGTGTGCTTCCTTACTCATTTCTATTTCTGACATTCTTAGGACCTACTGAGGAGTGGTCTGGTTCTTTGGTTAGCACTCAATTTTGCATGTTATGATCGGTGTGCATTGCAACGCTTTCAGATTTCATTATTGACGTACTCCACATCTAAAAAATTCTCTACTTCCACAATGTCTCATTTCAGACGTGCTGCTAATGATAACAAGGCCATATGATGTGCGGTCCTACCAAAGGGTAACAAAATTATATATTTTTTCCCCTTCAATTTTTCATGTTTATACATCATCATATGTTGCACCTGCTGGCTCTCACAGACTCAAACTTGTATTTTGAACCTTTGTTAACCCTACCTTGTTTATTTATTACCTGATCGACCTTTACGTGCATCCGCATTGGTTTTCTTTCGTATTCAGGGGTGCACGTAACACTACTTTAAACATTTTGCATTCTTGGCATCACTTGTCCCCATAGAAGGTTATATCCAAGTCGTCGAGCTGTAGAGACTAAGTGCTGCTTGAATATGTCAAAATCGACCTTTTTTCATATTCAGCACTTTGTGAATTTCATGCCTTTTAGTTTTGTATAAGTTCATGCTATCTTATATGACATAATATACCAAGTGTCCCTTCACTTCGACTTAGAGAGGCTCTACATTTATTATAATGGAAACATCCAGACTCAGTGATCCAGAAACAACTTCTGAGTTTGGTATCTACGTAGAAACCAGGTGACATGTTTTAAGAATGGGGCAAAGCCTGATTAAACTATATAAAATGTCCATGTGTCCAACACAATTGAACAAATTCATCTGAGAAGATTATCTGCACCACAATATATTCTACATGTGTAGGACATGCAGTTACCTAGTCTACAAGTGTGCCCCACCGGCATTAGCCCCCTCCCAATGGGAGCCACCCACCCGTCGTTAAGTGGCTATAGATGGGTGTGCGTAAGGGCTGAATTCCACCAGCACATATGGATTTTAAAGTGCACCAAATCGTACCCAAAACTAATTTTATGCATTACAAATGGACAATGAACAAAAAGCTTTGAAGCTTGAGAACAAAAAATAAAAAATGATTTTATATTCGTGTGGGGTTTTTTCTTTACATGACATTTTACTTGGTCATGCATGGTATCATTAGAAAGGCCAGACGCTGACCTGTCCAATGACGCCAAAAGTGACTTTGTGGGGTGTAGACTGGAAATACAGGGGTCCAAAGGACCCCCGCTCTCCTCGCAGCATTGAAGCGGTTTGTGTTTTAGATGGATCAATGTGAATTTAAGGCTTTGCTCCATCACCTCCACATCAGTGATACATGGAACATATTTATGGCATATTATATTGATTGTGTCTACATGTATTTGTTATTGTTCAGACAGCAGACGGGAGACTGTGCTGGGAAACATTCCATTACCAAGTTACAAAAGCTATGACAATTCAACGGTTCATCTTTAAGGTAAGATACATGTGATTTTTCATTTTATTTCTATTAAAAGGCCCAATCCTCAACACCAAGCCCCCCAAAGCCTCAGCACCAGGCCCATGCTTGTACCTTTTTTCAATGTGGCCGTTAGTGGGGCCTCATGTCTAAGTTTCTCCTAAGGCCTCACAAAATCTCGAGACGTCTCTGCTGAAGATATTCGAAAAGCTCGAGCTTCTGTGTTTTCCACCAGGGAAACACAGATCCTCTGTTGTATTGTTGTACATGTAGTAGCCCTTTGTGGCCAGCAGGGGGCTGTCAAATGATCTTAATGTCTGTATAAATGAAGGGTATGTTCATTTTTAGACTGTTTGCAATGGGAAGTAATTTTCCATAAACCCACTGGTTCCTGGTAGATGTTTTATGGAAAATAAGTTGGCAGTGACGGGAATAACTTACACTTCATTAAGGGACATGCCTGAATATTCCAACTGAATGGGATAATCACTCTCACCTTGCAGTCCTCTCCTCCTGTTTCCAACCCCAACCCTTCTAGATTGTGAGTTCCTACGGGAATAGGGCCCTCATCCCCTCCTGTACGGTTTGTTAAATGTTGTTCAATGTATTGTAACCCTGTCTATACTGTGCCTATTGTACAGTGCTGCAGAATATGCTGGCTCTTTATAAATAAAGAATAATAATAATAATTTAGATTTGAAAATGTTCATCTTGGCTCTATAATTTCTTCTTCCATTGATAGATTTTCAGTACAATCTTGTTTGCAAACTGCATTAAAATGAATTAAAAAAGATTGCAAAAGAGGTCACTTAAAATAATAATAGTATTCGCAGAAGCAGAAAAGGTCGGTGTTTTCTATATCTACCAACAACCGAATCAAATCGCATTTATTTCTTGTCTGCTCGTCACGCTTTGTTGAATTTCACACTAAATCAAGTCATGTTACTTAGAAATGGCTCACACGTTGATAATTCCATCAGGGTATTTTTAAGAGATATGAACATTGAAGAAAAAATGTGTGTATATATATATAAACTTTAAAACTTTGTGTATGAAATAATAACATTTATATGTACAAATTGAGGGACTCCACGGTGAGAATTTACCGGTGTAATAGCGGAGAATCCATTAAAATGACAGCTCTTGGACTGAGCATTTTAAAGTGGTTGACACGTTCCTTAACTACTTTAAATTACACGGTGCAAATCTGGTATTTAATAGAATGTCCTGTGACAGCTTTAGAATTGTAGAGTGTTGTTTACGTCCGACGCGTACATGCTTTGAAATACATTAGAATAACCTGTCAAGAAATTGACTGACGTCAAGATAAAAAAAGAAAAAAAAGATGGAAATCGTTCGTAATAAAATGTACTGAACAAATACCAAATGCATGCTTCTATTTGTATGGTACAAGTTGACATATGCTCACGGATTCTATTCTTTTTCAAGTGAAATGCCATGGGAATTGATCGTCTGTGTGATACATAATTATGTTCAATATTAACTGCCTACTTCAGAGGTGTAGTGCAAAATTCAGTTTCAAGCCCTTATTTGCATACAATTTAAAAACGTCTCCGGATCGCTCAAACGAACGAGTGTTATTGAGATTTAAAGTGATGGAGGGTGATAGCTGCAATTATCTTTTGATGAAAGCAAAACAGAATTTTTGGATATTTGCGAGCTCTTCTCAAAGTGGCCATCTGGGTAGATTCACTAAATATGACAGTTTGATCATATCAAGCTGCCAGTTTCCAAGTACTAAGTATAGACAAGGATGATCCAAAGGGCATAGTCATGGAAGAAGCTGGGCTGGGACTTGTAGCGAACAGGAGATAACGAGGGACAATCCGGGACTGGTACCCATGAAAATGATATGAGAAAGGCTGCTGACACAGTACACTTGAACAAGTGGAGCGACGCTGAAGAACTGACCATATAAGAACAAGTGAGGTGGTCACAACTCCTAAATGGAGACACTTCACCTTCCCATTGGAAGCTTAGAGCCTCCTACCATGCCCCCTATGCGTCATAGGGATTCCCTGCTCGGGATGCCATCTTGGATTATTCCCCCCAGGCGGTGTGAAGTGGAGCAGCATGCCGCAGTTAACCTGGAGTCCCAGAGCATCACCGCAGTGGTGGACCCCCGCGACCACCCAGGCCAGAACAACCTGCTGAGCACTGGAGAAGGAAGCCTGTCCCCCAGCTGGTTCAGTGTGACGAAGAACACTGAGGGTGATGACCGAGATCGAGGAATGGCACCAGGTGGGAGCTAAGGTCAGCGGTGTTCCGCTGTAGGGCAAGACAATTGTCTTGGTGCCAGATACCACAGGACAAGCTCAGAGGTCTTGCAAAGTCCATTCCTTGATGCATCAGTGCTGTTTTAGCATCACAAGGGGTGTCTACACAATATTAGACAAGTGATTCAATGTCGTGGCTGATCAGTGTATATACTCGCTCCACGTGTAATCACTGAGTTTGTATACCCTTTTTTGAGCTGTGTTGTGGGATACTACACACCAAGTCAAACCTATACTTTTGATTTTAATTAATTTAATCAAATAGACCTAGTCTATACCATTGTTAAGGTGACACCCAGCAAGAGACGAGGTGGGACCCATACACTGGGTTAAAGTCCAAAGAGCAGAAGAAACTACTGGCAGAATGCAGAAAAACAGTATAGTAGGCAGGAGGTAAGACACCAGTAGGCTGGGCAGTGACTCTCTGCACATAAACAACCAAATAAAATAAATCCCTAATCTGAAAGACCAGTCCTTGAAGTGGCCGGATCTATACTTGCAAAAGAAAAGTAACATGAGTGCAGGTAATATCCAAACAGGAACAAGAGCAGAAACCAGAACCAAGAATACTTAGTCAGAGGTCAAACCGAGGGATCAAGAACATTAGGATTCAGGAACATATTGAGGGGTCTAATGGAAACTACAGAATGACAGAACATTACCTATTGGGAGTCATGTCCTTAAATAGCTGCTGGATAGGAGGATTCTGGGCTAAAGACTGCAAGAAAATACCAGCCTGGAAACAGGAAAGGCAAGGCAAGAACTATAAACTGTGGATCGGACCAATCGCCGGATTATCTGACCCCACTGTGGGCTCCAGGGCTGGAAACAAAACAACCATATAAGCTACAGGGACAGTCTTTGCTGGACAACTGCTACAAGAAGTGAATGTAGTCATGGTGCTTGAAGTGTCCTTTAAAAATGCAATGTACCTGCAGATTGTACTCATGGTTGCATCGACCAAAATGAAAACAATCACAAACTGAATGTGATATGTTTGTAGTTCATTCCCTGTGGTGTCCTCACAGTAAGTGATTAATCATTGAGTTGCTCAAAATTTGGACTTATCTGTATGGATCCAATTTCATAGAACATCCCACCAGTGCTTCAGTAAACTGTATTTGTATTGAAGGCATAGTACATGAGGTTCTATTCTGGCTTGACAAACCAAGTCAACACCTATCAGCCAGTCTCACCTAGGTGGTCACTGTTCATCATGGAACACATAATTAAAGCTTTCAGCTGAATTGTGTTTATATTGATTTTAGTGCCCAGTGGCTAACATCCATTGATGTTTGCACAATGTCTATGTTCTCTCATACTATGTCATTAATGTATTTGTAGCTTAAACTGGTATGTGGCCTTTCACATAACATAATTGAGCAACCATATGTTAGAGAGAGGTACGTTCTGTTAAAACGAGGTAAGCAAGAAAAGTGGATGGAGTCCTATAATTCCCAGGCAAATTTATCAGCACTCTATTTTTTTCATAACATCTCACTTGACATCCCTAGGCTCTGGCCGTCCATAATCACAAATGTTTCCTAATTATATATAATTGGGCTGATTTTCCTCCCGTATAATTTTGACTAAGTTTACTCACCCAATGCCCTCTTGAAATAATTATACAATAAAGTGCTGAAATCATTCATAATTTATCAATATGAATTGAACCAGAACAGTGGGATCCTCGGCCTAATCAAAATCTAAATGTGTCATTTAAATTAATCAGCGCCACTAAGAGTTTAAACTTTCAGTTAGGGGAACGTGGTGCGTGACTATAAACTCGGCAAGATACTGGCTCAAACTCTTAGAATTTACAATGTGTGCTCAAGCACAAAAATGGAAACCATAAATAATAGTAGCTCGTGTGATAAATATTTAAATTGTTAGAAAAACTGAATTATTAATTTGTCATTTTCAGAGTCGCTGAAAAGTATTATTTGAGTATGTTTTTCTTATTTCGGATTTATGTGCGAGCAGCTGCTTTATATACAAGATTAGATTCCTATCTAAAAATGAAATCTGTATTTCTAATGTTTTTGTATACTGTTATTGTTATTATTATAGTTATATAATTAACCCCTCGAGGACCAAGGCACAAATCCAACTTACTCAAAAAAATCCTTGAATTTTTAGGATTTAGAGAAAGAAAATGCAAGTGCCGACGCAATGACGTACATCTGTATTAAAATGTGACTCAATCAAATAATTCCGTGCGTTGCTGCCTAAAAAATGGATAAAGAGGCACAAATAAATCAACCAAAGCCTGTGCTATATATAACAAATAATACAAAGGAAAGATCCGTACAGCGCATCAAGTAATAAATAGATAGTGACATTGAATAAATTCAGTGGTCGTGGTCGAAACAGCCGTGCATCAATTGATAATAGTCCACTGCAAGTAAGAATGTGGTGGCAAAGTCCATGAGATACTCATAGGTTGGTAGGACAGTCCTTCTGAACGTGCAGGTGCTCGTGGTCACGTCCCTCGATATCTCTCAAAGAGAAATAACAGAGACACACAAATGGTGCAGAATATCAAGTCAAATGGTTCCCCTCATTTTAATAAGACAGGAACTCACATTTTAAACAACCTCCCCAAATCCCGGCTCTAGGTTAGTATGCCTCTGGCCAAATAAAGAGTGGCGCTACCCTTCTTTTCTGGTGCAGGTCACAAGACAGAAAACACAGGGAGACAGCGCTCCCATAGTATAATACTGTGGTTCACTTGGTCATAACAAGGTTGGAGTAACACTCACCAATTCAAGAGTCCTGTAGTTCTTATGTATATCATGTACTCCTGGGGTGGATACCCCAAAACTCCTTAAACCACCAGCCCACAGGTCCCGAGTTACTGCTGAGTAAGGTGGGGGCAGTTCCTGAGAGCTGTCACTGAGATGGTGCTGTGGTCTACATGAGAGCTGACACAGCTCTCCTGTGGACCCCAGCACCATCTCATGTCACCGCATTCTTACTTGCACTGGACTATTATCAATTGATACAAGGCTGTTTCGGCAGTCACCATTGATTTTATTCATTGTCACTATCTATTTATTACTTGATATGCTGTATGGATCTTTCCTTTGTATTATAAATTTTTAGGACTTGTCTGTTTTAACTGTATTTTTCATTTAACAATATACACCCACACAAGTTATATACTGGCCTTTCATGTAATATCAAATATATCCATAGAACACATTATTTAGTTTAGATAAAAAATACAAAAAACTTGAAAATACATAAGGAATATTACATTTTCCGTCTAACTGACTTTCCCCCACCAGATCCTGCAATGAGTTCAGAAGTGCAGTAACTCCTTTTGGCCAGAATATGGTGACATCTGTCTGTCATATAGGATATTACCGTAAAGATTACAATGAAAATATTCCCAAATATTTCTTACTGTATAATTAATTAAAAATGATTTTCCAAAACATGCACTGGTCAGACAGTGTATTTTTTTTTTAAATCACTTGGCATTGAAGGGGTTAAAAAGGATAGAAGCTTGCTTTACTATATATTATTTAGTAATAGGATATATTTGCTATATATTTTTGTGGTTATTTACACTTCATAATCGGTGAATATACGCATGATACAGTGAGGGAAGAAATGAATTGATCCCCTGCTGAGTTTGTACATTTGCCCACTGACAAAGAAATGATCAGTCTATAATTTTAATGGTAGGTTTATACTAACAGTGAGAGACAGAATAACAACAAAATCCCAGAAAAAACATTTAAAAAAAAGTTATAAATTGATTTGCATTTTAATGAGCGAAATCTGTATTTGATCCCCTATCAATCAGCAAGATTTCTAGCTCCCAGGTGTCTTTTATACAGGTAATGAGCTGAGATTAGGAGCACTCTCTTAAAGGGAGTGCTCCTAATTTCATATTGTTACCTATATAAAAGACACCTGTCCACAGAAGCAATCAATCAGTCAGATTCCAAACTCTCCACTATGGCCAAGACCAAAGATCTGTCCAAGGATGTTAGGGACAAGATTGTAGACCTACACAAGGCTGGAAGAAACACAAAATAACTGTCAATTAGGACCCTGTGAATCACAAATTTTCACTCAATTCGAATCACGAATCAAATTGGCTGTCAAGGTTTGAATCAAATCGAATATTGAATCTAATCTTTGATTGCCGCTTTCCTGTAGGATGCAGCCTGGATAGGTTTGTGTATGCCGGTTCAGCTGACGTTACAGCTGACATTACTTATAATTTATTATCTCCCCACACAGAGCAGACCCCCTTATAATTAATATGGCCAGTTTTAAGCCCCCCACCCCGGTCGCTCTCATTCTACCCCCATACAGCAGGACGGCGGCCATTCCATCACCTTCACCATCCTACAAAAGAAGCACAATAAAGGAGTGACAGGGTAGTTATACTCACCATCACCAACTTGGCTCAGGCCTGCCTGCTGCTCGCTCCGCTGTCCCAGCCGAACACCTCTTCGCAGCTTCGATCACGCCCATCGTCGGCCTCCTCTGTGCATCATGTGACGTCTCACATGCCAGTCTTGCTGGAGGGGGCGGTGCCTAGCAGTGAGCCATTCTCAGCCGCATGCTGTGCGTCTTGGAGACACGCTGCACCGCTGGGGACACGGACAACGGGCAGACAAGCTCCAGAATCTGACTCAGAGTCCAATACCAGAGCTTCTGATTAAGAAAGTAACCGATTTGAAAAGATTTCGAATCCATCTGCTCACTACCAAATCTAATCGAATACGTCCGGCGATTTGAATTCAAATCGAATATCGAAGGTTTGCAGGTCCCTACTGTCAATCTCCCTTGGTCTGGGGCTCCATGACAGATCTCACCTTATGGAGTGTCAATGATCATGAGAAAGGTAAGGGATCAGCCCAGAACTACACAGGAGGATCTTGTCAATGATCTCAAGGCAGCTGGGACCATAGTCACCAAGAATACAATTGGTAACACTGTACGCCTTGAAAGACTGAAATTCTGCAGCGCCTGCAAGGTCCATCTGCTCAAGAAAGCACATTTACAGGCCCGTCTGAAGTTTGCCAATGAACATTTGACTGATACAGAGGAGAACTGAGTGAAAGTTTTGTGGTCAGGAGTAGGGATGAGCCGAACACCCCCATCTTCGGTTCACATTCAAACTCGAACAATTTCAAAAGTTCGAGTTCGAACTCGAACACGAACCGAACTCAATGCAAGTCAATGGGACTTGAAAGTTCGGTTTTTAGAGTGCCCTGCAAGAGGGCATATATGCAAGATATTTGCCATAAAAGGTGTATGGGGGTCCGGGTAGTGCCCTGGGGGACAGGAAACAAGGACAAAAGTTTTAAAAAAATGTTTTAAAAGGGACAGTGAGATTTCCATGAAATAAGGGTTAAAAATAAAATTGATATTCCTTCAAATATCGTGCCTAGGAGGTCCCCATAACCTGCCCGTGAAGTGGCGGTTTTGTAGGATGTATAGAAACATTTAAAAACAAAAAAATGACGTTTCAAATGACGGTAAACGCTTTTCTTTTAATTTATTCATAAACAACTGCTTGGGTGGCAGTCTGTATTAAAAAAGGAGACATTTTAGGACACGCAGAACAAGTTTAGTGATTTTTTGGCTAAATTATGGTGAAACTTATGCAGGCTTTGGATGAAAGTAACAATAGGTGCTTTAAAATTGGGCCTTTAGTGTCGGCAACAGTAACTCCTCTGTGGTATTGTGGAAGAGTGCAGGGTTGGACCCTGCGGTCAATTATTAAAATGATATAAATCTGGTAATATAGGCATCAGTGGCAGTGCACCCAAATAATGTGCCTTTCATGGCAGCAAGTGCCTTCACACCGTAACCCTTTTGTGGTATTGTGGAAGAGTGCAGGGTTGGACCCTGCGGTTCAAAAAATTAAAATGATATACAGTTGTGTTCAAAATTATTCAACCCCCAATGCTGTAAAGGGTTTTAGGGAATTAAGTGTACATTTGTAATTGTATTCAGAATGAAATCCTACAAGGACTTTTTAAAGAACCATATGCAACTAAGATGACATCAATTGGTTTTGTAATACAGTAGTAAATGTTTATTTTGTGAATTCTTCATTGACACAATTATTCAACCCCTTAAAGAATGCCACTCTGAAGAACAGAGGTTCATTCAAGTGTTTTCAATCAGGTATTGAAAACACCTGTGGCTGTCACGGAGCAGAAATAAAGCATAATAAGCACCAATTAGCTTTAAAATGACTGTGATACTCAGCTCCTTCTAGACATTTACTGGTGTGGTTACAAACATGGTGAAGTCAAGAGAATGGTCCAGGATGACAAGAGAAGAGGTGATTACTCTTCACAGGAAGGGCAATGGCTATAAGAAGATTGCAAAGATGTTAAACATACCAAGAGAGACCATAGGAAGCATCATTCACAAATTCAAGGCAAAGGGCACTTTTGAAACGCTACCTGGTCGTGGCAGAAAGAAGATGCTGACTTCGACTGCTGTGCGCTACCTGAAGCGTAGAGTGGAGAAAAGTCCCCGTGTGACTGCTGAGGAACTGAGAAAAGATTTGTCAGATGTGGGTACTGAAGTTTCAGCTCAGACAATACGGCGCACACTGCGTAATGAAGGCCTCCATGCCAGAACTCCCAGGCGCACCCCCTTGCTGTCTCCAAAGAATAAGAAGAGTTGACTGCAGTATGCCAAAAGTCATGTGGACAAACCACAGAAGTTTTGGGATAGTGTTCTGTGGACTGATGAAACAAAATTAGAACTGTTTGGGCCCATGGATCAACGCTATGTTTGGAGGAGGAAGAACAAGGCCTATGAAGAAAAGAACACCTTGCCTACTGTGAAGCATGGCGGGGGGTCAATCAGGCTTTGGGGCTGTTTTGCTTCTGCAGGTACAGGGAAGCTTCAGCGTGTGCAAGGTACCATGAATTTTCTTCAGTACCAGGAGATATTGGATGACAATGTGATGCAGTCCGTCACAAACCTGAGGCTTGGGAGACGTTGGACCTTTCAACAGGACAATGATCCCAAGCATACCTCCAAGTCCACTAGAGCATGGTTGCAGATTAAAGGCTGGAACATTTTGGAGTGGCCATCGCAGTCACCTGACTTAAATCCGATTGAGAACCTCTGGTGGGACTTAAAGAAAGCAGTTGCAGTGCGCAAGCCTAAGAATGTGACTGAACTGGAGGCTTTTGCCCATGACGAATGGGCAAAGATACCCGTAGATCGCTGCAAGACACTTGTTTCAAGCTATGCTTCACGTTTAAAAGCTGTTATAACTGTAAAAGGATGTTGTACTAAGTACTAAGATTGAATGTCACTTGGGGGTTGAATAAAACTGATAATGATGTGAGCACAGAAAAGACATTTGTGGTTATTTCATTATAAATGTTATGTTATATTTGTCTGACCTACACGTGCCTCTTTGATTTAATTGTAAGCAAGATGACTGAATGATCAAAAGCAATGTCAAACTGGCCAAAACACTCAATTTCAGTGGGGGTTGAATAATTTTGAACACAACTGTAAATCTGGCACAGGCGTCAGTGCAGCCAAATATTGTGCCTTTCATGGCAGCATAGAAAAATAGAAACATAGAAAAATGTCGGCAGATAAGAACCTTTCGGCCCATCTAGTCTGCCCAATTACATGGATAATTAACCTGGATTTATCTTTTGTTTAGGATAGCCTTATGCCTATCCCATGCTTGCTTAAATTCAATTACTGTTTTGGCCTCAACCACTTCAACTGGAAGGCTGTTCCATGTATCCACCACCCTCTCAGTAAAATAATGCTTCCTGACATTACTTTTAAACCTTTGCCCCTCTAATCTAAGACTATGTCCTCTTGTTTTGCTACTTTGTTTCCTTTTAAATATACTCCCTTCCTCTACCTTGTTGATTCCCTTTACGTATTTAAATGTTTCTATCATATCTCCTCTGTCTCGTCTTTTTTCCAAGCTGTACATGTTAAGATCATTAAGCCTTTCCTGGTAACTTTTCTCCTTCAAGCCGTACATCATTTTAGTAGCCCTTCTCTGAACTCTCTCTAAGATGTCTATATCCTTCTGGAGATACGGTCTCCAATACTGCACACAGTACTCCAAGTGAGGTCTCACCAGTGCTCTGTACACTGCAGCAAGTGCCTTCACACCGTAACCCTTTTGTGGTATTGTGGAAGAGTGCAGGGTTGGACCCTGCGGTTGAAAAATTAATATGATATAAATCTGGCACAGGCGTCAGTGCAGCCAAATATTGTGCCTTTCATGGCAGCACGTGCCTTCACACCGTAACCCTTTTGTGGTATTGTGGAAGAGTTCAGTGGTGGAGGTTTTGTGAATGCAGAAGACATCCCCGATCTATTCTTGTCTGTGACAAAACCTCCAGCAGCACTGAACGTCCTTTCAGAAAGCATGCTGGATGAAGAGCAACCTAGGAGCTGCATAGCATATGGCTAAATTCTGGCCAGTGATCCAATCTCAACACCCAGTAAGCCAGTGGATTATCTGCTGTAAAGGTATCCAGGTCTGCCCTTGCCCCTAGGAAGTCCTGCACCATATGGTGAAGACTCTGGCAATGGGTGCCTACATTTGACGTCCCTGGGCGTCGTGGACTAAAAAAAATTTAAAAAGGCATCAGTCAAGCGGCCCGGCTTTCACCGCTATTCCTCTGATCATCTGCAGCCTCAGAAGCACGTGTGTCATCATCACTTGGTAACCTACCAGTGCCTGGAAAGGTGTTACACAAGTGTCGCTTTAGAGCGTCCAAGTTTTTTCATATTGTGCTCCCTCTGTGGGGGCAGGATGAGCTCTGCAACTTTACCCTTGATTCGTGGATCAAGAAGGCTTGCCAACCAGTAATGAACCCTCTCCTTGATAGCACGAATCCTGGGGTCCTTTAGCAGGCTTTGCAGGAAAAGGGAGCCCATGCAGCGTAGGTTGGAGGTGGCATTAGCTTCCGAGTCCTCCTGGTCAATGAGGAGGATGACCACATTGTGCACTTCCTCCTCCCAGGTACGTACTAGTCCTTGGGTTTCTGGGCACACAAAACCCTCCCTTGAAGAATCCCCACCTTCAATGCCCCCACTACTTAAATATTCCTCCTCATCCTCCACCTGTCTGATCTGGGGAGGACCCGCTGGAATGCTGTCTGCGGAAAGACTGGGGCCTTCAGAACTAGGGAAGGCCTCCTCTTCCTCCCGCTGCTCTTCCTCTAGAGCCACATCTATAATTCCCGCAGAGTGTGCTCCAGCAGGAACACTAAAGGAATTGTGTCACTGATGCATGCACTGTCCCTGCTCACCATCCTCGTTGCCTCCTCAAATGGTGAAAGTACAGTGCATGCATCCTTGATCATCAGCCACTGATGGGGGAAAAAAAAACAAGTTGACCTGAACCTGTCCTTTGTGCCATACTCACACAGGTACTCGTTGATGGCCCTCTGCTGCTTGTGCAGACGCTGCAGCATTGCTAATGTCGTGTTCCACCTGGTGGGCATGTCACATATCAGACGGTTTGTGGGAAGGTGGAATTCTCTTTGAATTTCTGCTACGCGAACACTTGCTGGGAATGACCATCTGAAGTGGCTGCAGACTTTTCTGGCCTGGCTGAGAAGCTCTGCCAGCCCTGGGTACCTGGTTAGGAAACGCTGTACCACCAGATTTAGGACGTGTGCTAGGCATGGTATATGCGTCAACTTACCCAGGCATAGGGCGGAGAGAAGGTTACTGCCATTATCACAGATGACCATTCCCAGCTGAAGCTGGCGTGGTGTTAACCATCTCTGCACCTGCCTCTGCAGAGCTGACAGAATTTCTGGCCCGGTGTGGCTCCTGTCACCTAAACAAACCAGCTCAAGCACAGTATGGCATCTTTTTGCTTGAGCCATTGCGTAGCCCCTGTCACGCATCGGTTTAACTACCACTTTGCCAGAGACAGAGAAGGAGGAGGAGGAGGAAGAGGGAGAGGTGTTGGTGGAGCAGACAGACCTCATACAAGCAGCTTTCTGGAGGCATGGTGGATGAACAAGCTCCAGCACAGAGCCTCGTCTTGGATCCCTCCCAGCTGCAATCAGAGTTACCCAGTGTGCCGTGAAGGAAATGTAATGGCCCTGTCCATGCTTGCTCAACCACGTGTCTAAAGTCACATGCACCGTGCTGCTGACTGCCTTTCCCAATGACTCAATAAAATTGTCTTCCACGTGCTGGTATAGTGCTGGAATGGCCTTCCGTGAAAAGTAATTGCGTTTTGGAACCTGCCACTGTGGTACAGCACATTCAGCAAATTCACGGAAGGAAGCAGAGTCCACCAGCTGGAAAGGCAGCAGCTGCAATGCGATTAATTTTGCTAAGCTGGCATTTAGACGCTGTGCTTGGAGATGGTTGGGACTATATTTTTTCTTCCGCTGAAGCAGCTGCGGCAACGTAATCTGACTGCATAAATCTTCAGCTGATGGGATGCTGTCACATTCTGAGGAAGGACCTGGTACATCCATTACTGTAGCATCATCCCTGTCAGTGGAGGTTGGAGTCAATGACATGGCAGGACATATAGTGGGGGTAGAGACAGGTGAGGAGGACCTACGCAAAGTTTTGCACTAATGGCATGCGTGGCAGGTGGTCATATGTCGCCTCAAGCACGTGGTACCCAAGCGTCCGGTGTCTTTCCCACGCTTGAACCTCATCTGACATAGATTACAAATAGCAATGGTGGGGTCTGCTGCACATTTCTTAAAGAACTCCCAGACAGCAGAGTTCCTGGATGTGTGCTTTTAGACAATAGCGCGCTGCACCTGAGCAGCTCTGACATCTGATGCCTTGGACTGGCTAGTGCTATGGTTGGTCATAGAGGACGTTGTGCCTCGTGTTTGTTGTGCCTCCTCCTCCTCACTTGACGATCTTCACTGTTCGATCAGGCACCCAGGCGGAGTCAGTGACCTCATCATCATTGTCATCACCCCCTATCTCCTTGTCACTGGATCCAACTTGGCAGTATGCTGCAGCTGCTGGGGCAACATGAGTGCCAGTTATTTGTGTGTCACTGGCACCCCCTTCCTCTAGGTTGATTATACTCCCTTCCTCAACCTCAGAGATTGAATCAGAGCACTGTAGTTGCTGCGCATCCTCAAGCAGCATGTCACTGTCATTGTAGTCAAACAATTCAGCTGACTCCTCCATTTGTGATAGTGAGGCTACGGCAGGAGTAGCTGTGGGCATGGAGGCTGCATTAGATGCTTTGGCAGCTGAGGTGGACTGTAAACAACTACAAGCCTGGCTGGCAGAGGACTCAGAGGATGGCCTGGTTAGCCATGACCTGGTTAGCTGCTGCTTAAGATGACCAGCACCAGTTAGAAAGGATAAGCGTGCCCCTGCAGAGGATGCACCACGTCCACGACTACCAGAGGCACAGCCTCCCGACACAGAGGCTGCTTGCCCTCTTATCTGTGTCTGGGAGCATCTGCCTGTCCTTTTTGGTCTTTCTGACATGGTGAGTGATATATAGATTAATGATATACAGAACTCTGATTCAACTCTGTTATAAAAATTGGAGATATGCTGCAGAACTCTGATTCAACTCTGGTATAAAGATTAAAGATTTCCAGAACTCTGGTATAACTCAGTGAGACCCCCTGATAGCTGGCAGTGAGAAGACACAGATTACAATTCTCAGAAACCTCCTATAAATCAGTGAGACCCCCTGATGGGTGGCAGTGAGAACACACAGATTACCACAATTCCCAGATATTTTGTAGAAATTACTGACCCCCAAAATAGTTGCTGGGAGTGAGAACACACAGATTACCACAATTTCCAGATATTTTGTAGAAATTACTGACCCCCAAAATAGTTGCTGGGAGTGAGAACACACAGATTACCACAATTCCAAGATATTTTGTAGAAACTACTGACCCCCCAAAATACTTGGTGGCAGTGAGAACACAAAGATTACCACAATTCCCAGATATTTTGTAGAAATTACTGACCTCCAAAATAGTTGCTGGGAGTGAGAAGTGAATACACAGATTACCACAATTCCAAAATATTTTGTAGAAATTACTGACCCCCATAATAGTTGCTGGGAGAACACACAGATTACCACAATTCCCAGATATTTTGTAGAAATTACTGACCCCCAAAATAGTTGCTGGGAGAAAACACAGATTACCACAATTCCCAGATATTTTGTAGAAATTACTGGCCCCCTAAATACTTGGTGGCAGTGAGAACACAAAGATTAGAACAATTCCCAGATATTTTGTAGAAATGAGAGCCCCCCAGTAGCTGGTGGCAGACTGGCAGTGAGAACACACACTAACACAACAATCTCCTCTCAAACACGTGCTGAAGCGCTGTGTGAAGCCTTATATAGTGTGCTGCGGGATTTAGCTCTGTGAGCCCATGATTGGGCAAAATTTGCCCAATCAGGACTCTGAGCCGTGATTGGCATAGTCCTGAACCTGTCTTGCACTTGAACACACACAGATTACCACAATTTCCAGATATTTTGTAGAAATTACTGACCCCCAAAATAGTTGCTGGGAGTGAGAACACACAGATTACCTCAATACCCAGATATTTTGGAGAAATTACTGACCCCCCAAAATACTTGAGTGAGAACACACAGATTACCTCAATTCCCAAATATTTTGTAGAAATTACTGACCCCAAAATACTGGGTGGCAGTGACAAGACACAGATTACCTCAATTCCCAGATATTTTGGAGAAATTACTGACCCCCAAAATACTTGGTGGCAGCCAGTGAGAACACACAGATTACCTCAATTCCCAAATATTTTGTAGAAATTACTGACCCCCAAAATACTGGGAGGCAGTGACAAGACACAGATTACCTCAATTCCCAAATATTTTGTAGAAATTA
Source organism: Leptobrachium leishanense (assembly GCA_009667805.1). Classification (NCBI taxonomy): domain Eukaryota; kingdom Metazoa; phylum Chordata; class Amphibia; order Anura; family Megophryidae; genus Leptobrachium; species Leptobrachium leishanense. The sequence goes on from CM019064.1 coordinate 42,977,484, forward strand.
CTGACCCCCAAAATACTGTGTGTCAGTGAGAACACACAGATTAGAACAATTCCCAGATATTTTGTAGAAATGAGACCCCCACAGTAGCTGGTGGCAGACTGGCAGTGAGAACACACACTAACACAAGAACAATCTCCTCTCAAATCTCCTGTCAAACATGTGCTGAAGCCAGTGGTGTATTTCGGTTTTGTGCTGCCCTAGGCCTGACTAAACTCGTGCACCCCCTAATATAAATTTTAGGCACCCCTTCCTGTCAAGGGCACACCTCTTCCTGGTTAATCCCCACCCTTCCTCTTTAAGCTCCACCTTTTCCTCTTAGAGCTCCGCCTTTTCCTCTCTTTATATTAAAAGTGGATACCAAGCGCCTACTTGTATATTTTGTATACCATTTCAAATGTATCTATTGAGATAAATAAAATTATGAAATGTTTAAATTCAAGCACTTTTACAAAGAACAGCCACGCATGTCAAGTATACTGGATCACAGCCGCTCTAATTGGTTGAACAATAAAATCCACAGAAATGTGCACTGCATATGAGCGTATCACAGAGCTGCACAGCAATAAAACCCACAGAAATGTGCACTGTGTATGAGCATATCACAGAACTGCACAGCAAAAAAACTCACAGTAATGTGCAGTGTGTATGAGTGTATCCCAGAGCTCCAGGGCAATAAAACTCATAGTACTATGCAGTGTGTATCACAGAATCCACAGCAATAAAACTCCCAGCAATGCAATGTTTGGTGTGTGTCAGCGTATCAGAATCCACAGCAATAAAACTCCCAGTAATGCAATGTGCGGGTCAGTGTATCAGAATCCACAGCAATAAAACTCCCAGCAATGCAATGTGCGGTGTGTATGAGTGCATCAGGATCCACTGCAATAAAACTCCCAGCAATGCAATGTGTGGTGTGTGTCAGCGTATCAGAATCCACAGCAATAAAACTCCCAGCAATGCAATGTGTGGTGTGTATGAGTGCATCAGAATCCACTGCAATAAAACTCCCAGCAAACCGAGTGTATATGAGCACACAGCAATTATTTATTCTATATTTACCGGCCTCCGCGGTAGGGCTGTGTGCAGAGTCAGCAGGGACTGTGTACAGACTCAGCAGGAGGTCCCTCCAGGCCACGTTAGGATCGCGGCTGTGCCTGTGCGTGGAGCCATCTTGTCAGCAGTGGGGTGCCACTGCCAGAGGGTGCACCGTGGCTTTGATTCCCTTCCCGGTGGGTGTTCAGTCCAGAATAGAGTGACAGTCTATGTTAACGAAAGGGCAGGCAGCTGCGTGCCACGTGGTTCAGCCAGTCAGGTGGTACTGAGACTCAGTACCACCTGACTGGCCAGACCGAGTGTGGCCTGCACGCACGCAGCCTCACCAGGAGCCAGGCAGCTCAATGACAAATTTCTATCACTGCAGTGCTGGTTAAGGAAAGGTCCACTTTAAACAGCAGTAAGCAGACAGGGCTTCATATTCTGCTGATAGCCCCCCCTTTACCTGCCGTTTACTGTCATCTTCTCTCTCTGGACACAAATCACATCCCCCTCCCCTCTCCTAGAGCTGCTGCGGGGCAGTGGAGGAGCTATGGAGGGAGGAGAGGGGGATTTTTATTCTATTCGATTTTATTCCGTATGCAAACGTCCTGCTCCACTGCTCATTGTTTGAGAACACAGCTCAAAGCTGACACACAGTGACAGTGGCACCTCCTAGTACCCCCTAATGACACCCCAATAATCACTGGTACCTGGGGTTGCCCGCCCTCTGCCACTCCCCTATGTACACCACTGCTCTGTGATATGCTCACACACAAGTTTGGCAAACTGCCAGCAAGTACGGTGCTGTTTGAAGGCAGTGCATATCCCCATAGAGAAGTAATGGTTAATCTATTCAGAGAACCCCAAACAGCAGAGAAATGTCAGTGAAATGCCCTGATGTTCGGTGGTTTCAATCAGCAGGTTTATTCAGGCGAACCCCATAGGTTTCAATGTTAAAAATATTCCCGTTTTTATGCAATATCTAATAAACCATTTATTATTTTAATCTGCAGTAAAAAGTCTTTATTTATTTATTTATTTTATTTTTTTTAGTACCTTTTTAGTAATTTTTCAGATTTTTTTTGGCAAAATCCACCCTTTTTTTTAATAGCGGTTCTTCTTTTTCTGTAACAGAACTTTTTATTATCAATCATAGGATCTTATATGTAAATTCCAGACATTTTCGTTCAGTAGTTCTTTTGAAAACAGCAGGCCATGGGTTTGCGGTGGCAGCATACAGCGGCCGCCTCCATGCACTTTGGGGACCCTGCGGTGAATGGTGAATTCACTGCAGGGTGGGGAAGTTTTATTCCCCGAAGTGCAGGGAACTACAGAACACCAAAATGTTGGCGTCATTTCGGTGCTCTATGAGTAACCCAATTAGTGGTGAGGTTTTTTGTTGCCCCCTGGAAAGTGAAAGCCTAGGCCTTGCCTACCCAGGACATACTTGAAAATTAGTGACCTCTCAATGTTTCCTTCCTGGTAAAATAGTTTGCAAAAGTAAAAAAAAAAAATTATTTTTTTTTAGGGGTGGGGCCGCCGCCCTCTGGAAGGTGCCGCCGCCCCCTGGAAGGTGCCGCCCTACATTACAAGCTTCAGACCAGTGGAAAAGTGCATTGTGGTCCATTGTGGTGCATTGTGGGCGAACATGCGGCGAACACGTGGAAGTGTTCGTAGTTTGCGAACGGGCGATGTTCGAATCGAACTCCGAACTGATCGAACCGAACAGCTCATCCCTAGTCAGGAGGCCAAATTTGAGCTCTTTGGCATCAACTCAACTCGCTATGTTTGGAGGAGGATGAATGCTGCCTATGACCCGAAGAACACCATTCCCAACATCAAACATGGTGGGTGTTTTGCTGCTAAGGGGCCAGGACATCTTCACCGCATCAAAGGGACGATGGACAGGGCCATGTACTGTCAAATCTTGGGTGAGACCCTCTTTCCCACAGCCAGGGCATTGAAAATGGGTCATTGATGGGTATTCCAGCATGACAATGACCCAAAACACACGGCCAAGGCAACAAAGAACTGTCTCAAGAAGAAGCACATAAATGTTCTGGAGTAGCCTAGCAGTCTCCAGACCTTAATCCCTTAGAAAATCTGTGGAGGGAGCTGAAGGTTCGAGTTGCCAAACGTCAACTTCGAAACCTTAATGACTTGGAGAGGATCTGAGAAGAGGAGTGGGACACAATCCTTATTGAGATGTGTGCAAACCTGGTGGCCAACTTCAAGAAACATCTGAGCTCTGTTAGTGCCAACAAGTGTTTTGCCACCAAGTACAGACAGGGTTATTCAAAGAGAATCGAAAAGTCACCACACGTTCAGTGACTTTTCGTTCTCTTCAAATCGGTGCGATTTAGCGATCCCATTTTGGCGACCCTGCGGTGTATTCAGCAAGCACCACAGAGCCGTCGTAGTGCAGGGACAACCTGCCGCAAACACGCCGAACACTCACCGCAAAACCCGACAAACGTACACGAAACCCGCAAAAACATCTGGATTAACCCCGCCGAACACGCAGGAGAAACCCGAGCAGCCGCCGATCACAGCGCAGAGCAGCTGCCGGAAAAAGCTGACACCGCAGACGAATGGAGTGAGAAAAAAAAAACAGTACGCTTAAATGTTTGAAAAGTGAAACGCTGTTTGCAAAGAAACTACTGAACGAAAATGTCTGAAATTTACATATAAGATCCAATGAATGATAATAAAAAGGGCCAATAACTACAGTTACTCTGATGGAACATCAGAGTACTAATGTCTCCCAGAGACCAATGATTAATAATTAACTTTTATTGGATAGAGTTAAAATCGGCAAACAATTGTACATAAATAAACAGTGCTCACAAAACATAATAATAAAAACAAAAAACGATTCTGCTGAAAAGATAATGATATGTAGCGGCAGGAGATGTAATCAATAATCAATACAATAGGTAGCCTTCGAGGGTCACCTCAAGGTATTGTGACAAATGAAAATGATAACCAATTAGATAATGAACCACTGCGCATAAACAAGCAGAAAGGTCGAAAAACGAGAAGCTCTTGTTAGGCGTGGATCTGGCGAAACGCGCGTCGGGTGCGCCTCTCAGACCAGAGCTTCTTGTTCATTTTGGTGAATTGCATTTTGAGATCCCCCATATGCATGTATACCCCGATGGTGGGTCCTATTGATATTAGGAATCTGGATAATCATTGAAATGCATCCACATTGGGCTATTTGAGCCAATCCACGCCTAACAAGAGCTTCTCGTTTTTCGACCTTTCTGCTTGTTTATGCGCAGTGGTTCATTATCTAATTGGTTATCATTTTCATTTGTCACAATACCTTGAGGTGACCCTCGAAGGCTACCTATTGTATTGATTATTGATTACATCTCCTGCCGCTACATATCATTATCTTTTCAGCAGAATCGTTTTTTGTTTTTATTATTATGTTTTGTGAGCACTGTTTATTTATGTACAATTGTTTGCCGATTTTAACTCTATCCAATAAAAGTTAATTATTAATCATTGGTCTCTGGGAGACATTAGTACTCTGATGTTCCATCAGAGTAACTGTAGTTATTGAACCATTCAGGGGTAATCCCTTCTGTCTCTTATTACCTTGCTTTATCAAATCTTTCCACCACTTGGCATAATTTAGTTACGTTCTACCATTTAGGTAGCGATTTCATAATAAAAAGGTCTGTTACAGAAAAAAGAAACAAATATTTTAAAAAATGCCTAAAAGATCCTAAAAAATCTATAAATAAAGAGACTTTTTACTGCAGAATATTATAATCAACGGTTTATTAGATATTGTATTAAAACGGGAATATTTTTAATATTGAAGCCTATGGGATTTGCATGAATAAACCTGTCGAATGAAACCACCAAACAGCAGGGCAATTCGGCAACTTTTCACTGCTGGTTTTTGTTCTTTGAAAAGACGAAGCATTGCTTCTCTATGGGGATTTCACTGCCCTCGAACAGGCAACGAACAGGCACCGTATGTGCAGGCAATTCACCAGGATTTGGCGAACTGCCTGATCTCTGAATAGCCGAATGGCCAAGAAAGGTGAACGTACCCTGAATTTCACTGTTCGGTTACCTTTCAGCCACAATTCGGATCTCTTTGAATAATCCTGTCAGTAATGTTTCGCGAAGGGGTCAACTACTTATTCCACTTGTTAAAATGCAAATCAATTTATAACTTTTTTGAAAGTTTTTCTGGTTATTCTGTTGTGGACAGAAATGTATATATTCGCTTTTATAATATTCAAAGGCTTAGAAAGAGGCCTAGAAAAATGCTCATTTGAGTAGTTTAAGGGGTTAATCAGGATTTAAGAATCAAATGCATATTATTGTTTAAACACGCTATCTTAGCCGATTGTTTTGTACGCACATGTACTTTCTTTTTCCAAGTATCAAGAAGAGAATGTTTTGGAACATCTTGGAGAATGTTTTGGAACATCTTGGAATGTCCTGTAACGACGTCCTTGACGGCTAAAGGGACAACCGGAGACGCTGATGTTCTATTTCCTTAACTGTTATTAAACAAAAGTCTGTAATTTCACAATATTAATGACGAATAGAATGTTGGGCAACAGCCTGTTTTCGTTACATGCGAAGTAGCATAAAAAGCCTTGTAAATCAATAAAGGGCAGAGAAGTCATTGGCTTGAAAGCCACATAAACGTATTCCTTGTCTGTGTGATTTCTTTATGCGCGCATATATCTGATTTCTCCACCGAGTTAGAACAGAGACTGGCATCCGAGGAAGGACTCCATTTTCCATTGCAATTTGGCGCCCAACGTGGGGCCCTGGGTTACGCTTTATCCAGTGTGTCACCAACGAGGATTTCCTGGCGGGACCACACCAGAACCGGAGCCTGATCAACTTCGTAACCTCACAGGTAAGATACCTTTTGATATCTTATCGGTGACGTGTTCTGGTTTGTGATCCTACCCCGGGAAACCCCAGTGTGACACTTGGGAAAAGCATCAAAAGTGGGGTTTTATTTAACTTTGCCCAGGTGCCCGTTATACTAACCCACGACCCGCATGCCAGTTGTCTGCTTGTCTGTACGTCTGTTCACGGTTCTTTGTATTGACGGCATATTTCCTGATAGAAATTGTATTTTGGTTGTTAATCAGAGAGATTATCGCGAACCTGTGGTAACAAGTGGCATGTACCTGGTTAGCTATCTCCAGCGGTAACAGGTGATGTGATGAAATAGGCGCATACCTGGTACTAGGACTTTCCTAACAGTCAACAGGCGATCACAAGCTTGGTGGTAGGGCGCGATATATCTCTGATTGAAGTATAGTTTGATTTACAGTCAGAGGAGTTTTTGTGGGTACTGGGATAGATGATGCATTAGGCGTATCTATTAGGAGCTCACAAGAATATATATATCTAGTAGGAACAGGTGACACTGTAGGATATATATGCTGCGCGACGGAGAGGTGCTATCTACACCTTTCTAGCAGGGTCCTATATTTGGAATATAGGGGAGGACGAGACGCTTTATTGTCGTGGTAACAAATAGGACACGATAGGTATAGGTCTATCCTCATTTCTGACTGTTGATAAACTACGTGAATTGAAGAAGTGACCAGGAAAACAAAGCTAACAATCGAGAATGGGAAATGAACAGAGTAGCCATACTGGTTGGTTGTCACCATGCAAGTTAGTTGAGGAAAGGACAGGCAAAAGAAATGTGACAAACCTAAAGATTTTAGGCAAGATTTGCAAATTAGATAATCCCAGATTACAGGTAGAAGAATGGAAACATGTGTTGAATAATAAGAAAGGAATGTTGATTGATAATGGTTTATGGAATGTAGAACAAGCATGGTATAGCGTTGCAAAAGAGATTGAGAACGAGGGGTGGATAGAAACAATAGATAAGAGGAAAGGAAAAACTAATTACTATTATCTTACCCCAAGATCTGAGCCTCCTTCCTATGGTGAGGTATCCAAAAAGAAAATAATAACCCCAACCCAAACGACAACGTCCCAAAAACAGCCGACAGGTCTCTACCCTGTTTTATGCATCGATGGGTCGTACTACACCACTCTTCCTGTCATGTCCTCATTAACAGCCACAAGCCAGGTACTGACAATATACCCTATAATGATTCATTTGCCCAATTTAGATACCACTCTCCACACGATAGACCGTACCGGTGACCCGGGTCAACCATTGTTGGGAATGCGGGCGCCTTCCTCCGGTCATTCTTATGACTCAGTAAATCGTACTGATGATTCCCTAACGTCCCACATAGGGTTACCTGCAACCACACCCCAGGTCACCCGTAGCCAGCCCACACTTTTTCCACCCCAGCACCAAGATCTTATCACCTTTCCACCCCAGCAAACAGACACCACGTACCCTTTCTACCGAAACACCCATGACATCCCTCCAACTCCCAAAAACAATGTAGCCTGGACACAGCAGCCAACTCCAAGAAAAACGGCAGACACCGTGGAAGGGGAGCCTGGTGGGAAGGGGGGCGTCCACCAAGAACCTGTTTTACTTGTGGAGAGTCCAGCCATTTCAAACGGGATTGTAAAGCACCCCGCAGGCGACGGCCCCCACCCAAAGCCCAGATGCCACCGATGGCCTTTAGCAGGATACTGCCATTGTATCTGATAATTTCCCACGACCCACAATCCCTGGCTTAGACCTTTTCCACCAAGATGATGTCTGGCCATTGAATATATATATATATTTGTGTATATAGTGTTTGTGTTTGTTTATAAGGATGTATATGTGTATATGTATAGAGTTTGAGTCAATAAAAAGGTATAGATTTAATCGGCGGTTGGACAGGGACGCCTGTTCCGACTCGTGTAAATGGATGCAAACAAAATGATGAATTTTTTATGAGTGGGATGAAAGTTATTTTGAAGCAGAATCTGATAATCTATAAGATGCGGATGATAGTTTATGAGTCAATGTGAGAAGAGGTTAGGAAAGCCTATCCTAGATATGGCAACTAGAGGTTGCTTGCCAGTACAGAGCAATAAGAAGGACATGTATGTATGTATGTCAGAGATGTAAAGCACGGTATGCCAAAAGCAGAATAGACAGGTGAGACAAGACACCTGCTTTATTTATGACATGATTCCATGGATGGTTGTTTGCCAAGAGACTATGCGTTGTTTACTGTTGTAGTGTATGTGTGAAGTGCAAGACGTACGTATGCGGACTTATTATACCTATAGATAGAATCATTTGTGTATATTAATGGAGTACCGCTCTATTGGTTTATCATTTTAATTAAAAATAATTTTATACGAAATATTCTCGGGAGAGAGAGGCTACGTATTCTATCAGTATTGCTCTGCAGGACAGAGTGCTAAGGAGCCGGGTAGAATTAAGTGTTAAGTGTTAAGAAAAAAAGTGAGCTTTAAAATATCCCGTATTATGTTTTTTATGTGGAAAAAGGAGAAAAAAAGGGAAGCAGGACGCAGACGAGAAAGTGAAACTAGAAAGATTAAATTGGTTCCTCTTTTTTTCCTATGACTGTGCAGATCAGATATTTTAACCCTGCTGAGAGAAAAAAACAAAAAAAAAAAACTCTATGCAGTTTAAACGTGGAGCAGGTTTTTCCCTGCTGCAATTGCTTATTTTATTTTAAAATAGATATGGTATACTGTCAGTATCAGCAGATTGCAGATATCTGTTTCCTTGTTAATTTAGAGGATTTTCTAGTTAATAACGACCCCACAGACGGAGTGTATCCCAGCTAAGTACATGATGAAGCTACTAATGCCAGGAAAGTTTTAACCTCCAATTCTCTAGCAACTGAGAATATTAGTTACAACGGTCTGGTGCTGCCTGCTGCTTAAGTTCTAATTTGCATAAAACAGAAAGACATCAGCAGCCCCGAGTATTGGCACCACATGAGGCTTCTGCCTACCGTCCAGATACCCCAGCGCGCCTAGCTGTCTTCCGCGAGTCTGCTGCACCAGCGATATTCCCTCCTGCGCCCTGATAATATAACTCTCACCTGATATCTGAGTCTTAACCCCACTACTCTCTTTCCTTTTCCTGAAGGGGGTGATTCCGATTGTGATTCTAATTCTGGTAGTGGTAATGCTGTTAACTATGAGGGATTTTCAATCAATTCTGTTCAACTTCCCCCCTCGCCCCCACCCTTTCTGCCAGAAGAAGACAAGGAAACAAAACAAGCGCAACTACACGCACTCACACAGGTTGCAGTGCTAAAGGGAAAATTCACATGGAACGTTTAGTACACCAGAAGCTGATATTAAATCATTTAGCAGACACAGGAAAAGGAACTCAAGCAGCTAGTCACACTACTAGTAACCCAGAACTAAGAAATAAAGTGTGCTTACCTAAGGCACTCTATCCTGCTGTAGTACAATAGGCACATGAGCACTCACACCTCTTAAATACAATGATGAATGCTCTCATCGGTCTACACAATCTGTCACCTTTCAAAATACTGTTTCCCTCAACAATTGCAATTACAGTCTGACAGCCTGGTAACGAATGTCACAAGTGTTTCAAACATATTAACTGATATCTATGGTCAGGTGTTCTCTTGCATTCCAGACCCTGAAAGTATTGACGTATTGAAGAAGTTTCCTCAGAAAAATCCACATGAGCCCAGATACGACGGTCCTTTCCAGGTCCTCCTCACAACAGCAACATCAGTAAAGCTGGAAGGAAAAGCCACCTGGATCCACGCCTCCCACTGTAAAAAGACCTGTACACCAGAAGCGGACCAGACAACAAAACAACCATGATTGTGTATATCCTTCTCATTTGGGGGGTGGGAATCCAGGGGCACAATGTAGCTGTTATACTGGGACAGGCAGCTGATGATATGGTACAAGCGGTTATGAGAGCCCAGGTGGAAGCTGCCCTGGGACAACAACGGACAATGCCCATGTCATGGGCACGCAATGAATACTACTGCCGCCAAAAACAAACTAACCACTTTCTGGTATAATTCATCTAACACTCGCGTGGTTACATACACCTTTAACTATTGTGATATACACCCATGCCCAGGCCCCCGCTTGCAATGTATCTGGAGAAATGGGATTCCACATGATTATGACATATATATGTGCGTTACCAATTACTATTGGGGACAGGAGTGCGGTAGTTGGGCATCGGTGGGATGGAATACTGGGGTTCCCTGGAGACACAAACCACAAAGCGCCCTAGACGAGAAAGATAACAATGGTAAATCACTTCTCGCTCGTATGACACTGACAATGGCCCCAAACACCTGCCCCAAGTACGAATTACAGGAGTCGGATGATGATGGGGAAGTGCGGTTTAGAACAGGGGCAACAGCACTGAAACTAATTCTAACCCTAGAAAATCCAGGACCCGGGGATTCAGGTATCTATGTTCTGGGTTTATGGGTAAAGGGGGTTCAGAGAATCCGCAGACCCTGGGAAAATTCCACCTACGAGATATGTACCTTGCCCCAGACTGGGTCCCTCCACACCAACAGTCCAAACCCCTTAATCACCACATGATGATCTCTCCCAATGGTATAGTGCCCATCGCTGATCCCACGTTCGAGGATACTATGGTCATTGAAACAGGATACTCATATATGAATGTTTGGTTAGAATGGATGAAATATACCACTCAGTCCCACAACAGAACCAATTGCTATGTGTGTGGTACTGCTAGGCCTCATCTAGGTACGGTACCCCTCAATATCCCCGAGGATGTCGAGGAATGCTTTCTCAGTTTGTTTACCAACACCACTCTAAGTCACGATGCTTGCAAAGAATGGAAGTCCAAATACCCCCTCCAGAAACGAAACGCCAGACTCTCAGAGAGTATCACCATCTACCCCGGGAACTACACCTGTCACTCCTCTTGGGGAACCGGTGGCCGGGTAGTTGGAAACTTCACAGAAGGTTATTGTGTGCAGTACAGCGCTGTGGAGAAGGAGAAGGTGCAAAACCAGGTGATCTCCCTGGGAGATGTCTATTGGATCTGCGGTGACATGCGAGTCCGCTCCCGCTTGGTAGGTGCGTGGGACGGTGAGTGTGCTCTGGCTAAAGCCATCATGCCCCTCCACATCCTGCCCTTTGATGATGACCTGCCAATAGCCCACACCCCCGGACTCACTAGACAAAGGAGGCGAATTCTGTACCTGGCAGTTTCGATCCCCACGTCTACCTTGATGTCATAGGAATCCCAAGGGGGGTGCCTAATGAGTTCAAAGCTAGAGACCAGGTAAAGGCGGGATTTGAATCTTTAATCCCCATGATAACCATCAACAAGAATGTTGATTGGATTAACTACATCTATTACAACCAACAGAGGTTTGTTAACTATACCCGAGATGCCCTCCAAGGTTTGGCCGACCAGCTAGGCCCGACCTCTGCAATGACCTTCCAGAACCGAATGGCCCTCGATATGCTACTGGCAGAGAGGGGTGGGGTCTGTATGATGCTGAAAGGTACTGGTGGCTCCTGTTGCACCTTTATCCCGGATAACACAGGCCCCACTGGCAAAGTCACTAAAGCCATTAAACGATTGGAAGACCTGTCTGAAGAACTGAAGAAAAACTCTGGCATTACTGATCCATGGGATCAGTATTTTAGTTGGATGAGTGCCTGGCAGAAGATCCTCACACAAATAGGGATAGTTATCCTGGTAATGATGGTTCTGTTGACGGTGATTGGATGTTGTGCTTTACCCTGCATTAAAAAGGTTATCGAAAGAACTGTGGAATCCACTACACCTGTACTGCTTAATCAAGTGTGTGGGGACACTGGGGAGAATATTGGCAGTTCCTATACTAGTCTAGAATTTCTGGGGGTTCCTGTGAATAAGAGGTATGACGAACTCCGCCCTCCTGTGACAAGTCAACCACAGAATTATGAGTCCATGCGTCCCCTATCTCGAGAACACCATCTATGATTTGGCTTTAAGCCAAGGTTAGTGACCCATTGCAAGACGAGTTGAAGCCCGACTCTTGACCCACCAGTCTCGACCATGCTCGGAAGCCCGGACTACACAGGGGTTTTATTCAATAGGAATTTCTCGTCTCAACCTCCGGTGAAGATTTGGGATGGCTGGCGAGACTATTAGGGGAACGGATGAAGGCACGGCTCGTCTCCAAGGGTACACTTGGGAAATGTGCATTTTTAGGGGGGACTGTTGTGGACAGAAATGTATATATTCGCTTTTATAATATTCAAAGGCTTAGAAAGAGGCCTAGAAAAATGCTCATTTGAGTAGTTTAAGGGGTTAATCAGGATTTAAGAATCAAATGCATATTATTGTTTAAACACGCTATCTTAGCCGATTGTTTTGTACGCACATGTACTTTCTTTTTCCAAGTATCAAGAAGAGAATGTTTTGGAACATCTTGGAGAATGTTTTGGAACATCTTGGAATGTCCTGTAACGACGTCCTTGACGGCTAAAGGGACAACCGGAGACGCTGATGTTCTATTTCCTTAACTGTTATTAAACAAAAGTCTGTAATTTCACAATATTAATGACGAATAGAATGTTGGGCAACAGCCTGTTTTCGTTACATGCGAAGTAGCATAAAAAGCCTTGTAAATCAATAAAGGGCAGAGAAGTCATTGGCTTGAAAGCCACATAGACGTATTCCTTGTCTGTGTGATTTCTTTATGCGCGCATATATCTGATTTCTCCACCGAATTAGAACAGAGACTGGCATCCGAGGAAGGACTCCATTGTCCATTGCAATTCTGTCTCTCACTGATAATGAAGGCCTGAAGCACCTAAGGCGTAAGGCCCTTAAGTTGCCTCTGATGCCAGGACGCAGGGAGGATTTTTCTAGAAGGGTTTCAGCGCGTGTGGAGGTTTGAGTGGGATAGGTGTGGGAGGAGTCACCAGGAGGGTACTTAAGGCGCATGTGGAGAGGCTCTGTGCGCCTTTTTCTCCTGAGGTAGAGCTGGGAAAATCTTGAGCTGCGTCAGAGAGCGGTGTTTTCGGCTTTTCTGCTTTAAAATTGTCTTTGAGTATGGCAGAAGGCGGTGAGCTGGAGTCGCTGTTGGAGGAAGTGCGGGAGGTGGCTCGGCATCGTGGTGTGGAGTGGGCGAGAAGAAGTTTGTCGGAAGTGCTGGCGGCGGAGTCGGAAGTGGGAGCTCGGCCCGTCAGGATTTCTAGGCCTCTGGAATGGTTCAGTCAGGGAGGAGAATCCAGAGGTGGATCAGGGTCTGAGAGGTTGAGGTTGGAGGCAGTGAGAGGCCGAGGACAGTTGGTCCGGCGGATGTTGGCTGGAGGTGACGCAGTTGGGACTGAGGCTGGCGTGAGCGTTTCCAGAAGTGTGGAAGGTAGGAGCTCGAGGCCGGTATTGGGGGCTAAGGATCCTTCTGGTCGGAGGGGTGGTGTGGTGAGCGCTGAGGTCGAGGAGTTCCTCGGGTAGAAGAACAGTTCGGTGGTCCGCCAGGGGTCCCAGAGGTGGAGCGAGGTCTGTCTCGGGGACGGATGTTCGGCGGTAAAGCAGTTGGTGGATGGGGGTGTGGACGGTGGTGTGGCACAAGGTGGTGGTGTGCAGGATGAGGTCACTCAGGAGCTCGAAGTAAATTGGTGTTCAGATGGTGAAGGTGGAGGGGCTCCGGATTTTTGTGTGGTGGAGCGGGATAATGATTATGGTACTTCGGGTTCTGAGGCTCATCGCACAAATGTTTTTTCATCCACAGTGCCGATGGTTCGGGAGCGGAGTACGCAGCCGGTTGGTGGTTTTCAGGCTGATGGAGTTGGAATGAGGAGTTCGGAGAGTGTGGCGCAAGAGGTTCCAGGAAGTTCGGCTGGACCTAGTGTGGCGACAGGTAATGGAAGTGGAGGTGATATGAGTTCTTTCATGTCTTTTTTACAGGGGGCCTTTGAAGCTTGGTTGGTTTCAAAAGGGGGTGTGAGCCAGGCAGTTGATTTGGCTCAAGCATGGAAGGATGCAGGTGGGCCGGTTGGGAGAGTTGGTGGAGCTCTTGGAGGTGAAGCACTGGCTTCAATAGGACCGAGTGGTGTGTTGGGTTCACTCGGTGAGTCCGCATGGGTGGCGGATGTGGCCAGGACGAATGCATACATGTAATTTTCTGGTCCTTTGAGGTTTCATTTGAAACAAGAGGTTAAAGAAGGTATCTGGCGGGGTGAGTATGTGGAGCTTTTTTCCCTGCTTCCTTTGGATGAGGTGGCAGGGGTTAAGGAGGATTTGTCTAAGGAAGGTTTAAAGGAGGAAGAGGAAAGGAAAAGAGGTATCGGAGGATTCCTAAGTCGTTTGGGAATTGGCTCCGGACTTTTTGTATTTTGGTAAGTGTGGTTGGGGAGAAGAACCCACAACACTGTTCGGCTCTTTTTTGTTATGTGGATAGGATTTGGGAGGCTTATCGGATTTATGGTGGTTGGGCATGGTGGAAATACAATGAGCAGTTTAGGCAACGTTTGGCGGCTCACCCAGGGATGGGGTGGGATCAGATGGACATTACGCTGTGTTTGTGTCTGATGGGGGCTCAGAAGGCTTTGCCCTTTCCAGGGGGCGCCGGTGGGGGAGGGGTCAGTTCCCCACCGGCAGGTGTTAAAAAGGGATCTTGCTGGCAGTTTAAGGAGGGTCAGTGCAAGTTTGGTAATGGGTGCAGGTTCAAGCACGAATGTTCAAATTGTGAAGGATTGCATTCATTGTCCAGATGTTTTAAGAGGGCAAGACAGAGAGGTCTGCCTTTTGGAGGGTCTGGAGATGGGGGCTTCCCCAGTGACACTCGACGCGATGTTACCGTGGCTAAGGCTTTACGGAAGACATAGGGATGCGGAGTTTCTGCAGGACGGTTTTGGTGATGGTTTTCGGATTCCTGTTGTGGTAAGGCCAGGGGGTGGCAAGTTAAGAAATTTAAAGTTGGCTAGCGTTTATCCGGAGGTAGTTCGGGAGAAGGTGTTTAAGGAGATCGGGGCTGGTAGGATGGCAGGTCCATTCTCGTCTCCGCTGGTGCAGGATTTGAGGATATCCCCTTTGGGTGTGGTGCCAAAGCAGAAGGCGGGGGAGTTTCGCTTGATTCATCATTTATCCTATCCGCGGGGAGGATAGGTGAATGATGATATTGGTGAGGAGTTGGCCTCGGTGTCGTACGTGTCATTTGATTCCGTGGTTAGTTTGGTTCGGGATGCAGGAAAGGGGGCTTTGATGGCCAAGGTGGATATTGAGTCGGCTTTTCGGCTATTACCTATTCATCCTTGTGTCATCATCTTCTGGGGTTTTGGTTTGAAGGAGAATTTTATGTGGATCTATGTTTGCCTATGGGTTGTTCCATTTCCTGTTCCTTTTTTGAGTGTTTTAATAAATTTTTGGAATGGGTGGGTCGTGAAGTGGCAGGGTCGGATAATTTGACACATTATTTGGATAATTTTCTGTGCGTGGGTAGGGAAGGGACAGGAGAGTGTCTGCACATTCTTCGGTCTTTTCAGTGGCTGGCACACCGATTTGGTGTTCCTTTGTTGATAAAACAGAAGGTCCGGCGTCAGTCATTACTTTCTTGGGGATTGAGATTGATTCGGTTAAGGGTGAGTGTCGTCTACCTTTGGGGAAAGTGGTGGAAGCTTTGAGGCAAGTGGAAGGGGCCCTGTCGGTTAGGAGATTGCAGTTGAGAAAGCTGCAATCGCTGATTGGTCATTTGAATTTTGCGTGCAGGGTCATTCCAGTCTTTTTGCGTGGATTTGCTTTGGCGACACGGGGTATTCGGGAAGGTCATCATTTTGTTAGAATATCTGGTGCAATGAACAAAAGGTGAAGAAAAAACTCCTTTTTTTAGGCTAATTTTGACCAGATGGTTGGGAGTTGGGAGGTTTTTGTGGTTGGTTGGTTTGGAGGTGTGTGGTGGTTGTGTGGAGTCCTCTTTCAGCACTGGGTTATTGTATTATTTTGCTATGGGAATTTTTATGTCATGGTGGTGGGTATATTGTGTGGAGTTTTTAGCTGTGGCCAGTATATATAATAAATATATATATTATTCCACAGTTATGTGTCTTGTATTTTTGAGTATTTATTGTCTCCCTGCGTACGACTCGGTCATCAGTCGGCGACTTAAAAAAACCTTCCATTAAAATTATAGACTGATCATTTCTTTCTCAGTGAGCAAACGTACAAAATCAGCAGCGCACCGTCTGCGGTGTCGGGTTTTTCCAGTGGCTGCTCTGCGCTCCTGATTGGCTCCTACTCAGATTTCTCTGGTGTATTCGACGTGGTTAATCCAGATGTTTTTGCGGGTTTCGTGTGCATTCGCCTGGGTTTTGCGGTGAGTGTTCGGCAGCTTTTCCCTGCACTATGTTGGCCCTGTGGTGCTTGCTGAATACACTGCAGGGTCACCGAAATGGGATCGCCGAATCAAGCCGAATTGGAGAACGAAAAGTCACCGAACATGCAGTGACTTTTTGATTCTCTTTGAATAACCCTGTCAATGTTTCTCTGCATCTCATGTTTGATATACTGTAGATGCTATGATATTATCTTTCAACAAAAATCACTTGGTAGTAAAAAGGTTACGCATTGAACTTGTAAATAGTCCAAAACTGGCTTTATAGACGCGTGATTAGTGTGATATGAGAAAAATTAATCATATCATTAAAATTATTATATTTACGTACCATTCCCTAGAATTACGTTTGTAAATATTGATATTAAAATAATAATACAGTTATTTCACATTTTCTGCAGCTAAAAGTAGTGTGACAAAGATATGTATTAGCTCTGCGTGCTTTTTGCTTAAGAAATACGCCACTCTTTAAAATTATCAGATGAAGCATACAATTCTGAATGTCACCCAGAGATGAGTGCTTAGATTCGGGCTATCACGGACTAGTCCTCAGCAGGGATGACATTTGTACTGACATTTTCAAAACAAAAAAAATTGGTATCCTGTCTGAGAATTGAATTTGCATCTTATTCTTGTTTAAATAGGAAACATCATCTATTCAGATGACATTTGACACTTTTGGATAGTTCGTCACAAAAGACTAAGGAAATAGAAGCAGCCTTTTCTTTTCAAGGCATTTTTTGGTTTTTTTTTCTTCCCTTAAAGAAAAGTCACAGAACCTGCTCCCTTTTTTCCCTTATATATGCCAAAAGGTTGAAAAGCGCTTCCTGGTAAAATGTTTAATAATTAGTTCTGCTTATCTCTTTGCATAATTCATTATTATAAAATGAATAAAACATTCTAAGTAAAGAACGACTCAAATAAATAGACGATTTTGTCTGTCAATTGATTTTAAAATGTACGTTTTAATTGCATACGTTTATCAGTCGTCTACTTAAAGATTAAAAGGAAACAAATGCAACATAATGAGGGCAGAATGTGAACATAACACCGAGTGCTCAGTAGTGTCAGTTATGATTTGCTCAATCCCAGTACAATTGTGTCAAATCGCAAAAATTAACGATTCATTTCTTAAATATCAAACCATATTTCAGGGGCATTGAGCCGGATTCTCGAGGGCTGTAAAACTGCCAAAGTTTTAGTATTTCTATAATTATGTGTAATCAAACAATTAACTTTTATTCTTTGTTAATAAACAGGATAAGGATTATCCTGAGAAGTCTGTGCATTCGGAGCCCCGTGAGGACTGGAGTTTAGCATCTGATTTAATGGCTATCACATCACATTTCCATTAATCGTGCACCAGTCTAGCTGCCAGGCTCCACAAACCAAACTTCTAGAATTCGCCCCACAGACTCTACTTGGAAGTAGTTACTGCTTTATTAAATACATTTAAGTGAAAGGGGTAAATGTAGAGTACAGATATTGTAAACTATAACTTCCATAACCCTTGGCAACAGACGGATTCTAGTTAGCAATAATATTATCGCCATTTTTGCTTTAAAACGGAAAAACCAAATATTACAAGATCATTACTTTAAGCACCACTGTCATGGGCAATACAGGTTCTGCCCATTTGACAGGTTGACAGGGCATCATTCCCTTTATACAGATCAGTTTCTTCACTGACCTTTAGCTGGGTGGAGAAGAGGTAACATCACTGCTCTATAACTGTGGAGACCATGGAAACATTACAGGGTTATTCAAAGAGAATTGAAAAGTCACCGCACATTCGGTGACTTTTCGTTCTCTTCAATTCAAAGCGATCTGGCGATCCCATTTCGGCGACCCTGCGGTGTATTCAGCAAGCACCACAGGGCTGTCGTAGTGCAAGGAAAAGCCGCGCCAAACCCGCCGAACACTCACCGCAAAACCCAGCGAACACACACCGAAACCCACAAAAACATCTGGATTAACCCCGCCGAACACGTTGGAGAAACCTGATGACAGCGCAGAGCAGCCGTCGGAAAAAGTCGACACCGCAGACGAATGGAGTGAGAAAAAAAAAACAGTACGCTTGAATGTTTCAAAACGGAAACGCTGTTTGCAAAGAAACTACTGAGCGAAAATGTCTGAAATTTACATATAAAATCCAATGAATGATAATATAAAGGGCTGTTACAGAAAAGAGAAAAAACTATTAAAAAAATACATATATATATTTTC
Source organism: Leptobrachium leishanense (assembly GCA_009667805.1). NCBI lineage: Eukaryota > Metazoa > Chordata > Amphibia > Anura > Megophryidae > Leptobrachium > Leptobrachium leishanense. The sequence continues at coordinate 42,996,020 of CM019064.1, forward strand.
GCAAACAAATACAAATGCCTAAAAGATCCTCAAAAATATATACATAAAGAGACTTTATACTGCATAATATTATAATCAATGGTTTATTAGATATTGGATTAAAACTGAATACATTTAACATTGAAACCTATGGGAATCGCCTGAATAAACCTGTCGAATGAGACCACCGAACAGCAGGACATTTCAGCAACTTTTCACTGCTGTTTTTTGTTCTCTGAATAGACGAAGCATTGCTTCTCTATGGGGATTTCACTGCCCTCGAACAGGCACCGAACAGGCAACGTATGTTCAGGCAATTCGCCAACATTTAGCGAACTGCCTGCTCTCTGAATAGCCGAATGGCCAGGAAAGGTAACCGAACACTGAATTTCACTGTTCGATTACCTTTTCGGCCACAATTCAGATTTCTTAGAATAACCCTGACAGGTTTGAACCTCTCCAGTAAATGTCCTTGGGCAAGAGATCTAACGGTACATACTCGCCACCCAGGACATAATGTATCCTTCCTGGTAAAATACTTTCTCGAAAAAAAAAAAGAATGGTTAAAAGGGAGATATTTTCCTGTAAAGCAGGGGTCAGCAACCTTGACCATAAAGATGTTTTGGAGCTACATTTCCAATGAGCCTCATCCAATCCAACGAGTGACTGAGCATCAGGGGAGATATAGTTCCAAAACATCTGGAGGACCAGGACTTCTTACCCCTGATGAAAAGTTTCCCCGTCTCATGTGACCTGTGGCATGCCGTATGGGGAGGGGCCACAGAGAATGCAGCTCCTCCCATTCGGTAAGTGTGTTGCTTTAGCTGCCAATCCCGATCTGAGTGACAGGCAGAGTAGCACACCGACTGACTGGCGGCTGTCCTGTAGGATAGCTCTCTGCTTGCAGTAGCGCTCCTCCCACCTGAAACATGGCGCCAACCCTTGCGAGATTGGGGAACTATAAATAAGAATATCCTATATTTTCATTTATGTAGATCAGTGAAAAAAAATGCTGACCTGCATAAAGGGAGAGATGCCCTGTCAAATGGACAAACATTGATTTGCCCATGACAGGTGCACTTTAAGCAATGGAAATATTTGAAGGAATAATTTACTTATCACTTAAAATGAATGATAATCAATAATGTGTATTATGTACTGTACAATCTCCTGCCATATGTTTGCAAGGAAATATTTATGAACCCGACTCTGAGTCTGCACAGATCACTCAAAAACTGCCGTCTGCTCTTCATCAAAGTCACAACTATAGAAAGGCGTCATCTGACTAAATTTAAAATACATAAACAGTTGTACTTTTCAGACAAATTAGCGAAGACATCAGGCAACCGTATGTGAGCAATCAATAATTCATCATCGCTAAAGTAACATGTAAATCACATTAATATAGATCTCAAGTGTGGGAACCTGTTAGAAATTGTTTAGAACTTGTTTTTACTTAATGCTTTACCTGCCAGAAATGTGTAAACAGGAATCTGCATTGCTATATAATGGAAAACAGAAGAATAGCACAGAATACCAAATTTGAATGCAAGATTAGTCTGCTTCCTGAGAAGAAATTAAATTATCTTCTAGATCTCACTCCTGTCACCTTATATTGCTGTAAAGAAGCTAAAAGGTGCACCCCTACCCCCACTCTAACAAAAAAGTTGAACAAACTTTACTGCTGCATTACAACAGCCAGGGAGAGGGCAGAATACAGGGAGAGCTCTGGGGGTCATACACTGCTGTACTGGGATACATTTCAGGGGATTATACTGAATGAAAACCCCTGTAAAGTGCAGATACAGAGTGTTACTGTAATTTCCATACACAGGCATTATGCCACATACGGATATTATGTTTATATTCTATTAATATTTTTTGGAAGCTGCATTGCTAATAATCTCATTATGATCTCTATAAATCTCCATGAGCAAGAGAATTGGCCATGTTTATTATCTTTCACATTTGTGGTCTTGAAAATGTTTAATTAAAAATTTACATTATTTTAATATTTTAGGTTTCTCATAAAAACAAGATTTAAGAATAAAATGCCACTTAATCTAACATTTAAGTGTCATCTACACATTTCAAATAATTGTTATTATAATTTTTTTCCAACAAATGTGCTTTGTAGCAAAAGGATTTGGATGTTGTGTATGTTTTCGAATTTGAGAAAAAAATCTTTTATAATTGAACCATAGGCTCCATTACTGCTGGTCTACATTTGCTACAACCAATCAGTCAGGGGTTTGCATAGAACCATGTATAAGTAATATAGCTAGAAAAAAGACCAATGTCTAACAAGTTCAACCCTCCACGTATCCCTATGGCTGCTGTTGATCCAAAACACAGTAAAATAACCTCTTGTGCCTAAGAGGGAAACATTCCTTCTTGATTCATAGTAATCATCAGCTTTCTCCTGGATCAGCAAGTAATGCATTATATTTTGTATATCTATTTATAACATATTTTACCGGGAAATGTTTGCATCATCAAGCAATGCACATTACATTTGTATAATTCTTATTTCGATGAATATCGCGATTTTCTAGAAAAATCTCAAGCTCATTTTTAACCCCTTCGCAACCAAAGGATTTTCCTAAAAACACACAGGAACCAATGGTTTTTGAAAAACACATTTTTAATCAATTATACTGTAAGAAATATTTGGGAATATTCCCAATGCAATCCTTAGTGTAAAAAACTATTTTTCAGTCAGATGTCGCCATCTGCTGGCCAATAGGTTTTTACTACAGTTCTTTGCTCCAGGCATAAGCAGTTGGGGGATGACATGGGAACACATGCCCCGGCTAGCTTTAAAAAGTGTTAGCATAATGGTCAATGCTGCTAAACTTTTGGCGGTGTGTATTGGAGGACAAATGCAAAAAAAAAATGGTTTGCAACAGATTTATTTTGCAATGATACAGCTTGGCTCTGGATCATGTTTTCTTTAAAATATTCAGATTTTATTGAAAAGTAAACAGAAGAATATCAATGTACAATAGCGGCACAACATCCCCACAGAGCACACCAACAAGGATATCATTACAAATTGTTGCAGAGGGGGAGTGGGGGAGTCAGGGGTACATATAAAAAGGAGAGGAAAAAGGGTGGAGGAGGAGTCATGGTATAATATGTAACGTTTCAAGGAAATACAACTTTTGGCATTAGTATGATGAGCTCAAGAGCATTGTGAACACTTTGCATTTCCAAGGGTGAGATCATACAAAATTAGAGCGCAGGATCAGTGAATTATCAGTGGCTAAAACAGGGCCCAGTACCAAAACTACCCTACCTAAGCAGGCGTCCTGTAAAGGGACAACCTAACAATTGCATCTACACAGGATCAATAGAGCCAGATGGGGCGTAGGGTTGAGCAGGACCACCATACACTAGTCGCCAAAATTGTGGCTACTCCTTCTGATATTGTCAGTTTTGTTTGACAAAAAAAATCCTCTTCTTCCCCGGACTGGAAATAGTCCCGACTTGAAACCCATCAAAAATCTGTGATCAAGATTGAAACGCGTGGTCCCGAGCAAGAATCCAAGCAACAAGCGGGGACTCAAGGAGAAAAATGTCATCTGCGCTTATTCCCATTATACCGTGTGAAACAAAACACAATTAGAGACTTTGGCTTCTATTAATGGCAGCCTGTGGCTTCAATATTGGATAGGACTCACCCTCACTAGAGGTGCCGTGACGTTGGTGGCACCTTACTCTTTTAATGGCCATTAATAGAAACCAAAGCCTTTAATTGTGTTTTGTTTCACACGGTATAATGGGAATAAGCGCAGAGGACATTTTTCTCCTTGTTATGTTTTTTACATGTTGCTGGGCTGGATGCATTTGGTGGTTGCAGCCGCCCCATCGGGGAATAGGCGCGACCCCACCCCTCCTGTACTATAACCAATTCCTGGCATCATTTGATCACAGAAAAGGAAGTCATAAGACTTGTAGAGTCAATGCCTAAAAGGGGTCAGGCAGTAGTTAAGGCCAAAGGCTATCCAACACGTTATTGAAAAAACACATTGTGACAAACTTGAAACGATCATTTTCATGTAATATAATAGCCAAGATGCATTATGGTCCATTTCCAGCCAAAATTTAACTTAAAGAGTTTCTGTTGTGAAGGCATTCATTTACTATATTAAATTTTACTTCTGCTGTGACATTTTTTAGCAATTTTTATATAAAAAGTACTTTAAACTGCAAAAGTTTGTAAAAATGTAAAGTGTATCCAAAATTTGACCAACCAGTGTATGTGTAAGTGGTCAGCTACAGCCTCTCCGCATCTCTAACACTTTGCCTCCTCAGCACCCGGCATACGACGAAAGACATTGACCCAGAGCGTGTTAACACGATCTCACGCTGCTGTGTCTGCTAATACTGATCATGTGTACACGATAACAGTAGTGAAGGGGTTAAAGGATTCAACTGAATGGGATAATACAAAATCTTTCGGGTAAAGAATATTAGTTATCCAGACATTTTATGTTTTGTGCTTCTCAACAGAGCCAGACGGGGAACATGCTTTGGATTGTTTTCAGGTATATTTAAATATTGTCATATACGATAATGCCAGTGAGTTATTTATGCACTTTGGGTCGTTTCATCGTGGTCATTCAAGTAGAATACAAACAGCTTCTGTTCAAAAGGACTGCAAACACTATTGCTTTTGCATGACATGACTCATTTCCTTCAAAGTGACCTTATAGTTTCTGGCCGGGTGTATTATAATTGGAATACATCAATCAGATTCTAAATGGCTTTTGTAAGCTTTATTTTAGGATACTGATTTCTATAAGCAAAACAAATGAAGTGAAAAATCTGGTTAGACAGCAACAAATTGGGCCGCACAATTCAATAATTGTAATAACTGTAGAAAATCCAGCACATCTCCTAGTGAGGTTGTGGACAACATAAAACAGTTGCCTGTTTCTCCCCTTGTGAAACATTTCCCTCCTGTCTGTTTTCCCCTGGATTGTAACAATACCCCGTTGTTACCCTCATGCACCAGACTTGTTTGCCCCCTTGGGACTCCCCAGAATTATCCCGCTGTCCCCAGGATTCCCCTTTCTGGAGTACGTTGCATTTTGCCGCAGATCTTCAGCGTCAGTGAAATTGTCCCATGGAGAAGTAATGGTTAATTTATTCAGGGAACATCTGCTGGAAGCGACTATGGATGACCCAGATCGACCAACGGACAGACCGCCAAATGCCACCGAAGACTGGAGAAAAAAAAGAACTCCATTGGAGACTGTCGGACTGCAGAAAAAAATCTCTGCTCTTCTTCTAATAGGTGTTTAGACAAAAAAAAAAAATTGATTTAAAATGTGTCTATATAATAAAAAAAGGTCGGTTCCAAAATTTAAAAAAAGCCTTTTTAAAAAAATTGGGAATCAAAAATTTCGTAAAAAAAATACCAAGAATACAAAATGATGTAAAAGAAAAATAAATAAATCAAAATACTTTTTGCTGAAAATGAATTAACGGTTTAATGAAAAAAAAGAAAAGAAAACTAAAATATTATTTTACATTGAATCCTACGGGATTCGCTTGTTTTACCCGTCGAATTGAACATCTGAAAACTAGGGCATTTTTTTCATGTTTCAAGATAAACCAGTGAAAATAGACAGCGACTGGATGATGATAGTGGGTAAGGGATATTTAAAGAGAGAAACGGCAGTGAGTATCAGGAAGCCAACTGAGGAAGCCATAATGATTTTTTTGTGTCCAGGGTAAAACGCTATTGGCTATGTTTTCACTATTTTAATATGTTTTTGAAATACATTTTTTAACCTTTTCATCACCATCGCTGTTGTGGATTTTTATACCTAAAGTTTTTTTTGGGAAGTTGTACCTACCAGAAACAACTCCTGGGCGCAAGTACCGCTTACCCGGTTAGGTCCAACACTGTGTGAGTATATCTATGTCAATTTTTATTTGAAATATTGTACTCCACAGTTTGCACTATGCTGTTTATTTTTATTGATCAGTGATGGTGGATACAAAGTATATTAAAGCCTAACTTTTAATGAATTAGAAGGACCAGACGGACATTTACACTTTGGACCACTAGAAGGCACCAAAGGAAAAGAAACAGTGAAAAATCAAGCTCTGGATGGGCTTGCAGAGAATTAAAAAACAAACGTGTGTCAGAGCTGCATGGAACTGCGGGGAAACTTAGAATTCTATTTGTTTAGTACATCTAACTTGGAAAGACCCAAAAACACTGTTTTTTTAAAGTCTAAAACTTTTGTTTTTGTGTGGTGCGGCTCCATCCCTGTTCTTATATTAAACCATACTGACTGGTGATCACTAGATCCCAAACTTTCACCTACAACAACGTCTGCTACCAAACCTCCATTTGTGAGTATTAAATCCAATATGGCCTCTTTACGGGTCGGCTCCTCAACTACTTGTGTTAGAGATAATCCCAGTAGGGAGTTTAGAATATTTGTACTCCTGGTGCACCCAGTTATTTTGGTTTTCCAGTTCACATCAGGAAGATTAAAGTATGTTGTTTTTCACATACAGGACCACTCCTCCTCCTTTCCTACCTTCTCTGTCTTTTCTATATAAAGAGTACCCCGGTATTGTCATGTCCCAGTTATTTTCTCACTGAACCATGTCTCAGTAACTTCCACTAAATCTACTTTTTCAGCTGCCATCATTGCCTCCAGTTCATTGATTTTATTGACTAAACTGCGAGCATTTATAGACACGACTCTGAGCTTGTAATTTTTCACCCCGCATGTTGCTTGCACGCTCCGATTTAGTTTTGGGGGACAATCGGGCAGATTGTTTTTTACCCTTTTGTCCCCCCCTCCTAGTTTAAATATTCCTTTGTGAAACCTTTGAACTTCTCACTGAGAACATATGTTCCTCTATGAGTAAGATGCAAACCATCTTTTTTATACAGTTCCTTTCTGCTCCAATTAGAGCTATCATGGGACACAAAGCCAAATCCTTGCTCCCGACACCATTCCCGAAGCCACAAATTAAATTCCCTATTGCGCATCTGGCTATCTTGAATGTTATGCACAGGGAAAACTTCAGAGAATGACACAGTGGACGCAATCTGCTGTATTTCACCTCCAAGAACACAAAAATCTTCCTTAATCTCAGAAACCTCATTGCTAGCCAAGTCATTTGTCCCTAGATGGACTAGAACGTCCACTTCTCCTTGCTGCTTTGCTTGTTTGACAATATTGAGAATACGTCTCTTGTCTCTACGAGCAGTAGCCCCAGGAAGACATCTCACCAAACCACTACTTGTGACGGTGGGCCTGACCTGACACAGAAGAGGTGTGAGCTACTTGAGCAGTTAACAGACATGACCCATGGATGTATAAACAAAACAAGGGATTTATTTACAACAGTACTATATACAGCAAGAAACCAGAACACCACAATGAAACAAAAGACCTGAGCACTAGAATTAAACCATAGACCTGAACTAAATATACAATAGATAAACAAACAGTTGAACAACCAAGGACCTGGGAAACTATAGGCAGAAAGACATAAGAGAACTAAACACTAGAGTAACATAAGTGAAAACATAAACCTGTTTAAACCTAGAGAAGAAACATGAAATGCAAACATAAATACCAAACATGAACCATATGAACAAAACAGTATGAATAACCAAGGACCTGGGAGACTATAAACAAATGTAAATACAGAACTGACGGAGGAGTAAACCCAAAACCTGAAAGTAAAGTAATAAAGGGTAACTAAAACACATACAGGAGAACCTGAGCAAAAGATCCCTACCAGAACTACAAGGTAAGTGAATAAGGATCAAGGAGATCAAGGCTTGGAACAAAGCAGACTGAAACATCAGAATGAGGCAGCGCCCTTCTTAGGGCGATGCCTGCTTATATAGCACATGACCAAATGAGAACAATTAAAGTCCAGGTGAGGTCCAGGCTTGGATGTGAACCAAATGTCCAGAACTAAATGCAATGTCCATAGAAGACAGAGGGGGCGCCAGATGTGCTAGAATGTCCAAAAACATGACTGGCAACTCCCACCTCTGCCAGAGGGGGTGCAGGACGTCACACTACTCTCCAGCTCAACACCTCTTATGATAGAATCACCCAGCAACAATTGCCTTCTATCAAGTCCCACCTTTTCCTTTTTGTCCTTGGTTGCAGTCTTGTATACCTTAGGCATAGGGGATGGTGGTTCCTCAACTATGGTGTCTGAGCCTACATCCGTCTTACCACTACACTCTGAAAGTGCCTCAAAAGAATTAAGAAGAGCCACAGACTGTGGGACATGCCTTCTATCCACAACTCTAAGTCTACCAGATCCTACAGTAGTCCATCTGCCGCTCCTAGGAGGCCTCTGTGGCAGTGGCTTTGTAACAGTTATAGCCTGAGTTTGTCTAACAGATAATTTACAAATCTCAGACTTCAAACAGGCAATTTCCTGCTGCAATAAAGACAACTGCCTACATATCAGGCACACTCCAACCTCCAAAAATTGGATCTAAAAACAAATGCATGACAGCTCTTACACTGGACCAAGCCTGCCATTATAAAAGAATGGATTTAAAAACAGCAAATCTTACCTTTTTGTAGGTTTTCTACCTCCTGTCTAACCTCAGACTATCTCCAGAAGATCTAAGTGCTCACTTTGAAGACTTGCACTTATAAGGCTTCACAAGCTCTATTAGACAAGCTAATATCCAAGCTTTATATAGTCACCTAAGAACACCTCCCCCAGCAAGGCGTGGACAAGCTAAACCTATTAGCAAATAGCACCCAATTGATTCCAATTCTATGCTAATCAGTATGAAAATGAGTCACCAGCCTAACCTAATTTACTCACCAGACCCAACTTAAAACCTTAAGAAGAATAGAAAGGATCTGTTTGAAGCAAAAATCTAAATCACTCACCAGAAGATCTAAGTGCTCACTTTGAAGACTTGCACTTATAAGGCTTCACAAGCTCTATTAGACAAGCTAATATCCAAGCTTTATATAGTCACCTAAGAACACCTCCCCCAGCAAGGCGTGGACAAGCTAAACCTATTAGCAAATAGCACCCAATTGATTCCAATTCTATGCTAATCAGTATGAAAATGAGTCACCAGCCTAACCTAATTTACTCACCAGACCCAACTTAAAACCTTAAGAAGAATAGAAAGGATCTGTTTGAAGCAAAAATCTAAATCACTCACCAGAAGATCTCTAAGTGCTCACTTTGAAGACTTGCACTTAGAAGGCTTCACAAGCTCAAGAAGATAAGCAAACCTATAAGATTAGGCAGAAAGAGGCAAAGCAATTTATAAGAGCTTCCAAAGCACACGCAGAAGAGAAAATAGCTCAGTCAGTAAAAAAGGGGGACAAAACATTTTTTAGATACATAAACGAGAAAAGAAAAGTAAAACAAGGATTAGTTAGATTAAAAACAAAGGAAGGAAGGTATGTAGAAGAGGATAAAAGTCTCGCTGACTGCCTAAATGAATATTTTTGTTCAGTCGTTGCAGAAGAAAAGGAAGGAAAGGGACCTCAGTTAGGAGGAAACACTAACGAGACATTTACATATGAGTTTACAGAGGAGGAGGTTCTACAGCAGCTGTCTAAAGTAAAGACAAATAAGTCAATGGGGCCTGATGGGATCCACCCTAAATTATTAAAAGAGCTCAGTGATGTAATAGCAAAACCATTAACGGGAGTCGTCCCAGAAGACTGGAAATTAGCAAATGTTGTGCCCATTTACAAGAAGGGTAGTAGGGAGGAATCGGGGAATTTCCCCACTACTGACATAAGATTAACTGGCCAGTTAATCTTATGTCAGTAGTGGGGAAATTAATGGAAACCATGTTAAAGGAAAGGATTGTTGGACATCTAAAAACACATAGATTACAGGATCATAAACAACATGGGTTTACCTCAGGGAGATCATGCCAAACTAATCTTATTGATTTTTTTGATTGGGTAAAAAAAATAGACACAGGCGGTGCAGTAGACATTGCTTATTTAGATTTCAGTAAGGCTTTTGATACTGTTCCGCTTAGAAGGCTTATCAATAAATTGCAATCTTTGAGCTTGGATTCCAAAATTGTTGAATGGATTAGGCAGTGGCTGAGTGACAGGCAACAGAGGGTTGTGGTAAATGGAGTTTATTTGGCGCAAGGTCTTGTTACCAGTGGGGTACCTCATGGGTCAGTACTTGGACCCATTCTCTTTAATATTTTTATTAGTGATATTGCAGAAGGTATTAATGGTAAAGTATGTCTTTTTGCTGATGACACAAAGATTTGCAACAGGGTTGACGTTCCTGGAGGGATCAGCCAAATGACAAATGATTTAGGTAAACTAAAAAAATGGTCGGAGCTGTGGCAATTGAGTTTTAATGTGGATAAGTGCAAGATCATGCACCTGGGACGTAAAAACACAAGGGCTGAATATAGAATATTTGATACAGTCCTAACCTCAACATCTGAGGAAAGGGATTTAGGGGTTATTATTTCAGAGGATCTAAGGGTAAGTAGTCAATGTAATAGAGCAGCAGGAAATGCTAGCAGAATGCTTGGTTGTGTAGGGTGAGGTATTAGCAGTAGGAAAAGGGAAGTGCTAATGCCACTGTACAGAGCACTGGTGAGACCTCACTTGGAGTACTGTGTGCAGTACTGGAGACCATATCTCCAGAAGGATATAGACATCTTAGAGAGAGTTCAGAGAAGGGCTACTAAAATGGTGTACGGCTTGAAGGAGAAAAGTTATCAGGAAAGGCTTAATGATCTTAACATGTACAGCTTGGAAAAAAGATGAGACAGAGGAGATATGATAGAAACATTTAAATACGTAAAGGGAATCCACAAGGTAGAGGAAGGGTGTCAGGAATGGGAGTGCGATGGTGGGTGAAGTAAGCCCAGGATGCAGTGATCGTAGGAGCCACACAGGTTGCTGGGTACTGAAGGTTTATTGAAGAATAAACAAAGCAAACAGTAAATAATATGAGCACTAGCAGGCAACAGACTGTATGCAAGTTTCAGGGTTCAGCTTGGAAACAGGGGTTCGAGAGCAGGGTATACTTGAATGAGGATTCTTGGGAGCGGGGTACACTTGAAGGACGAGGATTCTTGGGAGTGGGGTACACTTGAAGGAGGGTTCTTGAGAGCGGGGTACCTTGATGAACGAGAGTTCTTGAGAGCGGGGTACCTTGATGAACGAGGGTTCTTGAGAGCGGGGTACCTTGGTGAACGAGGGTTCTTGAGAGCGGGGTACCTTGGTGAACGAGGGTTCTTGAGAGCGGGGTATCTTGATGAGGAGATTCTCATTGGTAGCAGGGTTCCACTTGGGAGTATCACTGGAGGGATACAGGTACAACGGTAGGGAGCTTCAGGAACAGGTCTGCACTTCCAGGGACGTTTATGTTGAAGCCCTGATGGAAGGGTGGATCCCTCTTTTAAGCAGGCTTCATTTAGGTGAAATAGTATACACCTGTAGGTACCACAACAGAAGCTTAACAGCCAGATAGGGGAATCTGTAACCTGCATACAAACCTAGGCAGGTGAATAAGGGTTTGCCAGGGATTAGGTGCGGGCACAGGCTTGATTCATGACAGTACCCCAACCCAAGGAGCGCCTTCCGGGCGCGAACAATCAGATATACAGCAAGGGGGCCACCTATTTTTTCCTGCGCCGCCGCCGGTGGGGGCCATGACCCGTCACCTCCAAGGATGAGGTTTGGGTGGTCAAGATGGTCTCAGGGTTTTCAAGGTCTGTTTGGCGTATCACGATACCTTGCACACTGTAGGGTATCGTGGGATCCATATCTGAGGTGCTATCGAGCACAGTGGGTTCGGAGTCGTCCAGATATATGGGGTTGCTAGTGGCAACCAGATCGGGAGTAGAAAAATGTCCACGGGCCAATGCAACCTGTACCTGAGACTGCAGGAACTTGTGGTTCAGCTGAATGTCCTCTATGGTATGGGTAAGGGTATTCACCTGGGCTGCCATGGCAGAGACAAGTACCAGGACTGCATTAGATGGACTGGCCTTACCAAGAGTTGGCAGGGTAGTTGCAGCGGTATCAGCGTCCACAAATGCTGTTTTGGTGGCAGCATTCTGGGCTTGGACCTCGGTACAGCACGGCTCTTGGACCTGGACCTCGGTACAGCACGGCTCTTGGACCTGGACCTCGGTACAGCACGGCTCCTGGACCTCGGTACAGCACGGCTCCTGGACCTCGGTACAGCACGGCTCCTGGACCTCGGTACAGCACGGCTCCTGGACCTCGGTACAGCACGGCTCCTGGACCTCGGTACAGCACGGCTCCTGGACCTCGGTACAGCACGGCTCCTGGACCTGGACCTCGGTACAGCACGGCTCCTGGACCTGGACCTCGGTACAGCACGGCTCCTGGACCTGGACCTCGGTACAGCACGGCTCCTGGACCTGGACCTCGGTACAGCACGGCTCTTGGACCTGGACCTTGGTACAGCACGGCTCTTGGACCTGGACCTCGGTACAGCACGGCTCTTGGACCTGGACCTCGGTACAGCACGGCTCTGGACCTGGACCTCGGTACAGCACGGCTCTTGGACCTGGACCTCGGTACAGCACGGCTCTTGGACCTGGACCTCGGTACAGCACGGCTCTTGGGATCCCGCGGGTTGCAGGGCAGCGACCTCTTGAGATCCCGCGGGTTGCAGGGCAGCGACCTCTTGAGATCCCGCGGGTTGCAGGGCAGCGACCTCTTGAGATCCCGCGGGTTGCAGGGCAGCGACAACATTATTGTGGAGTGATCTCCAAGCGCTTTTGGGGTTCTGAAACACCTGCAGGTCTGCGCATCTGACCACAGTCCCATTGGAACCATACGTGAACCCAGGGGGCAAGGGTTCCATAGTAATGGTGCCTTCAGGGGTAGAGACAGTGGTACCAATATGTGCCGTTGCTTGGCATGGTTGTCCAGAAACTAGCCCGGATTTGCGGCTGTGAGGCGTGGGAGTCTCAACCTTTTTGAATCCAAGAGCCCTCCTTAGTATGGAGGCAGTTGGACTCTGCAGCAACAGTAATTCTTCTAGGTCATGGAGGCAGGAGTTGGCTTCCAGATCTCGGGGTTCTGGTGTCACCGATGACTGGAAGACGGTTGCCGGGGCGTAGACAGCGACGCCAAGGTACCTGGAATGCTGGTTGAGAGTGGTGGGTGCCTGAGGGGAGGTAGCAGCTATCTCCATGGGGATTTCAGGTTCATATTCTGGAGGTAGGGGGAACTCGAACTCCATGGTTTCGGCAGGATAGGGGTCTTCAAGGTCTGTGACCTCAGGATAGGTTTCCAGTGACACCATCCTATTTGGCTGGCACCTTTGGAGCTTATCAGAGTAGGCCTCCATAGACTTTTTATACGTAGTCTTGGTCTTAGCAGGTGTGGGTTTTCTGGACAAGGACTTGGTAGGAACAGTTTCCCTTTTTGGGCTGGTGGAAGCAGGCTTGACAGGCACTGCCTTCTTGAACTTGGTGGGCAGTGCTTCACTAGGCATTGGGAACATAGACGGAGCAGAAAAGGGTTCTCTGGCCTTGATAGGAAAAGTCCTTTTTGAATTAACAGGTGCAGACTGGGGAGTAGCACCAGGTAGCACTGGGGATTGCAGGGCTTCGTTTGCAACTCCAGGGAAAGTGCAGGGCAGCTTGGGGGGGCGCACTAAACATTCTGAGATGGTATGGGACGGTTCCCCGCAGTAGAAGCAGAGCTTCTGGGACCTTCTCCTAGCCATTTCTTCAGAAGTTAGGGGTCCTCTGCCTACTTTCTTTGGAGCTGGAGTGCACACCTTAGTAGAGGTGCCTTTTAAACCCTGCTGCATACTTGCAAATACGGAGTCCAAATGTTGCAGGATGTCTTGAATCGCTTTTCTAAGGTACTCCATAACGATTTGGATCACCGCAGACTCACTGTGTGAAGGCTTCAACATTCTGTCAGGAATGGGAGTGCGATGGTGGGTGAAGTAAGCCCAGGATGCAGTGATCGTAGGAGCCACACAGGTTGCTGGGTACTGAAGGTTTATTGAAGAATAAACAAAGCAAACAGTAAATAATATGAGCACTAGCAGGCAACAGACTGTATGCAAGTTTCAGGGTTCAGCTTGGAAACAGGGGTTCGAGAGCAGGGTATACTTGAATGAGGATTCTTGGGAGCGGGGTACACTTGAAGGACGAGGATTCTTGGGAGCGGGGTACACTTGAAGGAGGGTTCTTGAGAGCAGGGTACCTTGATGAACGAGGGTTCTTGAGAGCGGGGTACCTTGGTGAACGAGGGTTCTTGAGAGCGGGGTACCTTGGTGAACGAGGGTTCTTGAGAGCAGCGTACCTTGATGAGGAGATTCTCCTTGGTAGCAGGGTTCCACTTGGGAGTATCACTGGAGGGATACAGGTACAACGGTAGGGAGCTTCAGGAACAGGTCTGCACTTCCAGGGACGTTTATGTTGAAGCCCTGATGGAAGGGTGGATCCCTCTTTTAAGCAGGCTTCATTTAGGTGAAATAGTATACACCTGTAGGTACCACAACAGAAGCTTAGCAGCCAGATAGGGGAATCTGTAACCTGCATACAAACCTAGGCAGGTGAATAAGGGTTTGCCAGGGATTAGGTGCGGGCACAGGCTTGATTCATGACAAAGGGAGTATATTTAAACGGAAACAAAGTAGCAAAACAAGAGGACATAGTCTTAGATTAGAGGGGCAAAGGTTTAAAAGTAACATCAGGAAGCATTATTTTACTGAGAGGGTGGTGGATACATGGAACAGCCTTCCATTTAAAGTGGTAGAGGCCAAAACAGTAATTGAATTTAAGCAAGCATGGGATAGGCAGAAGACTATCCTAAACAAAAGATAAATCCAGGTTAAGTATCCATGTAATTGGGCAGACTAGATGGGCCGAAAGGTTCTTATCTGCCGACATTTTTCTATGTTTCTATTGGAAGGGTCTCTCATATAATTATGTCATTGATTCCCACGATAGCAGAGGATATGGAATGTGTATAGCAGGGATTACTATGTTGAGGGAGGCAGACTAGATAGAGCCCGTTTTGATCCTACATTAGATTGCTGCATAAGCAAAGACAGGTGAGAACAGTGAGCCTTCAAGGGTTCACTGGGTATAGAAAAGTCTGGAAATAGATTACCTGCTTACTAAGAACAGAAATATCTGTTAGACTAGTAGAGACCCTTAGAAGGGTGAGCAGATTGTAACAGCTACTGGATAAATTCCACAGAGGGAGGTAGCTAGCTCAGATTGCACTTAGAAGGACCCAGTAGTTTATTTTTATTGAAGATTCATTCCATTGTTGAAGACCTTGAAGGGCTGTTGGGAGGCCTTGTAATACAACCTGAGGCATATGTTACAGAACCAGTAAAGCTCACCAAAATGTGAGTGGAACTTTTTGGAAATATGTGGTTGAATAATAATACCACCTGCACCATGATCTTTTTTCTTTCCCTGTCTTTCTTTTGAGGATCTACTTGAAAGATTGGAACTTGGCCAATTGGGGCGAATTTTGAACACTTGTACCATTTGAGCGCACTCGACTTGGAATTTTTCTGTTCATTTACTGCTTGAACAACGACTCCAGGTATAGAGCGCACCAATTGGATTACTAATATATCAGTAGGTGGTTAGCGCCGCACTATATTGTATTCTGTTGTAGTGAAATATCGCAAGTCTGATGTAGACGCACTAGTCAAGTTTCACACGGTATAATGGGAATAAGCGCAGATGACATTTTTCTCCTTGTTATGTTTTGCACTAAGTCAAGTCCGGCTGGGTGGAGTACAGGTAACATCACTACTCTTCATGGAGAGAGCCTGTGGAGTCATGGGTTTGATCCCAGCAAGCATCCTCTCCAGTAAGTGTCCTTGGGCAAGACACCTAACGGTACATACTCGCCACCCAGGACATACTTGAAAACGCGAGAAATCTCAATGTATCCTTCCTGGTAAAATCCTTTCTCAAAAAGAAAACTCGTCCAATGAAGGTCAGAGGCAGTGGAAGAGTGTTGAGTCTCTGTGTTGTGGGATTAGTCTGACAACTATGGACGACTTGATAGTCGCAAAATACAGATCCAGTGGCCGGCCAGCCTTATTCACATAACCAAAACCCTAAAATGGAGTTTTCAATGTCTTGATATTTATTTGTTTATTTACAAAGTATTTTACCAGGAAGGATACATTGAGATTTCTCTAATTTTCAAGTATATCCTGGATCAAGAACATTGAAATTATTGATATTGAGGAAAATCAAGCTCAAGCTGCCTGGTCCATTATAGCTATCAAGTTGTATTCATATGAGCCATTTTGAAACCTACATAATTCTACCAATATCAAACTCTAGAGAGTAAGAATTCTTAATGAGAAGAGTATAAATAAACCTCACATTTGTGCAACAAATATATAGCACATTTACAGCAGATGCAATAGTTTCATGCTTTAATTGCTTCGTAAATGAAATTTATAGCTATTACATATTTTTAAATTTCTTTTCAATGTAGCAAATCTCTGTACAATATACAGAGTTGGCCTAAATATTTTAATACAGGGACCATAATAGATGCAGCCTTTGTTAATGCAATGGTAATGTGACATCATATCCAGTGATGAGTATGAAGAAATAAAACATTATATATAAGCCATGTACATATGAAGCACAAAAGCACAACACGTGGACAGTAATGTGACAATGTACAAGAATTTGTATTTTAGAGAAATCTTTGGCACACTAATCATATGAAGCAACACAGCAACAAACAGAGCAGGTAAAAGGTATAAAATAGTGAGTTGTGTAGCACTCTATGCCATGATGGATCTCAATTTCAGATAAGCACTGTACAGCGAGGTGTTGAAATTACCAAATTGCTGCTCACAATTGTTATTATTCAACTTCCAAGGGTTTTTCACCTTCAGGTGTCTGGTGCCACCTTTACTACTACCACACAGGCTGGTTGCCTTGGTGTCCTCTTTTGCTTGAATGTGGCAAATCTTGTCACATTCAAGTAAAAAAACATTGCTCATATCTGCCCTTTTCTAAGACAGGACTCTACTGAAATGACCATTCAAGCTCTTTTTATCTCCCACTTTGACTACTGTAACTCTCTTCTTATTGACTTTAAATGATCCCAGACTCTACTGACTTGAATGAAGGCCTCTACCAGACTTATCTTCCTCAAAGCCTGGACCTCTCACACCTCACATCCTGTACTTCCCACATCCCAACCCTCTGTCAATCTCTACACTGACTCCCCGTGTTTTTCTAAATTTCAGATCAAAATACTGACCCTGGCATACAAATCTCTCCTTAAACGTGCCCCTGCCTACGTCTCCTGCCTCATTAGCAGGTACAATATGTTACATCCCAGTCACTCTGCTCTTCCAATGACCTGTTTGATATGATCCCCACCAGGAGGAGGTATGATCCTTGCACGCAGCACCCTATCCTTTCCCTCCGATCCTTAGAAGTGGTCGGTCTATAATATATCTCCCTACGAATAGAAAACTCGCAGCAAGGAAAGGTCAAGGTACAGTGCCAATATGTCAGAAACCAGAATAGTCAGAAGCCGTTAGAACCAGAATCGTCAGAAGCCGTTTGCCAATATGTCAGAACCAGAATCGTCAGAAGCCGTTTGCCAAATAAGTCAGAACCAGAAATACCAAAATACAACAGAGCAGCTCTAAGGGATGTTTAACCACGTTAGGGCAATGTGTGAATGCATTGCCTTCATTTTTAAACCCGGCGGTGCATTGCCTTCATTTTTAAACCCGGCGGGTCCGCGTCATCATGCCGGCCTCTGCCCCCGGCGTCTCACGTGACCGCCCGGATTCCCCTCTTCACTCGACGCCCAGAGATCGAGCAGCGAGGACGATGCTGCCGGGTGCCAAGGGGCCACGGCGGGGCACGCAACACTGTTATTATTAGGGATGTGCACGCCTTTTTTTTTCCATTTTGTTTCGGAACGTTCAGTTTTTAAAAAGTTTTGTTTCGGATCATTTCGCCCCATTTTCGTTTCGGCTCGTTTCATTTCAGCTCGGTGTTTTGTATCATTTTTATTTCGTGAAATCGGGGAATTTCGGTCTTTCGGATCGTCTGTTCTCTTTGTTTCAAAGGGTTCATCCTCGGATTTTCATTTTGACTTTAGACGTATGGTATTTCGAATGCTCCGATATTTCGGTCGATACGGTAATCCTGCCGATTCGTTCCTTCGGACGTATGTTTTTTTTATGAAAGATCCTTTTTTCTTATGAATATGCATTGCACAACTTTATTTAGACTGGGGATTTAGGGAAAAGCTAATAAAATTTTTAAAATAAATATATTATTGATGCAGAAAGAAAGCACTGGAACAAGTGAAAAAAGTGACCGACGATACGAAATTACAAAATCAGCAACGGAACTGAACTGACTCGAAACGATACAAAAATACGTTGTCCGAAATTAACCGAAATGGAACTGAAATCGTGAATAGAACGAAAATGACTTGCGATTTTACAAACTTCATGTCCCTAGGAAATAATGAAATTTTTTCGTATCGGGAAATATTTGGTGTGTATTGATGGTGTGTATTTCGTTGCTGGTCTGGTTCGGAACATCGGACTAATCCAAAGCACCGAATCGGCCTGTTTCATGAGAAAAACTAATCGGTAAGAAACGAAACGCAAATCCCTAGTTGTTATCAACTCCTCGTACCCGCGCCCCTCGCTGTCACCTTTAGGACCTTACCCACTGGCACCCTGAAATGGTGGCCAAGTTACAAATTCAAAATCAGCTGTGACTGGCCCTCACATCAGGCAAACATCCTGTGCGCCAGACGGCCAGTCCGGGAGATCTTCTGACCTGACAGTTAACCTGCCATGTAGTCCATTGGCCCACTGGGCAAATGCCCCGTATGCTCAATGACCAGTCCAGATCAGATTATGTCATATATAGGACCTGCATCACAAGGGGAGACATGTATAAAACAATAAGAGCACTAGCTTATAAAAATCTAACATGTACAAAATATTTTTTTCTAATATATAATTTTAATTTGTTAATCCTTTCGCTGCTGAGCCATTTCACCGCTAATTTTTTCCCGGTTTCACTCATCATGTTTAAACGTGGTTTGAAGTCTCATTTTATTATGCGACCCAGACATATCATATATCGTTCTTTCCGGCAGACTCGGCAGATTCGTAATTATTATATGTATGCGTCATGTCCTGCCTGAATATTATAACAAAAAATGCAATAAATTAGAATTTTCAATCATCTACAGTGTGTAAAGTGTTTTTTTCACATTTTATCATGTGAGCTTTTGCGGTTATAATTTCTATGGGGTGCGCTTGTTAAAAAAAAATTGAAAATGGGGACTCGTTACATTTTTTTGGGGGGAAATTATGTGATTTTTAGCAAACGCCTCCATAGAAAAAATCTTTAGTGCAGCATCATTGTTCACATTATAATTGAAATGGGAACAATATTGCTGCATTAACAGAACAAAAAAAAGTTTATGTAGCGCGGTTTAAAACTTTGTTGCTGCATTGCTCAGTTTTGGCCACCAGAGGGAGTCAAGCGCAATGTAAACATACTGGACACAATGGGACTACGTTTTCCAGCATGCTTTGGGGCAGAGACAGGAAGTGGGTGGGGATTGAGGAGAGAACATCCGCATCCTCATGGAAGGAGAGCCAGTGTGAGCCGAGGAGTGAACCAAGTGAGAAGCACGTGAGACTGTGAGCGATTATTACCAGGCTGGAGAGCAGGCGCTGCCTTGCCGACGCTGGGATCGATACATTGACTTGCCAGAGACCTAGTAATCCACCGCGGAGAGGTTTGAACCTGTATGTACATACCTACCAACGGAAAGGTGAGAAAATGACTGAATATATGAGGCGCCTAGATAAGATTCTGCACCAGATACTTCTTAAGAAAGGGGCCGAACCAGCCACCATAGATAAAATCCAAATGTAACAGATATTGAGGGGCGCTCAACCTCTAGATCCTGTGATGCTACAGCTGAGAACCAGACGAGGTAACCGAGAGCTGAAATACCTGGAATTGATTCGAGCTGTAAGAGAGGAAGAGGCTCTGCTAGAAGAAAAGTCCTTAAGGAGTGGAGAAAGAGCTTACGCACAACCAGTAAGGCATAACGAATATCTACAAACTGAAGATGATTCGTGGGACGTCTATGGATCTGAAGTTGACAGACAAGAGCATCTGCTGGTTCCTATAAACACAGATAGTACTGCCAAAGAACCAACCCTCCCTGCATATAGTGAGTTACACAAAACCGTTAAGGTACAAGAAGCTCAAGCACACAAGCACACACTGCTGAAACAAGCACACACTGATCTGTGCCGAATACTTTTGAAGGTGGCAGAGACACAGACCGATATGCAGAAGTTCCTTACTGATATGCGGACAACTGGAGTTGTATGGCGTCTGGCCAGGGTCCTTCAACCGAATCACCACAAGCAAGTGCGTCTCCGTCGTCAAAGAAGAGATGCTTCAGTTGTGGAGAAATGGGTCATTTCCGAGCGCATTGCAAAAGCCAAAAGCCTGAAGGAAATAGGGTAGAAGAATTCCTAAAAGCCTTGGAAGGGCTGCTATCCACCTCACAGGTGGGAAACGCCAGAGGGCCCAAGTGAAGGAGCAAACTGGGTGCCCAATGGTCGAAAACCGCTCCAAAAATCAAGCCAGAACGGAAAGGCCGAGAGGGCCCAGAGTTTTGCCAACTGCTGAGCCTACGAGGACTGAAAGAGTTACTCCCTTAGCATCTGGTTCTACGTCGTGGGGAAGCAATGCACTTCCAAAACCTACACGGGTCAAGAAGAAGGCCAGGGTACAGCAAACGGGGTCTAAACTTCCTGCTGCTATGACAAAGTTTCCTGAACAGCTAATAGGTCCTTCTCCCATCGTTCCAATCCAAGTAGTGGGAGTCTACACCAAAGCTCTGTTGGACTCAGGGGCTCAAGTGACATTGATCTACCGAGACTTCTATGAGAAACACTTGAAGCACATACCTCTACAGAAATTAAAGGACCTTGAGATCTGGGGTATTGGAACTGAGAAACTTCCCTATGACGGATTTCTACAGGTGAAGTTAGAGATTGGATCCGAAGTCATCGGACAGTCTGGAGGTTGTGATGCATTGGCCATTGTGTGTCCTCGGCCTTCAAGGGCCAACAGAAGTTCTATGATAGTGGGGACGAATACTGACCTGGTGCGACGTCTCCTGACTCCCATAGTAATGGAAGAAGGTTCTACCAGGGGAGTACACCCGATGTTACGTCCAGTCTATCAGCGAATGGTCGAAGAACAGAAGGCACCTGCCGAAGTGGGACGCCTGTGGAGATTGGGAGGAACAGAGAAGGTTCTGAAATCAGGAGAAGTGGCGAGTTTCCGGGCTTCAGTTAAGTTTAAAGGATCACAACCGGGTCCCTATGTGGTGCTGGAGACTGTTTTCAATCATGGGAGTGAAGCCGGAGTAGAAGTAATCCCTGAAATAATTTCCACTAGAGCTTTGAAACGAACACGAGGAAGAGTCTCAGTTAGTGTATGTAATGTGTCTGATTCTCCAGTGATCCTGAAAGCACGAATGCCCATCGGGCAAGTAGCGTCCGCTATACCTCTCTCCCCTACCGATTTAGGAGGGGGAGTGAATAAAGAGATTCCAGCTGAAAGGTTCTATCCTAAGGACGCTCCCATCTTACCTGAATGGAAGAAACGTCCTCAGTCCCAGATCCTAAAGTGGAGGGACTTGTTCTCGAAGGACGAATTCGACGTGGGCCTAGCTAAGAGTACTGAGCATCGCATTCGACTACAGGAAGATAAACCGTTTTGTGAAAGGTCAAGACGAGCTCCGTTGGGAGACTTGGATGATCTACGAGAACAGCTGAATGAACTGCAAAGAACTAAGGTGATTCAAGAGTCCAGGAACCCTTATGCATCTCCAATAGCGATGGTTCGGAAGAAGAATGGTTCTATCCGTCTATGTATAGACTATCGCACGCTAAATCAGAGAACCATTCTGGATCAATATGCCACTCCTCGGATAGAAAATGCCTTACAATGTTTGTCTGGGGCAAAATGGTTTAGTGTACTAGACCTGCGAAGTGGGTTTCACCAGATACCAATGCATCCTGAAGACAAAGAAAAGACTGCGTTCATCTGCCCACTGGGGTTCTTTGAGTTCAACAGAATGCTTCAAGGCCTTATGGGGCTCCAGCCACGTTCCAACGGTTAATGGAGAAGACAGTCGGGGACATGAACCTGATTGAAGTGTAAGTGTATCTGGATGACATTATTGTGTTCGGGAAGACCTTGGAAGAACATGAGCAACGGTTGGAGAAGGTCTTGAAGCGGCTCCATGAAGAGGGGTTGAAACTGTCTCTAGAGAAGTGTCAATTTTGTTTGCCTTCCGTTACGTATCTGGGACACGTTGTTTCAGCAGAAGGCGTTTTGACGGATCCTCGGAAGTTGGAAGCCGTAGCTTCCTGGCCTAGACCCCAAAATGTTACCGAGCTCAGATCTTTCTTGGGGTTCTGCTCCTATTACCGAAGATTCGTAGGAGGATTTGCCAAGATAGCTCAACCACTGAACAAGCTCCTACAGAAGGAAGACGCAGAAGAAGGCCACAAGGCCTCTGATCGAAATTCATCGGCTCCAGGGCCAAGGAAGGCTCGAGAATCCATCCAAGAAGAATGGACTAATTAATGCGAAAGTGCTTTTATGAAACTGAATGAGAGTCTAACTCGAGCTCCTGTCCTGGCTTACGCTGATCCTCATAAACCGTACGAATTGCATGTGGATGCCAGCAGAGAAGGTCTAGGGGGAGTCCTATACCAGGATTTTGGCGGATTGTTGAGGCCTGTAGCGTATGTGAGCCGAAGTCTTACGCCTTCAGAAAAGAACTATCCTACCCGCAAGTTGGAGTTCCTAGCCTTGAAATGGGCGGTAGTAGACAAGCTGAAAGATTATCTGTACAGAGCCGAATTTGTGATAAAGACTGATAACAATCCTCTTACCTACGTCCTTACTACTGCGAAGCTGGATGCAACGGGATATCGGTGGTTGGCCACTCTGTAAGGGTTTCGGTTCACCCTGAAGTATCGCCCTGGAGTGAATAATCGAGATGCCGATGCTTTTTCAAGAAGACCTTACACTACAGAATGGACTCAGTTAACTCCAGATGGGGTGCAAGCTTTATGTCAAGGAGCGGAGCGCCGGGTCAAGGGAGGGATTGAAGCAGAAGCCATAGGAGTTATGGCTGCGGCTGTTCCAGAGTTCTATTGCAATCCTACACAGCTGACAGATGAAAGTCTGCCTACTTTCTCGAAACAGGACCTGAGAGCCGACCAGGCTAGAGACCCTTTGATTGCATTAACTGTGAAGGCCCTAACCGCAAACCAGCGGGAAATACTACTGACAAATTCCCCAGACGGAGCCCGATTGGTATATAAAGAGTGGGAACGGTTGAAGATGTTGGATGGGGTGGTCTACCGAAGGGGCCCCTCAAACAATGCTGAAGAGACCCAACAGTTGTTCCTTCCCACCAAACACTGAGAGGGTGTGCTGTGGTCACTACACAATGACCATGGACATTTGGGTGCAGAGAGAACTTTTAAGCTGGTGAGAGACAGATTTTATTGGCCCTGTATGAGATCTGAAGTTGAAAGTTACTGTCATTCGTGTTTGAGGTGTATCCAGAGGAAAACCCTACCAACCCGAGCCGCTCCAATGAGCCACCTACAAAGTCAAGGACCCATGGATTTGGTGTGCATTGATTTCCTGTGCTTAGAGCCGGATGCTAGTGGGCAGGGAAATATTTTAGTAATGACTGATCATTTCACGCGTTGTGCTCAAGCTTTTTCTACAAAGGACCAACGTGCTCCTACAGTGGCGAAGGTTTTAATGGAAAAGTTTTTTGTTATTATTATTATTATTATTCTTTATTTATAAAGCGCCAGCATATTCCGCAGCGCTGTACAATAGGCACAGTATAGACGGGTTACAATACATTGAACAACATTTGACAAACAGTACAAGAGGGGATGAGGCCCTATTCCCGTAGGAACTCACAATCTAGGAGGGTTGGGGTTGGAAACAGGAGGAGAGGACTGCAAGGTGAGAGTGATTGATGGTTGCGTCAGTGAGTTGGGTGGTAGGCTTCCCTAAATAGGAATGTTTTAAGGGAGCGTTTGAAGGAAGAGAAATTAGGGGAAAGTCTGACCGTACGAGGGATAGCGTTCCAGAGAATGGGGGCTGCGCGTGTGAAGTCCTGCAGTCTATCATGGGAAGAGGTGATGCGGGGAGAAACTAGGCCCAGGTCGCTGTTTGACCTTAGGGAGCGGGCTGGGGTGTATTTGGTGATTAGTGAGGACAGGTAGTGGGGAGCTGAGTTAGTGAGGGTTTTGTAGGTAAGGATAAGGATTTTGAACTTAATTCTGCAGTGGATGGGGAGCCAGTGAAGGGACTCGCAGAGGGGAGCGGCAGAGACAGAGCGGCGGGTGAGGTGAATTAGCCTGGCGGAGGCGTTCAGGATGGATCGTAGGGGGGAGAGACTATGGCCTACCAAAGAGAATACACTCGGATCAGGGCAGAGACTTTGAGAGCAGGCTTGTTGGGCAATTGCTGGAACTACTAGGGATTCAGAAGACCCGAACTACACCATATCACCCTCAAGGTGATGCACAACCAGAAAGGTTTAATCGCACGCTGCTAAATATGTTGGGGACATTGTCGAACAGAGAGAAGCAGAGCTGGAGTCGTCACATAGCTACGCTGGTGCATGCATACAACAGTATGGAGAGTGACGCTGCTGGATACTCACCGTACCATCTTATGTTCGGAAGAGAAGCTCGACTGCTGCTTGATTTGGCGTTTGGGCTATCTCTGGATCAGACGTCTGTAACCTCTCATAGAAATTACGTGGATAGACTTCGGAAGAATTGGCCTCTGCGTTTGAACAGGCCCGTTTGACCTCAGGAAACAGGGAACAGAGGAATAAGCGAAACTACGACTTGAGAGTACGGATACAGGATCTACAGCCCGGTGATAGGGTTTTGTTGAAGAACTTGGGTGCTTCTGCAAGGCATAAGTTGGCGGATAGATGGAGTTCTCAAGTCTACATTGTCGGCAAGCAACTGCCGGGTTTGCCAGTTTACCAAATCCGACCGGATGGAAAGGCTGGGCCTCTTAAAAACTGGCACCAAAATCATCTGTTACCTGTGAGGGAGGCTGTAAGGATGCCAGTGGGAAACAAACTTTCTCTACCAAACCCGCCTGCTCCACGCTCGGCTCCCGTTACTCTGCCTCAGCAGACACGGGTTGTTGAAGAGAGTGAAGAGGATAGTGAGGAAGGAAGTTTTTGCCTGGACTGGGTGCACTCGCCAGAACCTGAAGAGGTCATTCCAGTTCCCGAACGGTGGGAAAGAGGCCTGAGGCTCCTGAATTTCAATTGGAAGTTCCTGTAGTTCCTGAAGACGTGTCCTATGATTACAGTTCTATGCCTTCCCTGGAAGGATCATACTCTGAAGAGATATCTGCTCCAGTTGCGGACGAAAGAATTGAACCCATACCTGTAGTACTTCCACCTGAAGAGGAGCTGAGTGAGCCTGAATCCAAACGTTCTATCCGACCCCCCCAGAAACTTACCTACGACTCACCAGGACATAGCACTGAAGAGGCTGTCACCACAGTGCGAAGGTTGCCCGAAGTGTCTGCTATGTTAGCTGAGGTAGTCAGGAGCATGAGTCAACTTGAGGACGTATATCTGACCCATTGTCTGTTTACTGATGAACCTGTATACATTGCCTGATGTTATGTAATTGTTATACATCCTTGGAGGGACCCAAGAGTTCTAGGAGGGGGGGAGTGTAGCGCTGTTTAAAACTCTGTTGCTGCATTGCTCAGTTTTGGCCACCAAAGGGAGACAAGCGCAATGTAAACATACTGGACACAATGGGACTACGTTTTCCAGCATGCTTTGGGGCAGAAACAGGAAGTGGGCGGGGATTGAGGAGAGGACATCTGCAGCCTCGTGGAAGGAGAGCCAGTGTGAGCCGAGGAGTGAACCAAGTGAGACGCACGTGAGACTGTGAGCGATTATTACCAGGCCGGAGAGCAGGCGCTGCCTTGCCGACGCTGGGATCAATACATTGACTTGCCAGAGACCTAGTAATCCACCGCGGAGAAGTTTGCACAGACGCAGAGTAGCAGATTGGACCCCGAGTAAGGAGACCGCGATGATCCACAGGGAGTGCAGACGGTAGGCCGTAACCTTGCTGTAAAGACTGACAAGCAGGAGAAGCGGATCCGGTGGCACAGAGTCCCAAGGAAATCCAGCGGAGAGACGTCCTTGATCGGGCAGCGGAACAGAGTGTCTGGTGGATGGATGAGAGGCCTTCCAGGCCACAGTCAAACTATAACAAAGCACGCTGCAGCATTGCTTAAATCTACAGGGCCCCAACGTGACTAGTCGAAGATTTACCAAATCCTTTCACTGGCCAGTTGAAATATAGTACCCGGATACCTGAGCTCACACACATACACCTTTTTGGGACATAACCTGCATGGGACTTACACTCCAGAAACAAAGGGGTTAAACTTTTATTTTACCGCTGCGCGTTTCTCGCATTACGAAATCCTGTTTTCTATGCACTGTGTTTACATTATATATGCCGCTTTATTGAGACCCGTAAAGTATATAATTTATAAAATCCACAACAGTGCTGGTGTATATTTATTCCCTAGTGCGGAGAGACTAACCTGAGGTTAAATTCAGCGGCTCCTCCGGGAGTGAGCGCTACATTTATTTTTAAAAAATATATATATATTTTTTTTTTAATTTAATTTATATTTTTTATTTTTTTTGTTTATGTAGCGCTGTGTTAAAAATCTTGCTGTGGCAGTACCTATTTTTGGCCACAAGATGGAGACTATCGCGATCAGAGATACTGGACATTGGGACTACAATGCCCGGCATGCTTTGCAAGAAGACAGGAAGTGGGTGGGGACTGGAGACTTACATCCTCTGCCTCGTGGAGAAAGTTCCAGAGCGCGCCAGGGAACAGGAGAAAGCAGACGCACTGAGGAGATCGCGGGAGAACCTAGGCCCAAAAGCCCGAGGGAGACCTGTTATTCCTGTTTGGGTCACTCAACCTGAGGAGAAGGAGACTTGCCAGAGCCCAGACATTGCTGCAGACCGGCGGAATCGAACGGAGAGCAGGCGGTGAGCTGGACAAGCTGCATGAAGTCAGACAACGGATCCGGCCGCTAGTATCCCCAGTCAAAATCGGGTGGAGAGACGTCCTGGGTCAGCGGAGCCTAAAGCAATCGTCGGATGGGTGAGAGGCCTCCAAGGCTGTTTTATGATCAAAGGACGCTATGCTGTTTTCTCTTTAAAGTCCACAGGGCCCCAACTGACTAGTCGAAGACCTTCCTTTAATAAACTCACTGGCCAGTTGAACAGTACCCGGGTACCACACACACATATACACCTTTCACATTCTGGGACTTAACTTGTACAGGACTCATTCCCTTTTACGAATCGGAACAGGGGTTACAGATAAAGATATGTTCCAAATATATATTTTTCCTCTTTTTCCGTTGCGCGTTTACCGTAATACGAAGGGATTGTATGTTTGGGGTTTTGCTACGTGTCCCTTTTTCTGGACTATCGGGAAATTGCATTGCTTTTATGTTCGGTTGCGAATATTTTATTTTCCGAAATACGAAGCCTCGTGTTTCGTTTCTTTTCCGCTACGCGTTTTACCGTGATACGAAAATACTGTAATAATACTTGTGAATACCGTGTCTCGACATCTGCTCAAATATTTTAGTAAACTATTTAAATGATAAAAACTCACAACTGTGTTGGAGTATATTTATTCCCTAGTGCGGGGAGACTGACCCGTGGTTCATTTTCAGCGGCTCCTCCGCTAGTGAGCGCTACACGTGGGGGCTCGTTTCCGGGATCCAGTCTCTGGAAAAACCGCATCTAAAGGGTTAAATATGGATCCAGACACTGTTGCCGAGTGGTGTGGGGAGTACAGTAGCCAGTCAGAATGTTGTATAGTTATGGATATTCCAGCAGACACTTGGGCTGAAGATCAGATTCGCCAGGCCGTGGCCACGCTAGCACCAGATCATCGGGGGTTAATACTGGACATTGAAAAAAACCCAGATACTTCTCACATGTATGTTCTTCTCGAATGGAGAAAGGGTGTTCCGCCATGTTTTCAGGGCACGAGCGTGAAACTGGCCGAAGAGGTGGAAGTCCAACTAATTAAGCCAAGTACGCCACGTGGCGAATCCGCAAGTGTTTCCGCGCCTAGTCCGTTGGCCATGATAGGGCCTGAATTTATCGTGGCTATTGGAGATCTACTGGCTAAATGTCAGAAAACAAGCCCTCCTCACACTAACTTCGGTTATCGACGGTTAAGAAATTTTACAGGAAACGTACCAACTCCGGCGGGAGAAGAAACTTTTGAAGAATGGGTGGAACAGGCGATGCAGGCTCTGGATGAGTGGGATGTCCCTGAGGCCCAGAAAAAGCAAAGGATCACCGAGAGCTTAAAGGGACCTGCGTCAGAAGCGGTGAGAAACCTAAAACTGAGTAGAAAAGATTGTACTGCTTTAGATTATTTAAACGTTCTTGAAGAAGTTTTTGGGCGAACTGAAAAGGCGGCCGAATTGGTATATCAGTACGAACACACCTATCAGAAAGAGGTGAAAGGATGACCGAGTACATGAGGCGCCTGGATAAGATTCTACCAGATACTCCTGAAGAAAGGGGCCGAACCGGCCGAAGTAGATAAGATCCGAATAAAACAGATCCTGAGGGGCTCTCAACCTCTAGATCCAGTGATGATGCAGCTGAGAAGCAGAGCAGGTAACCAAGAGTTAAAGTACCTGGAACTGATCCGAGTTGTACGAGAGGAAGAGGCTTTACTAGAATAGAAATCTTTCAGGCGGGGGAAAGGGCTTATGCACAACCTGTGAGACATAATGACGGCCTGCAACCTGAGAGCGACTCTCTAGATACCTATGGATCTGACGAGGACGAACAAGAACATCTAGTTGTTTTTAAATCTACAGAGAAGGCTGCCAAAGAGTCGAACCTCCCTGAACGGGGTGAATTGTCCAAAACCGTCAAGAAAGATCAGGAAGCTCAAGTTGAATTGCAACAAGCGCATGCGGAACTGTGCCGGGTATTGATGAAGGTGACAGAGATGCAGGCAGAAATGCAGAAATTCCTCACAGGTATGCAGACGACGGGAGTTGCTGTGGCGTCTGGTCCAAATCCTTTAACCAAATCTCAACAAGCAACTACATCTCCGCTCTCTAAGAAGAGATGTTTCGGGTGTGGAGAAATGGGCCATTTCCGCGCACAGTGCAAAGGCCGAAAGCCTGAGAAGGATAGAGTCAAGGGACTGTTGGAAGCCCTGGAAGGACTGTTATCTACCTCACCGGCGGGAAACGCCAGTGGCACCAGTAAAGGAGCAACCTGAGTGCCCGAGGGTTGAACCCCGCTCCAGAAACCAAGTCAAGACTAAGAGGGCGAGAAGACCCAAAGCCGAGCCAACTGCTGAGCCTGCCAGGACTGAAAGAGTCACTCCCTTAGCATCCGGGTCTACGTCATGGGGAAGCAATGCACACCCAAAACCTGCACGGGCCAAGAAAAAGGCCAGGGTACAGCAAACTGGGTCTAAGTGTCCGGATGCCGCCACCAAGTTTCCTGACCAACTGATAGGTCCTTCTCCTATTGTGCCAATCCAAGTGGAAGGAGTCTACACCAAAGCCCTGTTAGATTCAGGGGCTCAAGTGACATTGATCTACAGAGACTTCTACGAGAAACACTTAAAGCACATTCCTCTGCAAGAATTGAAGGATTTGGAAATATGGGGTATCGGCACTGAGAAACTCCCTTATGACGGGTACCTGCAAGTGAAGTTGGAGATCGGATCTGAAGTCATCGGGCAGTCTGGGGGTTGTGATGCATTGGCTATTTGTGTGTCCTCGACCCTCGGGTGCGAACAGAAGCTCCCTGATAGTGGGGACGAATACTGACCTAGTGCGGCGTCTCCTGACGCCTATCGTGTTGGAAGAAGGTTCAACTCAAGGAGTACACCCAATGTTACGTCCGGTCTATCAGAGGATGGTCGAAGAACGAAAGGCACCTGCCGAGGTGGGAAGACTGTGGAGACTGGGTGGAACAGAGAAGGTTCTGCAAGCAGGAGAAGTAGCGAGTTTCCGGGCTTCAGTCAAGTTGAATGGATCGCAACCAGGCCCCTATGTGATGCTGGGAACCGATTTTGATCGTGGGAGTGAAACCGGAGTCGAAGTAATTCCTGAGATAATCTCCACCAAAGCTCTGAAGAGAACACGAGGAAGAGTCTCGGTCAGCGTATGCAATGTGACGGATTCTCCAGTAGTCCTTAAAGCACGAATGCCTATCGGGCAAGTAGAGTCTGCTACACCCCTCTCTACCGATTCAGGAGGGGGAGTGGGTAAAGAGATTCCAGATGAAAGATTCTACCCCAAAGACGCTCCCATTTCACCTGAGTGGAAGAAACGTCTTCAGTCTCAAGTCCTAAAGTGGAAGGAATTGTTCTCGAAAGATGAGTTCGATGTGGGCCTAGCTAAGAGTACTGAGCACCGCATTCGGTTACAAGAAGACAAGCCGTTTCGTGAAAAATCAAGGCGAGTTCCGCTGGGAGACTTGGATGATCTGCGAGAGCAACTGAATGAATTGCAAAGAACCAAGGTGATTCAAGAGTCCAGGAGTCCGTATGCATCTCCCATAGTGTTGGTCCGGAAGAAAAATGGTTCTGTCCGCCTATGTATAGACTACCGCACATTGAACCAGAGAACCATCCCCGATCAATATGCCACTCCTCGGATAGAAGATGCCCTACAGTGTTTGTCTGGAGCAAAGTGGTTTAGTGTACTAGACCTGCGAAGTGGGTATCACCAGATACCGATGCATCCTGAAGACAAGGAGAAAACTGCGTTCATCTGTCCACTGGGGTTCTTTGAATTCAACAGGATGCCTCAAGGCCTTACGGGGGCTCCAGCCACGTTCCAACGGTTGATGGAGAAGACAGTCGGGGATATGAATCTAATCGAAGTATTAGTGTACCTGGATGACATAATTGTGTTTGGGAAGACTCTGGAAGAACATGAGCAACGTTTGGAGAAGGTCTTGAAGAGGCTCCATGAAGAGGGGCTGAAACTGTCTCTAGAGAAATGCCAATTCTGTCTACCGTCTGTTACGTATTTGGGACATGTGGTCTCAGCAGAAGGTGTTTCAACAGACCCTCGGAAGTTGGAGGCCGTAGCTTCTTGGCCTAGACCCGAAACGTCACTGAGCTTAGATCTTTCTTGGGATTCTGTTCATACTATCGAAGATTTGTGGGAGGATTCGCGAAAATAGCTCAACCACTGAACAAACTCCTGCAGAAGAAACCACAGAAGAAGGCTGCAAGGTCTCTGACAAAAACCCATCAGCTCCGGGGCCAAGGAAAGCTCGAGAGTCTATACAAGGTGAATGGACTAGTCAATGTGAAGGAGCTTTCGTAAAGCTGAAAGAGAGTCTAACCCGAGCTCCTGTTTTGGCCTATGCGGACCCTCACAAGCCGTATGAACTACATGTGGATGCCAGCCGAGAAGGTCTGGGAGGAGTCCTATATCAGGAGTATGGTGGATTGCTGAGGCCTGTGGCGTACGTGAGCCGGAGCCTTACGCCTTCAGAGAAGAACTATCCTACTCACAAGCTGGAGTTCCTAGCCTTGAAGTGGGCAGTGGTGGACAAGTTGAAAGACTATCTGTATGGAGCTGAGTTCGTGATCAAGACGGATAACAATCCTCTTACCTACATCCTTACTACCGCAAAACTGGACGCAACGGGACATCGGTGGTTGGCCGCTCTGTCAGGGTTTCGGTTCAGCCTGAAGTATCGCCCTGGGGTGAATAATCGAGATGCTGATGCGTTATCCGAGAAGACCCTACACTACAGAATGGACTCAGTTGACTCCAGACGGGGTGCAAGCTTTGTGTCAAGGAACAGAGCGCCGGGTCAAAGGAGGGATTGAAGCAGAGGCCATAGGAGTTATGGCTGCGGCTGTTCCTGAGTTCTACTGTAACCCTACGCAGTTAAGGGATGAAAGTTTACCTACCTTTTCGAGACAGGACCTGAAAGCGGATCAGGCCAGAGACCCTTTAATTGCCTTGACTATAAAGGCCCTGTCTGCAAACGAGCGAGAGATTTTGTTAACCAACTCCCCGAGTGGAGCCAGATTGGTCTACAAAGAGTGGGAGCGGTTAAAGATGTTGGATGGGGTGGTCTACCGAAGGGGCCCCTCAACCAACTCTGAAGAGATTCAACAGTTATTCCTCCCTACTAAACATAGGGAGAGTGTGCTGTGATCACTACATGATGAGCATGGACATTTGGGTGCAGAGAGAACTTTTAAGCTGGTGCGAGATAGGTTCTATTGGCCTTGTATGAGGGCTGAAGTAGAAAGTTATTGTCATTCCTGTCTGAGGTGTATTCAGAGAAAGACTCTACCGACCCGAACTGCTCCAATGAGCCATTTGCAGAGCCAGGGACCCATGGATTTGGTGTGCATTGACTTCTTGTGCTTAGAGCCGGATGCTAGTGGGCAAGGGAACATTCTAATAGTGACTGATCATTTCACTCGTTACGCCCAAGCCTTTTCCACGAAA
This sequence comes from Leptobrachium leishanense, assembly GCA_009667805.1. Taxonomy (NCBI): domain Eukaryota; kingdom Metazoa; phylum Chordata; class Amphibia; order Anura; family Megophryidae; genus Leptobrachium; species Leptobrachium leishanense. The sequence goes on from CM019064.1 coordinate 43,028,715, forward strand.
GATCAACGCGCTCCGACTGTAGCCAAGGTGTTGATGGAAAAGTTCTTTGTTCACTACGGACTACCAAGGAGGATACACTCTGATCAGGGTAGAGACTTTGAAAGCAGACTGGTGGGGCAGTTGTTAGAGCTGTTGGGAATCCAAAGGACCCGAACCACACCATATCACCCTCAAGGTGATGCTCAGCCTGAAAGGTTTAATCGCACACTGCTAAACATGCTGGGGACCTTGTCGAATGTGGAGAAGCAGAGTTGGAGTCGTCACATAGCTACTCTGGTGCATGCATATAACAGTACGGAGAGCGATGCAACTGGATATTCACCGTACCGTCTTATGTTCGGAAGGGAGGCTCGACTGCCAGTTGATTTGGCATTTGGGTTATCCCTAGACCAGACATCAGTAGCTTCCCATAGAAACTACGTGGATAGACTTCGAAAGAATCTGGCTTCTGCGTTTGAACAGGCCCGTTTGACCTCGGGAAACAGGGAGCAAAGAAACAAAAGGAACTATGACCTGAAAGTTCGAATACAAGATCTACAACCCGGTGATAGGGTTCTTATTGAAGAACTTGGGTGCTGCTGCGAGACACAAGTTGGCGGATAGGTGGAGTTCCCAGCTTTACATTGTTGCAAAACAACTGCCGGGTTTACCAGTGTATCAGATTCGCCCGGATGGAAAGGCTGGGCCTCTTAAGAACTGGCACCAAAATCATTTGTTACCTTTGAGAGAGGCTGTAAGGATGCCAGTTGGGGACGAATTGCTCTGGCCAAATCCGCCTGTTCCATGTTTGCCCCCTGTTACTCTACTCACAGACCCGGGTTGCCGAAGAGAGCGAAAGAGACAGTGAAGAAGAGAGTTATTGTCTAGATTGGATGCGCTCGCCGGAGCCTGAAGAGGTTGTCGTTGTCCCTGAACGGTGGAGAGTAATTTGAGGCCTGAAGCTCCTGAATTCTTGTTGGAAGTCCCTGAGACTGTTGATATTCCTGAGCCTCTTGACTTTCAGTTGGAAGTCCCTGAGGCTGTGGGGATCCCGGTAGCTCCGGAGGCTTATTCAGGTGATTATAGTTCTATGCCTTCACTGGAGGGATCATACTTGAAGAAACGTCTGCTCCAGTGATAGAGAGAAGAATTGAGCCAACGCCTATAGTAACTTCCACCTGAAGAGGAACTGATTGAGCCAGAACCAAAACGCTCTGTTCGACCGCCCCAACGACTCACCTACGACTCACCAGGACATAGCACTGAAGAGGCCATCACCAACGGTGCGGAGGTTGCCCGAAGTGTCTGCTATGCTAGCTGAGGCAGCCCAAAATATGAGTCAACTTGAGGAAGTGTTCCTAACCCACTGCCTGTATGCTGCTGAACCTGTACATGTTATGTAAACTGTATTCAAATATTGTGGAAATGTAATGTAACTGTTGTACCTCCTTGGAGAGACCCAAGAGTTCTAGGAGGGGGAGAGTGTAGCGCTGTGTTAAAAATCTTGCTGTGGCAGTACCTATTTTTGGCCACAAGATGGAGACTATCGCGATCAGAGATACTGGACATTGGGACTACAATGCCCGGCATGCTTTGCAAGAAGACAGGAAGTGGGTGGGGACTGGAGACTTACATCCTCTGCCTCGTGGAGAAAGTTCCAGAGCGCGCCAGGGAACAGGAGAAAGCAGACGCACTGAGGAGATCGCGGGAGAACCTAGGCCCAAAAGCCCGAGGGAGACCTGTTATTCCTGTTTGGGTCACTCAACCTGAGGAGAAGGAGACTTGCCAGAGCCCAGACATTGCTGCAGACCGGCAGAATCGAACGGAGAGCAGGCGGTGAGCTGGACAAGCTGCATGAAGTCAGACAACGGATCCGGCCGCTAGTATCCCCAGTCAAAATCGGGTGGAGAGACGTCCTGGGTCAGCGGAGCCTAAAGCAATCGTCGGATGGGTGAGAGGCCTCCAAGGCTGTTTTATGATTAAAGGACGCTATGCTGTTTTCTCTTTAAAGTCCACAGGGCCCCAACTGACTAGTCGAAGACCTTCCTTTAATAAACTCACTGGCCAGTTGAACAGTACCCGGGTACCACACACACATATACACCTTTCACATTCTGGGACTTAACTTGTACAGGACTCATTCCTTTTACGAATCGGAACAGGGGTTACAGATAAAGATACGTTCCGAATATATATTTTTTCTCTTTTTTCCGCTGCGCGTTTACCGTAATACGAAGGGATTGTATGTTTGGGGTTTTGCTACGTGTCCCTTTTTCTGGACTATCGGGAAATTGCATTGCTTTTATGTTCGGTTGCGAATATTTTATTTTCCGAAATACGAAGCCTCGTGTTTCGCTTCTTTTCCGCTACGCGTTTTACCGTGATACGAAAATACTGTAATAATACTTGTGAATACCGTGTCTCGACATCTGCTCAAATATTTTAGTAAACTATTTAAATGATAAAAACTCACAACTGTGTTGGAGTATATTTATTCCCTAGTGCGGGGAGACTGACCCGTGGTTCATTTTCAGCGGCTCCTCCGGGAGTGAGCGCTACATTTACATTTAACATGGTCATGCTCTGGCCGTTCCAATGATACCAAACATTAACCTCTAACTTCCACGGATCGGGAGATAGGAGGTTCATTGGAACCCCCTATCTCCACCATAGGTGGAAGCTAGAGGTTAACTCCAGAACTGACGTCATCGCGCTATGAGCGATGACGCCAGAAGGCAGGGGGGGATCCGGGAAGCTTGGGAGGGGACTGCGATCCAGCACCTGTTGGTGCTGAATTGCGATCCAGCCCCCAAGGGGTTAAAGGCAGCCACCGCCTGGAAGGGCAGGCTGTGCCCTTCAAAGCAGTGCCTGCCTTTTTGCAGTGCCCCGTACGGATGGGGAGGGAAAGCGGTGCAAAGGACCCACCTCCCCTTCAGGTACCTACAGTTGTGTTCAAATTATTCAACCCCCACTGAAATTGAGTGTTTTGGCCAGTTTGACATTGATTCAGTCATCTTGCTTACAATTAAATCAAAGAGGCACGTAGGTCAGACAAATATAACATAACATTTCTAATGAAATAACCACAAATGACTTTTCTGTGCTCACATCATTATCAGTTTTATTCAACCCCCAAGTGACATTCAATCTTAGTACTTAGTACAACATCCTTTTACAGTTATAACAGCTTTTAAACGTGAAGCATAGCTTGACACAAGTGTCTTGCAGCGATCTACGAGTATCTTCGCCCATTCGTCATGGGCAAAAGCCTCCAGTTCAGTCACATTCTTAGGCTTGCGCACTGCAACTGCTTTCTTTAAGTCCCACCAGAGGTTCTCAATCGGATTTAAGTCAGGTGACTGCGATGGCCACTCCAAAATGTTCCAGCCTTTAATCTGCAACCATGCTCTAGTGGACTTGGAGGTATGCTTGGGATCATTGTCCTGTTGAAAGGTCCAACGTCTCCCAAGCCTCAGGTTTTGTGACGGACTGCATCACATTGTCATCCAATATCTCCTGGTACTGAAGAGAATTCATGGTACCTTGCACACGCTGAAGCTTCCCTGTACCTGCAGAAGCAAAACAGCCCCAAAGCATGATTGACCCCCCGCCATGCTTCACAGTAGGCAAGGTGTTCTTTTCTTCATAGGCCTTGCTCTTCCTCCTCCAAACATAGCGTTGATCCATGGGCCCAAACAGTTCTAATTTTGTTTCATCAGTCCACAGAACACTATGCCAAAACCTCTGTGGTTTGTCCACATGACTTTTGGCATACTGCAGTCAACTCTTCTTATTCTTTGGAGACAGCAAGGGGGTGTGCCTGGGAGTTCTGGCATGGAGGCCTCCATTACACAGTGTGTGCCGTATTGTCTGAGCTGAAACTTCAGTACCCACATCTGACAAATCTTTTCTCAGTTCCTCAGCAGTCACACGGGGACTTTTCTCCACTCTACGCTTCAGGTAGCGCACAGCAGTCGAAGTCAGCATCTTCTTTCTGCCACGACCAGGTAGCGTTTCAACAGTGCCCTTTGCCTTGAATTTGCGAATGATGCTTCCTATGGCCTCTCTTGGTATGTTTAACATCTTTGCAATCTTCTTATAGCCATTGCCCTTCCTGTGAAGAGTAATCACCTCTTCTCTTGTCTTCCTGGACCATTCTCTTGACTTCACCATGTTTGTAACCACACCAGTAAATGTCTAGAAGGAGCTGAGTATCACAGTCCTTTTAAAGCTGCCTAATTGGTGCTTATTATGCTTTATTGCTGCTCCGTGACATCCACAGCTGTTTTCAATACCTGATTGAAAACACTTGAATGAACCTCTGTTCCTCAGAGTGGTAGTCTTTAAGGGGTTGAATAATTGTGTCAATGAAGAATTCAAAAAAGAAACATTTACTACTGTATTACAAAACCAATTGATGTCATTTTAGTTGCATATGGTTCTTTAAAAAGTCTTTGTAGGATTTCATTCTGAATACAATTACAAATGTACACTAAATTCCCTAAAACCCTTTACAGCATTGGGGGTTGAATAATTTTGAACACAACTGTACCCTGCACTGGCGGGGGGTGTCTGTAATAGACGTCATCGCGCTGGCGCGATGTTGTCTATTGTGCTCGCTTGGGTCTCAGAGGCTGGGCTGACATCCACGATGTCAGCAGCAACGGGGGGCCGCAGCAATCGGCTGGAATCCCGGCCGATCGCGGCTGCAAAGGGAGGACGTGCTCAGTGCGTCCTCCGCAGCCAAGTGCTGATGCGGCAGGATACGCAGAGCGCCTCCTCCGCATCAAAGTGCTTAATTTGATTATTCTATGTTTGATGTTCAAGGGCTTTTTCTTCCAATCCGGTCCGTAAAACCCAAGCCAGAAATGGTGTATTTTACATATATTTTTTGTCTTTTAAATTTAAATCATACTCAAACATAGTAGGGGTTGAGATAAATTTGTTAGAAGTGATAGTAGAATTAAGAAATTTTAGACTGTGCTGTGCAGTAACTTTTTGCCTACTCATTCTATTAGGTAATAAAAAAATAAAAAAGGAAAGAAAAACCATTTCCTGTACCTGCTTTGATAGCCAGTGCAATTTCCTTGAATGAGCAAGGTCTTAGAAGGAGAAATCTTATTATAAAGTGAATAGATTATTCTGTTTCTTTTATTTCTACACTGATTTATTTTTTTATCCATTATTTTAAGTTATTTCACAGTCGGAGAACATTAGTTGTTTATTTTTTATTTAAAGAAATTAGGTTCTTGTAGTTCATCCATCTCAATACTCCAGGCCAGTGAAGCAAATTACTCTGTTCAGCTACCTTTTATAAAAAAGGATATGCTTGTAAAGGTAGAGTGCCAGACGAAATCATGTTTTGTGTTCCTTTTAATATACTTTGCAGGGAAATAAATGATTCTGCATGTCCTTGTTGTCCCCTAAACTACCAGCATCATTAAAGTTTCCTCAATTTACCAATGAAAGCCTATGCGCCTGTCAAGCCTCCCTGATATATTCTAGCGAACGTCTTGTTTGCCAAAATCTGGGTTTATTCTTGAATTTATTCCAGTAATATTTTTCTACAAACCCATGTACATTGATTATTGAAAGAGGATTGCTTTTTTAAGGTTCCTATTTGGGAAATGACTGGTAATCTTGTTTCAGGTTAGATTTATCACATTTTATTTGGCTTCCAGCCCTGGGTCACGTGCTGTGTTTTAGAGGATATTTGCTTCGATGTTTGTTTTAAATTCAGAATTAAACAGTTTTCTTTCTTGATCAAACCAAATTATTTGAATATATCAGCACAAATTTAATTTTCATAGCACAGGTTGATAAATCAACTCATTAACTAATTTGTGTGAAAAATGAAATTTAAGTTTAGAGGCAGACAATTAGATGCAGCAGTACTATGATGTCCCTGCGGTGGGTGGGCCCTTTGACTTCAATGGGCCTCATTCGCCCTGCACAGTAGTGTGCTGAGTTCATTTTGACCGTTTTAGGCTCATAACCTTTAAACACAATTTGAAGTCATATTTTATTATATGACCCAGACAAATTTTTTAAAAAACTTTTTTTTCTTTTCATTTTTACACTAAACATGGTAATTTTGCTTATCTTTGGAAAGGCCATGCTCTGGCCTTTACAATGATACAAATATGACTCTCTAGCTGCCACCGATCAGCTGATACCCCCGTATCTTTTGGACCCCCCTATCTCCACTTTGCAGCTAGGTGTTAACTGCCCAACTGATGTCATCACACAAATGGCGACAATGTCAGTGGGTGTGGGGAGGCCCTGGAAGACATTCAGGATGTCAGCCACCGCTGGGAGAGAACTGCGATCCAGCGCTGATTGGCACTGAATCACGATCCAGCACCTAAGGGGTTAAATAAAGGCACTGCTGGAAAAGAGGCACTGCTGCCCTTTCTAGCAGTGCCTCTTTTTTTTTAACTCTAAACCGTTCAGGGAAGGAGAGGGGCCCAAATGACCAACCTCTCTTTCAGGATCTCCCTGGGCAGTGCCGGGGGGGGGGGGGGCGCTTGAAACTGACATCATCGCGCCCAGCGATGACATCAGTGCGAAGGCCAGGGTCTTTAAAAACAGAGGTCTGAAGTCAAAGAAGTCAGAGCACCACAGGTCCCCGGCCCGAGAGGTAAGTATTGGGAGGGAGGGAGATTAGAGGGCTCTGACATACAGGGTACGTCCTTGGTTTTTAACAGAATTTTTTCCCAGGATGTACCCTATACATCACTGGTCTTCATGGGGTTAAAAACTATTTTCCAAAAAACACTCAGGGTTATTCAGAGAGAGGTGAAAACCTCGAGAATTGCCAGGAGAATGAACAATCTAGACCAAATAGCCAATTTGAAAAGTGAGATAAATGGGAGAATTTTTATGGTTTGACTAGTTTGACATAGAATTTTCACTTCTCCAGTCATTCTCAAGGTTTTCACCTCTTTCTGAATAGCCCTGACTATTTCCTGACAGTGTTTTTCTGGAAAATCCTTTGGTAGAGAAATCCAGACGCATTTGATAACCGGCGTAGGCTGCTGAACAACTGGTTTGAATGTTGCTGAAAAACTGAATGCCACTGAAAAAACACCAAACACATCCGATATACCGATTAACGCTGCGGAAAAAAACACCTAATGTATCCAATAAACTGCCAAACACCACCGAAAAAACAAAGAATGCATCTGATAAACTACAGAATGCTGCCATAAAAACACCAAATGCAACCGATGATCTGCTGAACAGACTGCCGAACATCTCCGATCAGCCACCGAACGCCACCAAAAAAAGGCGACCAGCTGCTGAACAGTGGTAAAAAAATATGCAATTTTTAAAAGGCGTTTAAAACAAAAATAATGCATGAAAATGCATGGAAATAAAACATAAGGTGCTGTGAATAACAATAAAAAGGTCTGTTTCAGAATTAAAAAAAAACAAGAAAAATGCCTAAAAAAAATGAATAAAAATACTTTTTGCTGCAAATAAAAAGAATAAATGATTGAATACGAATTTAATAAAAACGGGGATTTTTTTTTACATTGAAACCTGAGGGGTTCGCCTGTTTAAACCTGTCGAACGAAACCACCGAAAATCTGGGCATTTCGCCAACTTTTCGGGGTCATTCGTCATTCTCTGAATACATTAACCATTACTTCTCCATGGGGAGTTTCCCTGTGGCTGAATTGCACCATATTTCGCTGGGAATTCTTCAATATTTGCCGAATTGCCCGCTTTTTGAATAGCCGGATTGCCATGAAATTGCACCATACAGGGAAATTCACCGTTCGGTGCAATTCGGTGGCTAATTCTGCTCTCTTTGAATAACCCCTTATATGTAAAGTAAATCCCCTCCTTCTCCTAAAAGACTGCATTTTGCTTTTTTCTCTCAGCTAAACAAAGTATGTTAGCGATGTATAACATAATCCATACACGTGTACAGAGCATTTGACAAATGATCTATAGTCTTTCCATCGTAATCTTTCTTGATGATGTTCACGGCTTACTCAATTTATGGCACTGCACCTATGGACTGTATATGTCAACTAAACGCATTAATCAACAGTGATCTTCCTATTGTTCTCCCTTCTTATCTGTTTTCTAATGATCCTTTGAGGAATGATGGAGCTGTGAATCCTCAACATATCTTGACTGGAAATCTTTATAAATTGCTTCAGCCTTGTTTTCATGACAAAAAACGTATTTTTGCTGAAAATATTCCGGAATAGCTTATTTGATTCTTGTGCTAAATCGTTTAGACTGAGCCTTTAAATTAGATTTTCTAAACTAGAGCTGCAAAATGATTCAGTGAATTTACTCACCTTTTTGTCCCACGCCGGGTGCAGCTCCTCCTTTTCGGCTCAGGGACTCCCGAACCCGAAAGTCCCTGAGGCTCTTTTGCGCAATTTGCACTCCCTACACTACCTGTGTGGAGTAGGAAACACAAACTGAGCATGGGACTTGCGTGATTTAGGAGCGCAAGTTCCATAGTACCTGTGTAGAAGGATGGATAAACCAGTGACGTGCGGTGAGGTCAGTGGCTGGTGAGGCACTGGTTAGTATCAGAGCTAGATATACAAATGCAAAACAGCCAGAAAACCTCCTAGCTCCCAAAGAGGAGGCTTCAGGCATTTAGTACATCAGAAGGACAGACACTGCGAGTAAGGACTGACTGGAAGCCGATTCTGTTCCCACAGACCTCTCGCTCCTTTATACAGAACAATTATCTTACAATATGCCTTCAAAATTGCATTGGCAAAGACTTCTTAAATGAAGAATCTACAGTCCTGGGTCCTTGTACATGGACTTGTTTTCATACAGGGTTATTCATTCAGAGAGAGGTGAAAAGCAGGAGAATGACTGGAGAATGACTGGAGAATGGAAAATTCTAGGTCAAAATAGCCAAACCAGAAAAATTCTCCCATTCATCTCCCTTTCTACATCTGCTATTTTGACCTAGAATTTTCCATTCTCCAGTCATTCTCCTGCTTTTTACCGCTCTCTGAATAACCCTGATACAGGGCTATTCAGAAAGAGGTGAAAACCTTGAGAATGAGTGGAGATTTGAATTCTAGGTCAAAATAGTCAAACCAGAAAAATTCTCCCATTTATCTCACTTTCCAAATTGGCTATTTGTTCATTCTCCTGCCAATTCAAGGTTTTCACTTCTCTGAATATCCCTGGTAGTATTATTGACTCAGCCTGAAATACTGAAGAGAGTGTAAGCTATAGTGAGCCAGCACAATGATTCAATAATACTATCAGGCTCATAAAAAGGTTAACCCAACGCTTGCCCCTGGCAAAACACACACACAGATTGGAGATTTAAATATACATACACACAGCATGTGAGATGAAAGGGTGTGTGTAAAGAGACTGGCGCTGTAAGAACACACACACACACACTCTATATGCTGCCCTATAACAAAGTATTATTAAGAGGAGCCTGGCCACATCCTTTAGGTTTCCTTAAAGCACCTATACATTTTGCGTCATTCATATTATACTGAAGGGAAAGCAAGCCACTGACCCAACTGGAAAACTGACCCAACCTGACTTCTGCACACTGCAGGGCAGCACTTTCAGGCACTGACCAGGGAGCAAAATGGAGCTCTGACACCCCAGCCCAAAGCCAGTGACCCATGAAGAACACGCTGTGATCTGACAGCCCTGGTAGAAGAGGAGTTGTGAGAGTCTTGCTGGCAACTTTGCATCTGCTGAGTCCCCTGCCTGTCCTGTCCCTCCCCATGCAGCCTGGCTAGAGGTACAATACATCATACAGATTGGCAGCTAAGCACTATCTGAACATCAAAAATCAGCACAGAGGAAAGCCATGGCCTCTCCCTCCCCATCATTAACCCTCTCTCCCCCGTGAGGTCACTTACCTTGTAGCTGGGCAAAAAGGGCTTCCTGCTGCTACTTGAATTTCAAAGGGTGCTGCACCCCCTCAGATCCCTCCTGGGGGGCAGATGTGTTGAGCATTCTTCCAGCCCCAGTTAGCAGACAATAACAAGCCTGGGGTATAAATGGGCATCCCCAGCTGATGCAGATCTGAGTGGCAGAGAAGGGCACCCCTGTGCCAGGCTCCTGGACTGCAGCTCCCCATGCAGCCAGTCAGGGGTTGTCCGTCATGCAATCTTTTCACAGCCTGTATTGGAGGGCTGCCTGGCCTATCATTGACAGGAAGGGGCATGTCTAACTGCTAGATGTGCCCCTTCCTGTCAATCAGAGGCAGTCCTCTAATGCAGGCGTTTTCTGGGAATGGCTTGGACCAATGGTGCTTTCCCATTGGCCCAAGCTTTTCCAATGCTCTATCAGTGCCTGTCAGTCTGTGCAGCACTAATGAGCAGTGACCAGCAAATAGGCAGCACTTGTCTCTGACATGTGCTGCACACATCTTGAGCAGTTTACTCAATTAGTGCAACGGGGAAACGTCCTGCTATGCAAATTGCGTAGGCTAGGAAAACTAATGCCTGCAGAGGCAGAGGATGGAGCTGACAGTGGGGGAGCAGGTGAGTTTGTTTTTAGTTTATTAATTTATCACTTAATGGCAGGTGAGGCTCTGCCTCCCCTGCCTCCACTGACTGCACGTCCCTGGGATAAACGCAGAATGATGAATGAACGCATACGCGCAGCTCCGATCCATCGTGGCGTCTCTGAGACTGATTGCTAACACAATTAGACTCAGTGATAGTAATGTGTGGCACGTTCCCTGATGTAGCATTTTATTAGTAACTGGCAGCCAGGAAATTCCGATTCCCAGGACGCTGGTGAAAATGGATGGGTGGAGGAAACTCTTCCACTTCACCCAGCCTTTTCCAAATACTGGGGGGGTCTGGGAGGGTGGAGAAGGGAAGCACTCCTAACACCCAGACCATTTAAAAATAAAAAGTGGTCATTATGTGTAAAATATTCCTTTAAAGATCCCATCTGCCGGTCACCAATGATGTCAGCTGCAAGAACTTCCCTATTTCAGAATCCATGAGCGGAAGGGGATGAGCCCACGGCATTGAGGGAGAAAAGGTAAGTATTTTCACCCACACTAATAAAAAAATAATTGGGCAGATGCTGTCAGCAGAGTTGCATCTAATCTGAAGAGATGGCTTTTAAGGGATTTCTTGAAGGCCTGAAGATCAGGGGAGAGTTTGATAGGGCGAGGCAAGTCATTCCACAAGACCGGAGCTGCCCTTGAGAAGTCTTAGAGACGAGAGTTGGCTGTGCGTGTGTAGACCGATGACAGGTGGAGATCGCCTGCCGACCGGAGGTGTCTAGATGGGACGTGCTTGCGGAGTAACGAAGACATATAGGGAGGAGTTGAGTTATTGAGCGATTTGAACGTGAGCGTCAGTATTTTAAACTGTATCCTGGAATGCACAGGAATCCAATGGACGGACCGGCAGAGCGGGGAGGTATGGGAAGTGCGTTTGGTGAGAAAAATAAGCCTGGCGCCTGCATTCATTACAGATTGCAAAGGGGCAATACGGGAGTTGGGGAGGTCAATAAGGAGTGAGTTGGAGTAATCAAGTCGTGAAATGACAAGCGCATGAACCAGCACCTTCACGGCATCTTGTATCAGAAAGGGGTGGACACGGGCAATGTTCTTGAGTTGATAATAACAGAATTTGATAGTACCAGGATTTGGTCACTGTCTGGATGTGGGGAGAGACGCATCATGTCTACCAAACATGAAGATTCAGTATCATATAGACGTGAGACACTGTAGAGGATGGAATTACATATGTTATATAATATTTTACTTCAGGCGTGATAAAACATTGATCAATTTAAGATATATTTGAAAGGATTTCAAGTAAAAAGAAACACTAAAACCAATTATTTTAAAGGTTTAAAGATCGGCACTCATATTTTTGTGAAATCACAAGGTAGATTATCACAGTTTTTAAGCCTTCAAATCGTAATAGCAGTGATTTTCAAAGAAACCTATCTGTGCATGTTATGTGACATAAAACAGACACAATATTTTGATATTAAATAATTTCTAGCCTATGGATGAAAAATGTTTGTTCTTCATGCTTAAAGTATAGGCTTTGTGACAGCGGGAATTTGCTGTCAGTCTAATATTAAGACGTTTTCATTTCACAACGATACCTTATAGACTCATGATACAATGTTAACAAATTTGAACTAAACACAATTTTTTCATTGTTTTACTGAAAATTGAATTTTTTTAAAAAATTATAAAAATGATACTCAATTTGAAATAATTTGGTTCACACCTTATAGACTTGTAGGATTTATTATACTATAATTATCTGGATAATATTAAGTATCATTTTGATTCTTTACAATTGTAAAATTCAGATTGAACTGATTTAAGGTATTGTTTTCCATCTATAACACTTTTCGAAATTTCTTAAACTTTTTGATATTAACTAAACATATCACATTTATTTTAGATTCTGAAAGTTACACTAATATTGGATGAAAAATGCAATCTGAAAGTTAATCAAAATAGTGATATTTGACACATTCATACACAGTCACACATATATATGTATGTATATTAAAAATGTTGTCTTTGTGCGGCCACAAGCATATAATAACTATTTCAATTCATAACATTGCCTTTGTTTTTTTTGTTTTTACGTAAAGCACTTTGATTTGTAATTGGTCATTTTTATAGTAATTTCCTACTGATTTAATCTATATAGGTGGAATAACACATAATACAAATGTGTATTTAATTTTGCAAACTGAAGCTTTTGACTAATTAAGTCAAAAGTTTACACTCCTAATTTCATTAGAGCTTGTAATTTTTACGCGACTGTGCCAGTGAGCATTTTATTCCCTGCCAAAGCTGCTCAATATTCATTTCGAGCGATGGAGATGCTGAGGAATTTAGCCGCTTTTTGGCAAGTCCATCAATCAGGATACAAAAGAGCAGAACAATCCTTGACTGGGTCCTGCTCCAAGCACAACTTTTAATGTTTATTTAAGTTGTTTGCAGGAGTTACACAAGCATTTCCACAGGAAATAAAGCCAAAATTACATGCGTCAATGAAATAGAGTATGGCAATTTTTTAACTGTGATGTCCCTCTAATTGGAATATAGAATATTTTTGAATAAACAGCTGATCACTGCTCATTGCTGAGGGTGGGAGTAGTAATTGTCAGCCTCGTAGGTTCCACAGACCAATGAGGATCATGGCTGCTTTGGCAACCCAGATCCCACCCTGCGGTCACAGAGACCACACTCCCTTGTGTAGACACAATGCCGCAGCCTCCTTTCCCCTACACAGTGGAGCCATAGTACCAATACAAGGCCTGTTGGCATCACAACATGGAAAGCTAGCAGGTGGAGTGACGACATGCACACTTTTTTATAAGTGGTCATGATGCCTTCACATTCTCTGGCATGGTGGACCCCAATCTCCCAAGGTCCTCAGCTCACACTGCCACCGCCATGACACCCGAGCTGGAGAGACAGGGCAGTTACTGTGCAGATAAGACACAACAACTGCATTAAGCTTAAACTCGTACAGGGATTAGGGGAGTTTTTCTACCGAATTAAATCGTATATATTGCTGCCTTTGTGCTTCAGATCTCAGATCTAGTAAGCTATCGTTATTGTCCAAAGATTCATACATTTCAATCACATGAGGATGCTTTCACTTAGACTCTTGTGTTCATTCTCTTATCTTCAAAAACAGCAAGTGCAACCATTATAAAGGGGGAAACTGTTTTATTACAGCTACAGAAGAGAAAACAATTCCTAAAAGGAACACGTTCAAAAGGACTTACTGCAATTATCTTTCTGTCTTGGACAGGAATGCATTGCAATGTACCTACCTGCCTGTATTTTAGGGCAGTTCTTAAACCTGACCTAATGCAAAGTGAATGGGTAACATCACAAATCATAAAACTGAGCATGCCTAATATGGGCTCAGATGGGGCAGTATTCATAAAAGCCCTAAGATCTGTTTAGTTGCTCTCAAAATCTTCTCCAAGCAACCATCGATAAGGAAACAGGAGGCATTCAAGAATTATAATTATTAAAGAAACCGTTATGTGCCGAACCATATTTAGGACAGCATTTCTAAACTGACGTAATAAAAAGTGAATGAGTGACATCACAAATACCTAAGCCCAAAGATTTGCATAGGTGCACTGAGATTTTTCCTCATATCTATCAATAAGAGGAGACCTTCAGGATTATAATTATTAAAGAAACAGCTGTGTCATGACTTTCTACACCATTTCTAACATTGAATGTTTCTTTTTAAGGAAAATTCCTCCTAAAGATAAAACAGATAATGGCTTTAACCAACACCAAGAGGGCTATTCAGGAAGCACAGAAATTTCACTGAAATTTCAGTGCTATCTCGTTCAGCGCCCTTCAGTGTGCTTCGGCGATTTAATTTTGTCGACCCTGCGGTGAATTTACTATTCACCGCAGAGTTCCCGAAATGCGTCATACGCCGCCAACCTCCATTCATTACGGCGAACGCCACTGAAGAAGGCCGATCAGCCCACCGAACACCACCTAAATGACCACCGAACACCGCTGAACTGCAGAAAAAAACCCAGAACTCTGCTATTTTTTAAAAGGCGTTTTAAACAATTAAGATACATGAATATGTGTGGATAAACCAGGTCCTATAAAAAATAATAAAAAGGTCTTTTACAGAATAAAGAAAACCACCATTAAAAAATGGAAATCAAAAATTTCACCTCAAAATCAAAAAAAATACCTAAAAATTCAAAAAAATTAGATAAATTAAAAAGGTTTTTATTGCTGAAACTGAAAAGAATAAACGCTTGAATAAAAAAATAAGAGAAATGGTATTGTTTTTTTACATTGAATCCTACGGGATTCGCATGTTTAAACCTGTCAAACGGAACCACAGAAAATCTGGCGATTTCGCCAACATTTCGGTGCAGTCTGGCATTCTCTGAATAGATTAACCATCACTTCTTTATGGGACAATTTCACTGCAGCCAAGATCGCTGGATTGCAACGATCTGCTGTGAAATTCACAGTATTTCACCAGTATTTGGCTAATTGACAGCTCTGTGAATAGCCTATCTAAAATTCACCGTTAGGCTAGGGTCAGACGAACGCAGTGCGAATGCGCGTGCAGCCGCACTTTATCACGGCCGTAGTAGCAGCAAATGACGGCCAATGACGGGCAATATACGAAATACGGCCACACAAAAGTGTGGCTGCGCAATGCAAGAGGCAAACAAATGCATTTTTTCGAGAACGTGATACCGCTAGTACTGATGTACAGAGTGCGCTGCGTCCGCTAGCGGCATGTGTGCGTGATTAGGGGATGTCAGACGCTGCTAATGTCCAGCCTACATAACGTCCAGACGCAAAAAGGGTTTCATTGATGATCTGTACAAAATCACGGATGAAAATGCGCATCGTATGACTGCTATCGCGTATTCCGTGAAAAAATACGTCCATTCATTCGAACGCACTTTTTCACGTACGACGTGAAAAATGCGTTCGTCTGACCCTAGCCTTAGGTGCAATTCGGCAGGAAGTTGGGCGCTTGTTGAATAATTCTTCAAGTGATTTTTACATTTACAACTGACATTTCCCACCTTGCTTGTGGAATGCTGTCCTACCTCGTTCCAATGACAAGCCCCCATTGCAGTTCATAACTCCAGACGGTGAACAAGCCGAATTCCTTGGCCTCCTACACCTGGACCCAGATGTTATTATCAATTCAACAATTCAGTATAGGTAATGAATATATTTATGAGAATGGCTAAAGCCATTCTCATGGGCATGTATGTTTTAAAGAGCTTTAAGAGCTGATTGATGCACCCATGCCTTAAACATACCAAACAGCTGCTCAAATCAATATTCACTTACCTTATATTTATCTACTATTATGTGTAAGTGGTTGTCAATATCATTCATTATGTGTTATGTGATTTCAGACATTTATTGCATGACGTATTGATTGTTTAATTGCTTCTCAGGAGATAATGGGATTTTCTCCTTGATGACATTGGTTTCATGCATCAAACAACACAAATATTCAATTTAATTATTGAAATTATTGTTTTCTGTGTTACTTGTCAATCATAGCATTAAGATCGTGGCTGTAGCTGGATGCCAATTTCTATAAGCTGATCAACATTAAAACAACTTTGTTGTGTCAAAGCATGGACTCCACAAGACCTATGAATGTGTCCTGTGGTATCTGGCACCAAGACATTAGCAGCAGATCCTTTAAATCCTGAAAGTTGCGAGGTGGGGTCACGGCCGGATTTGCATCTCTGGAGCCTGTAGGCCCAGAAATGTGGAGCGTCCCTACCTCCACCCACCAACAACAAAAAAAAAGGATGCCAAAATGACTTTTAAAATTTTTGTTTTGGGGCACACTAATACTTTTTTTTAAAAAATAAAAATAAATTAAAAACTGAAAAACAGTTTCTCTCTGCGTCAAATCAAAAGAAGGAGCAGAATCTGTTGTCTTAGTTGAGTTAGTGCAGCGGCATTGTTTGCTTTACAGTTGGGCAAAAAAGTATTTAGTCAGCCACCAATTGTGCAGGTTCTCCCACTTAAAAAGATGAGAGGCCTGTAATTGTCATCATGGGTACACTTCAACTATGAGAGACAGAATTAGAAAAAAAAATCCAGAAAATCACATTGTCTGATTTTTAAAGAATTTATTTGCAAATTATGGTGGAAAATAAGTACTGTATTTGGTCACCTACAGTACAGTACAAACAAGCAAGATTTCTGCTCTCACAGACCTGTAACGTCTTCTTTAAGAGGCTCCTCTGTCCTCTACTCGTTACCTGTATGAATGGCACCTGTTTGAACTTGTTATCAGTATAAAAGACACCTGTCCACAACCTCAAACAGACACACTCCAAACTCCACTATGGTCAAGACCAAAGAGCTGTCGAAGGACACCAGAAACAAAATTGTAGACCTGCACCAGGCTGGGAAGACTGAATCTGCAATAGGCAAGCAGCTTGGTGTGAAGAAATCAACTGTGGGAGCAATCATTAGAAAATGGAAGACATACAAGACCACTGATAATCTCCATCGATCTGGGGCTCCACGCAAGATCTCACCCCATGGGGTCAAAATGATCACAAGAACAGTGAGCAAAAATCCCAGTACCACACAGGGGGACCTAGTGAATGACCTGCAGAAAGCTGGGACCAAAGTAACAAAAGCTACCATCAGTAACACACTACGCCGCCAGGGACTCAAATCCTGCAGTGCCAGACGTGTCCCCTTGCTTAAGCCAGTAGATGTCCGGACCCGTCTGAAGTTTGCTAGAGAGCATTTGGATGATCCAGAAGTGGATTGGGAGAATGTCAGATGAAACCAAAGTAGAACTTTTTGGTAAAAACTCAACTCGTCGTGTTTGGAGGAGAGAGAATGCTGAGTTGCATCGAAAGAACACCATACCTACTGAGAAGCATGGTGGCGGAAGAATCATGCTTTGGGGCTGTTTTTCTGCAAAGGGACCAGGGCGACTGATCCGTGTAAAGGGAAGAATGAATGGGGCCATGTATCATGAGATTTTGAGTGAAAACCTCTGTTACATTTTCCCTGGTTTTGGCTGTGCCCCCTGGTGGTGAAGGGCCCTCATGTCTGTTTTTCCCATGTGGTGTGTTTGGCCGTGCTGTTTGGGGCTGTTCTGGGGTTCTGAGCTGATCATCTGGTATGGGGTCACATGGCCCAATCACACAGACCCACTCCCTATAAATATCCCAGCAGCACAGAGCTTCATTGACGGTTTGTGGAGTTTCATGGTGGTTCTGTCTAGTTCATGTTCCCTGTGTTGCTGCAAAGCATTTCTGTCTCATTGAATTCTGGTTTTGACCTCGGCTGTGTTTCCTGACTATCCCTTCTGCCCACTCCTGGTACTGTATATGCTGATCTGTTGCCAACCTCTGCCTGTATGACTATTCTTGAATGTTTCATGTTTTATGTACCTTGTCTGTCATGTTCAAAGCCACCACGATGGCCCAAGCAGGGGCTAACTGTTACATTACAAACCGTCCATTCACACCTGCAGGTGAGCTTACTGTGTTAAATTCTGTGCTTCAGATGATTTTTGATTTGCTGACGGAGCTGAAGAGGTTAATGCTGTCTCTCAGTGTCCTTAATTATGCTGTTCCTCCCAGCAGAGTCTATGGGGAACCTCCCATGTCTGAAAAAGAAAGACGTAGGTTATTTAAGCTCTGTTATTACTGCAGTTCCCCCCAGCATAAAATATTTTGCTGTCCAGTAAGGCCCAGACCCAGTATGTCCTGTTCTCAGGGTGAGACCCTGGTATCCACGTCATGCAGCCACAGCGTCGACCCTAATGCTGGGACCTCTGTTTCTGTGCAATGCAGGGGTGTTGCAAATTCCATGTGTGGCAATAAAGCCAAAGTTGTTCCACCTCAAGGCACACAACCTGCTTCCATGTTATACAGTGGATCACTGTTTCTCAGTCCATGTAATGGGTCTAGGGTCCAGGGTGGCGCTGTTGCCACAAGGGTCCAGGGTGGCGCTGTTGCCACAAGAGTCCAGGGTGGTGCTGTTGCCACAAGGTTCCAGGGTGGCGCTGTTGCCACAAGGTTCCAGGGTGGCGCTGTTGCCACAAGGGTCCAGGGTGGCGCTGTTGCCACAAGGTCCAGGGTGGCGCTGATGCCACCAGGGCCCAGGGTGGCGCTGTTGCTACAGGTACACAGCATAAATATAAACCTGTCTGTTTTGCACATAGTAGTGTGCCCACGTCCCACAATAGAGCCACTGACATGCAACCCCAAGTATTTACTGATCTGTCTATGTCTAGCAGTAAGTCTGCTCTGTCTATGTCTAGCAGCGAGACTGCCCCCTGTATGCCGAGCAGTGAAGCAACAGGGCCTATGACCCACAGTGGAGCTTCTATTTGTGGTAACATGTCAGGGAAATCTAATGCTGGATATGTCATGTTATGGCGGTCTGTCTGCTACTGGCAATGTGAAGCCAGTCCTGTCTGACACTGGCTATATGTCACCCATGATGCCTGAAACCGGCACAGTGTCAGTGGTGTCTGGGTCATGCTGTGTGTCAACGGTGCCGACGATGCCTGTACCTGGCACAGTGCCAGTGAAGAACGATGATAGCTGTGTGCTACTCAGGATGCCCGAGACTGGCAAGGTGCCAGTGCGCGCTAAGGTGCCAGAGCGCGCCAAGACTGGCAAGTCTGTTACCGGAAATGAGAGGCGAGTTATGCCTCATCCTACTGTTAAGCCTAGTGTGGGCCAAGAACCCTTCATGCCTCTTTTGGGCCAGGAGCCCTTCATGCCTCTTGTGGGCCCGGAGCCCTTCATGCCTCTTGTGGGGCAAGAGCCCCTCATGCCTATTGTGGGCCAAGAGCCCTTCATGCCTCTTGTGGGCCAGGAGCCCTTCATGCCTCTTGTGGGCCAGGAGCCCTTCATGCCTGTTGTGGGCCAAGAGCCCCTCACGCCAGTTGTGGGCCAAGAGCCCTTCACGCCTGTTGTGGGCCAAGAGCCCTTCACGCCTGTTGTGGGCCAAGAGCCCTTCACGCCTGTTGTGGGCCAAGAGCCCTTCACGCCTCTTGTGGGCCAAGAGCCCTTCACGCCTCTTGTGGGCCAAGAGCCCTTCATGCCTCTTGTGGGCCAAGAGCCCTTCATGCCTCTTGTGGGCCAAGAGCCTTTCACGCCTCTTGTGGGCCAAGAGCCCTTCACGCCTCTTGTGGGCCAAGAGCCAGCTGTGCCAATGCCGAGCTACGAGCCAGCTGTGCCAATGCCGAGCTACGAGCCAGCTGTGCCAATGCCGAGCTACGAGCCAGCTGCGCCCATGTTATGCAAGACCGCTGTGGCCACATTTTGTTATGAGGCCGAAGTGCCTGTATCTACACATGAGACCACTGTGCCCTTGTCGCCACAGTGGGTCCAGTGTTGTTCCTACCGTTGTCATGCCAAGTGTGGGCGATGAGCCCTTAATGCCAAGTGTGGGAGATGAGCCCTTCATGTCTAATTCGGGCAATGTGCCCCTACAGCCTGTTTATGGCGATATGCCAAGTTTGTTCCAGGTGGGCGATAAGCTCTCCGTGTCTGGTTTGGGCCAAAAGCCCCTCATGTCAGCCTCTGATGGCACGCTGCCAGGTGTGTCTGTTTCTGGTTATTTGCCAGTCCTGCCAGGTACTGGAAATGATCCAATCAAGTATGATACTGGCAAAGAATCAGCCTTGTTTCTGTCAAGGGCTGTAGTCATTGTGCCCAAGTCCTATGGTGAATCTAGTAATACCAGGCTTCATTCTAGGTCTAAGGAAGCTTGGCACAATGATGGAGCTACAATCAATTTAACCGGTACTACCATCTCAGATTCTAGCCCTGTACCCGAGGGTTATATACGATCTCCATGTGGGATATTGTTCCGTGAGGCACACTGGGCCATGATCAAGAAAGAGGAAAAGTGTGGGGTACCCCTTTGTCAGGCGCTACTCGCTGGTTATGTCTGTTAAAGTAGCGATGCAATCGCTCTTTGGAAATTTGGTATAGCGACACTCTTCAAGGAATGTCGAAAATATAGTATGGTATAGCAATGGGATATTGATTAATTATGTAACAGCTTAGTGTGACATATAAAAAAGAGTGCAGAAAATATATATTCCTATTGGGAATATGCGCCCCCTGGTGTTGGGGGTGATGTATGACAGTCTTTAAAAAAACAGTCTTATATATGGCAGTCTTTAAAAAAACACAGTCTTATATATTGCACAAAAAAGGGAAT
Source organism: Leptobrachium leishanense (assembly GCA_009667805.1). Taxonomy (NCBI): domain Eukaryota; kingdom Metazoa; phylum Chordata; class Amphibia; order Anura; family Megophryidae; genus Leptobrachium; species Leptobrachium leishanense. The sequence goes on from CM019064.1 coordinate 43,049,419, forward strand.
AAAAAAAGAAAAAGAAAAAAAAAGAAATTTTCTCTTTGTAATCAAGTAAGTCCTTCTGATCTTGACTGCTTCCGCTTTTCTCGTCCCTTCAATATTCCTCCGAGAAAGAGAGAAGGGATTAAGGATGCGTCCGCGTCTGTCAGATATAGCAGAGAGTAAGGATTGATACACTTACGCTAGTGCGGTGACGGATGCTGCTCTGTCTGTTGCGCTCTGCCAGGAATTCCTCTTTGCATCTGCTCCTCAGTGCCTTGTCTTTTGAATTTCCTCGTCCAGGATCCCTCCCGCTGCATCCAGTTGCCATCTTTTAAACATCGCCAGCAAACCAGATGACATCAAAATCTTGTGTGCTTGGGAACACAATGTCTGTCCCTACTGTAGCTATGTCATGTGGGGTTGTCACCAGTTCTAGATCTCGTTCCAGGAGAAGATGTAAAAGGGTGACCAACCCTGGTCCATCTGATTCTATGTCCAGTCTGACCGATGCTGAGATCCCGTTATCCTGTCATGTCCCTGAGGGCTATGTGCAGTCGCCCTTTGGACTGGTGTTCAGGAAGGAACACTGGGCTGCCATTCAAAAGAACCCTCATAGACGGAGGCGTCTTGGGGAGGAGGGTGACGACTCTGAGGAGTGGGACCCCAATGGATTTCGGTGATTGGTGTTCGTGATCTGTTTTCCTGATTCCGTCTGTCGTGTTTTCTGTTTTGGGTGCCCAGGGGATCACCCGTCAGGAAGGGGGTTATGTTACATTTTCCCTGGTTTTGGCATATATGCTAGATATTTGCCTATAAAAGGTGTAGTGCCCTGGGGGACAGGAAACAAGGACTAAAAGTTAAAAAAAAAACATTTTTAAAGGGACAGTGAAATAAGTCCCATTTCGTTTTTCCATGAAATAAGGGTTAAAAATAAAAACGAAAAATTCCTTCAAATATCGTGCCTAGGAGGTCCCCATAACCTGCCCGTGAAGTGGCGGATTTCTAGGATGTATAGAAACATTTAAAAACAATGTCCGGGTCCTGGTAGTGCCCTGGGGGACAGGAAACAAGGACAAAAAGTTTAAAAAAAATACTTTTTAACCCCTTCACTGCTGACAACATGTGGGACACGTCCTCAGTTACTCCCACTGTATGCTGAGGAGGACGTGTACCACACATCATCAGCTTTGCGGGACCCCTGGCGGAGATACTCACCTCTCTGTCCGGGGTCCTGCAGCGTTCTGACTTCAGCGTCCTCAGACGCTGAAGTCAAGCTCCTCCCGACGTAAATTACATCATTTCCAGGCGACCCCCCGGGAGATCGCCTGGAGAGATTGCCGGGAGATCGCCTGGAAGGGAGGGGGGGGATCAGTTCGGATCCCTCTCCCTCCCGATTGGGAGGTCCCACAAAAAAAAGCCAGGCACCGCTTAAAAGGAGAGAGTCTCCCCTTTTTAGCGGTGCCTGGCTTTAACCGCTTAGGCACCGGGTCGCACTTCGGCGCCTTGCGGCGCATAGCGTGATGATGTCAGATAGCCGGGGAACCCCTAGCTACCTTGAATCTCCTGGTGGAGATAGGGGGTTCATTTGAGGGTTCACAGAGATGCTGAGAGGTTGTGTATAGAGATGCTGTGAGGCTGTGTATAGAGATGCTGATGGGGTTGTGTATAGAGATGCTGTGAGGCTGTGTATAGAGATGCTGTGAGGCTGTGTATAGAGATGCTGATGGGGTTGTGTATAGAGATGCCATGTATAGAGATGCTGATGGGGTTGTGTATAGAGATGCTGTTTGTGTATAGAGATGCTGATGGGGTTGTGTATAGATATGCTGTTTGTGTATAGAGATGCTGACGGGGTTGTGTATAGAGATGTCGTATATAGAGATGCTGATGGGGTTGTATATAGAGATGCTGTTTGTGTATAGAGATGCTGATGGGGTTGTGTATAGAGATGCTGTGAGGCTGTGTATAGAGATGCTGTGAGGTTGTGTATAGAGATGCTGTGAGGCTGTGTATAGCGGTGCTGTGAGGCTGTGTATAGAGATGCTGTTTGTGTATAGAGATGCTGATGGGGTTGTGTATAGAGATGCTGTTTGTGTATAGAGATGCTGATGGGGTTGTGTATGGAGATGCTGTGTATAGAGATGCTGTGAGGCTGTGTATAGAGATGCTGATGGGGTTGTGTATAGAGATGCCATGTATAGAGATGCTGATGGGGTTGTGTATAGAGATGCTGTTTGTGTATAGAGATGCTGATGGGGTTGTGTATAGATATGCTGTTTGTGTATAGAGATGCTGACGGGGTTGTGTATAGAGATGTCGTATATAGAGATGCTGATGGGGTTGTATATAGAGATGCTGTTTGTGTATAGAGATGCTGATGGGGTTGTGTATAGAGATGCTGTGAGGCTGTGTATAGAGATGCTGTGAGGTTGTGTATAGAGATGCTGTGAGGCTGTGTATAGCGGTGCTGTGAGGCTGTGTATAGAGAACCTGTGTGGCTGTGTATAGAGATGCTGTTTGTGTATAGAGATGCTGATGGGGTTGTGTATAGAGATGCTGTTTGTGTATAGAGATGCTGATGGGGTTGTGTATGGAGATGCTGTGTATAGAGTTGCTGTGAGGTTGTGTATAGAGATGCTGTGAGGTTGTGTATAGAGATGCTGTGAGGCTGAGTATAGAGATACTGTGTGGCTGTGTATAGAGATGCTGTGAGGCTGTGTATAGAGATGCTGTGAGGTTGTGTATAGAGATGCTGTGAAGCTTTGTATAGAGATGCTGATGGGGCTGTGTATAGAGATGCCTTGCAGTGCCGAAGTGCGGCCTAGCTCCGGTGGGGGCCGCCATCTTGGATGGCGGCTCCATCCCGGGTCCCCCCTCACTGCCTGACGTCCTCACGCATAGCGTGATGACGTCAGATAGCCGGGGAACCCCTAGCTGCCCGGAATCCCCTGGTGGAGATAGGGGGTTCATTTGAACCCCGATATCTCCAGAACCTTGGCAGCTAGGGGTCATGGAGGGTGTCAATCGAAAGGCCTGAGCATGGTACCCAACATGACCAGGTATAAAGTAAAAAAAAAAACATGTATTTTTTTGTGTGTTATTTTTATTAATGCAGCAATATTGTTCTCATTTCAATTATATTGTGAACAATGATGCTGCACTAATGATTTTTTTTCTATGGGGTGCGTTTGCTATAAATCACGTAATTCCCCCCACAAAATGTAACAAGTCCCCATTTCTAATTTTTGTACAAGCGCACCCCATAGAAAACATAACCGCAAACGCTCATGTGCTAAAATGTGAAAAAAAAACACTTTACACACTGCAGATGATTAAAAATTCAATTTTTATTGCATTTTTTGTCATAATATACAGGCAGGACATGACGTATACATATAAAAATGATATATTATGAATCTGCCGAGTCTGACGGAAAGAACGATATCTAATATGTCTGGGTCATTTAATAAAATGTGGCTACAAATCGCGTTTAAACATGATGAGCGAAAGCGGTAAAAATGAGCTGAGCACACAGCAGTGAAATGCAGGGTTAAGGGGTTAAACAGCATATCAGAGGAAGATTTAGTAGCGAAATGAACACTTCTCAGAAGCACAGGTGTTGTTTGATACATGTTCAGATCAGGAGACACCACACCCTCAGTCCCTCAGTCTATAGACAATGTATCAAATTCATCAGACCAGACTAATTAAAAGCACATGTTATTTCCAAACACTAAGTAACACCTGTTGTTTACGCCGTTTGAGAACACAGGTCATTTAGAGGTGAGAATCTTTGCACGTAGACATTATTTGTTAATTCAATATCTAATAAACCGTTGCTTATAATATTCTGCAGTAAAGAGTCTCTTTATTTCTCGATTTTTTAGTATTTTTTATACTTTTTCAAAAAATAAATCCGAACTCGAACCGAACACGCCAAAAAGTTCGAAGTTCGCAAACTTGCCCATTTTTCCTGTTTCCAACCCATAAAATTCAAGATCTAAATGTTCACTGTAGACTGAAAAAAGAGATGCGTCCATTAGGTTCAGCCTTTCACACACTTGCGGCTTAATAGATCCCACCCCTTGACAAAGTTTCATTGTAAACATACTGTATAATCAATATTATTCACTTCACCTGTCAGTGGTTTTTAATGTTGTGGTTGATCATATTATGTTATATCTGTTAAGGTGTCAAATATGTCAACATTTTTAATGATATAATGATCATACTAAGAAATAGTCTCAGATTTCACTGGTTTGTTTTTAATTCTGTCAGTAAGTTTATACTTTGCTATTTCATAGGAGCATCTTGTATAATTCATTGTCATTTGTTACACAGTGTTGGACCATTCGTGGTTTTTTGTTGTTGTTGTTTTTGTTATTGTTCAGCAGTGTCCATATTCTTTTGCTATTCCTCAATGTCTCAAGCCAGAACAATTTAATTGTAGGTGGCTAGATTTTCAGACATGTGCAAGGTTAACCAGACCTCTGGCTACCTTCACAGAGCCATTAAAGGGTAGGGAGTTAGTAAGTTTACACCTGACTTGGAGTTATTATTATTATTTATTAAGCCAACACATTCCGCATCGCTTTACAAAGGTGCAATGGGTAAAGAAAGGACAATACACAATACAAAAAAGAGACCGGTCAGAATTCCTTCCAACAGATACAGGAGGACATGAGGGCCCTATTCCTTACAGTCTAGCTGGGTCTGGGTGAGAAACAGGAAGGGGGATACTGCAGTGATGAGATGTTAATTCAGGGAGACGTGAGGACTGTTTTTGGGGGTCGGTCGGATGTCTTGTTCTGGAGTCAGGTGGTCGGCTTCCCTAAACAGAAGGGTCTGTTAGCATTTAAATGAAGCCAGATTTGGGGACAGTCTGGTATTGTGAGGAAGCGTATTCCATAGGGTCGGCGCCGCACGAGAAAAGTCACGCAGTCTGGAATGTGAAGAGGTAATGATGGAGGATGCCAGGAGCCGGTCATTGCTGGATCTTAGGGGACAGTCTGGGGTGTATTTGCTGATTAGTGAGGACAGGTAGTGAGGGGCAAAGGTAGTGAGGAGCAGAGTTAGTGAGGGCAGGTAGTGAGGAGCAGAGGTAGTGAGGAGCAGAGTTAGTGAGGACAGGTAGTGAGGAGCGGCGTTAGTGACGACAGGTAGTGAGGGGCGGCGTTAGTGAGGACAGGTAGTGAGGGGTGGCATTAGGGAGGGTTTTGTAGGTCAGGGTCAGTAGTTTGAATTTGATTCTGCTGTGGATGGGGAGCCAGTGTAGGGATTCACAGAGAGGAACGGCAGAGACAGAGAGACGAGATGGATAAGCTGGGCTGATATGTTTAGGATGGACTGCAGGAGGAGAGATGAGAGATAGGAAGGCCAGTCAGGAGGTTGTTGCAGTAGTCCAAGCGGGAGATTATAAGAGAGTGGATACGTTGCTTGGTGGTGTTAACAGAAATGGATGAATTTTGGTGATATTACGGAGGTGATTGCGGCAAGATGAGGAGAGTGATTAGATGTAGGGACTGAAGGAAAGACTGGAGTCAAGAGTCACTTGCAGTGGACTTGTGCTGAATTAAGGTTAGTGATACCGTCAACACTTATAGAAAAGTCAGAGTAAGAGGGGGGAATTAGACATATTGATCTTCAGGTAGTGAGAGGCCATCCAGGCAGAGATCCCAGAATCTAGCCTTATGTGTTTTGTATCAGCAGGGTCCTTCACAGGGCCGGATTTGCACCTCAGGAGCCTGTAGGCACAGAAATGCGGAGCGCCCCTACCCCCCCAAAACTGAAACAGTTTTTCTCCGTACTCAAATCAAAAGAAGGGGCATAATCTGTTGCCTTAGTTACAGTTACAAGTATTTATAAAGCATCAACAAATTCCTTAGCTGTACAATGAGAGAAACAGAATAACAAATATACATATGTTACACACACGGAACAGAAGGAGGGAGGACCCTGCTCAAGAGCTTACAATCTAAGAGGAGAGGGGTGACACATTAGGTGAGGATGAATAGGGTATTTGAAGTAACGGGTTGCATGAGGACTGAATGGGAAGATGGAGCAGGAAGTGACAGTGGGGATCATGGAGTGAGCTGATAGGCTTCTCTATAGTAATGCATTTTCAGAGACTTCTTGAAGGACTGGAGAAATGGGTGAGTCTGATGTTTCGGGGGAGGAAGTTCCATAGAAAGGGTGCAGCTCGGGAGAAGTCCTGAAGGCGAAAGTTGGGGGTGCGAGTACAAGGAACTGATAGCATCAGATCAGTGGCAGAGCAAAGTGGTGGGGATGGGATGTACCTGTTAATAAGGGAGGAGATGGAGGCAGCGGTGCGGTTATGGAGAGCTTTGTTTGTAAGCACCAGTATAATGAATTGGATTCTAAAGGAAACAGGGAGACAGTGTAGAGATTGACAGAGAGTTGAGGTGCAGGAGGTGAGGTGTATGAGTATGGCACAGGCGTTCATTACAGACTGCAGTGGCAGAATCTGGGATCTTTTCAAGCCAGTGAGAAGGAGGTTACAGTGGTAAAGCCGGGTGATAATAAGAGCTTGGATGAGCATTTTAGTAGAGTCTGGATTAAGAAAGAGACGGATGCGTGCAAGGTTTTTTAGGTGGAAGTAGCAAGATTTGATTAGAGACTGAATGTGAGGAGTAGGGATGAGCCGAACACTCCCCGAGTTCGGTTCGAAGCCGAACCCGAACTTTCCAAATGTTCGGATCCGAACCCGAACTCGAACTCCATACAAGTCAATGGGGCTGAAAATTCGGTTTTTAGAGTGCCCTCCAAGAGGGCATATATGCTAGATATTTGCCATAAAAAGTGTATGGGGGTCCGGGTCGTGCCCTGGGGGACAGGAAACAAGGACAAAAAGTAAAAAAAAAAACGTTTTTAAAGGGACAGTGAGTTTTCCATGAAATAAGGGTTAAAAATAAAAATGAAAAATTCCTTCAAATATCGTGCCTAGGAGGTCCCCATAACCTCCCCGTGAAGTGGCGGATTTCTAGGATGTATAGAAATATGTAAAAACCAAAAAATGACATTTCAAATGACGGTAGATGCTTTTCCTTTAATCTATCCATAAACAACTGCTTGGGGCGGCAGTCTGTATGAAAAGAGGAGACATTTTCGGACACGCAGAAAAAGTTTACTGATTTTTTGGGGGTGAAAAGCAGGAGAATGACTGGAGAATGGAAAATTCTAGACCAAATAGCCGATTTGGAAAGTGAGATAAATGGGAGAATTTTTCTGGTTAGTCTATAGTGACCTAGAATTTTCTCTTCAGTCATTCTCCTGAGTTTCACCTTTCTCTGAATAACCCTGTCAGGGTTATTCAGAGAGCGGTGAAGAGCAGGAGAATGACTGGAGAATGGAAAATTCTAGGTCAAAGTAGCCAAACCAGAAAAATTCTCCCATTTAGGCTGGGGTCAGACTAGCGAATTTTTAACATGCGTTTAGGCGCACTTAATCACGGCCGCACTAGCAGCAAATGACGGGCAATGACGGCCAATATACGAAGTACGGTCGCACGAAAGTCCGACTGCGCAACGCAAGTGGAAAATTAAAGCATTTTTTCGAGAACGCAGAACCGCTAGTACGGACGTACAGAGTGCGCTGCGTCCACTAGCGGCGTGTGTGCGTGATTTGGAGACGTCAGACCCTGCTCATGTCCGGCCAACATAACGTCCAGACACCCAAAGTTTCCTGGTTTGGATCCGTAAAAAATCACGCACAAAAATGCGCATCGTATGACCGTTTTCGCGCATTCCGTGAAAAAATACGGCAATGCGTTCGGACGCACTTTCGGTCGCTGTGAAAAATGCGTTAGTCTGACCCTAGCCTTATCTCACTTTCCAAATCGGCTATTTGGTCCAGATTGTTCTCTTTTCCTGCCATTCTCCTGGTTTTCACCTTTCTCTGAACAACCCTGAGAGAGAGGTGAAAGCCAGGAGAACTGGCAGGAGAAGAGAACAATCTAGACCAAATAGCCAATTTGGAAAGTGAGTTAAATGGGAGAATTTTTCTGGTTTGGCTATTTTGACCTAGAATTTTCACTTCTCCAGTTATTCTCCTGCTTTTCACCACTCTCTGAATAACCCTGTGAATGTTTAATCCCGAGGTGAAAAATAACATTGCTTAAGGCTGGGGTCAGACGAGCGCAGTTATCACGTCCGTGTTGCGGCACATTTGTACCTCCGTGGCAGCATAGCATTCTGACCAATGGAGCCCCACACACGAAGTACGTCTGCACGGAAGTGCGGATGCATGGCGGACGCAGCAAACGGACGCAGGTTAGGCAAGAACGTAATACTGCTAGAACGGACGTGCGGAGTGCGCCACGTCCGCAACGTCCATGTAGCTTTGTATGTGAGTGATGAAACGAGGTCAGATGGACTGCATTTATACGTCCAGCATTTTTGACGGACAGAATGTTTTATCATTGTAATTTATTTTCCCTGCTACGTCAAAAAATACGTCAGTGAAAAAAACTGACTGTTTGGCCACTACCTTGTTGTCAGTCAGTAAGTACGTCCGTAATACACGGATGCACAGTCCGTACAAAATGCACTCATCTGACCCTAGCCTTAGATGTTAATTTGAATTTTTTTTAAACACCAGTTAACCACTTGGCTGCTATGGACACGCTCAGACATCTTGGATGTTGGCCAAGCCTCCAGGAACTCCCCCTGAGGACTGGCGTCACCGTGCATAGCACGATGACGCCAGTCCTGGAGTTAACCCCTAGCTGCCACCAATGGTGGAGATAGGGGGTTCCAATGAACCCCCTATCTCCCGATCCGTGGCAGCTAGGGATTAATGTTTGATATCGTTGGATCGGCCAGAGCATGGCCTTTCCAAGGATACCAAACATGAGCATGAAAAATGTTTTTTTAAAAAAATAAAAAATAAAAAAATAAAAATATTTTAAAAAAAATAAAAAAGTTTTTTTGTTTGTTTTTGTTTTGTTAATGCAGCAATATTGTTCCCATTTCAATTATAATGTGAACAATAATGCTGCACTAACGATTTTTGTATGCGGTGCGTTAACGAGACCACATTTCTAATTTTTTTAATAAGCGCACCCCATACAAAATAGAACCGCAAACAATCGCATGTTAAAATGTGAAAAAAAACACTTTACACATAATAAATTATTGAAAATTCAAATTTTATTGCATTTTTTGTTATAATATACAGACATGACATAACGTATACATATAATAATGACATATTAGGAATCTGACAAGTCTGCCGGAAAGAACGATATATAATATGTCTGGGTCATATATCAAAATATGGCTACAAAACGCGGTTAAACATGATGAGCGAAAGCGGTAAAAATGACCTCAGCACAGAGGTGTGAAAAGCCTCAGCAGCGAAAGGGTTAAATGCAGCATATTAGGATGTTTTAGGAGGGAAATTAATTCTCAAATCTCAATCAGAAACAGACACCACCCCACCCCCTCAGTATAGTGTACAATGTATCAAATTGATTACCAGACTAAAAACACCTGGTGTTATGCCTGTTTGTGAACAGAAGTCATTTAGAGTTGATAATCTTTCCACGTACACATTAGTTTTTAATTCAATATCTAATAAACCGTTGCTTATAATATTCTGCAGTAAAGAGTCTCTTTATTTCTAGATTTTTTAGTATTTTTTTAAGCATTTTCTATACTTTTTTCAAAATATCTTTTTTTTTCAAACTCGACCCGAACCCACCCAAAAAGTTTGAAGTTCGCGAACTTTCGAACTGCCAAAGTTCGGGTCAAACTCCGAATCGTCCGAACCCGAACAGCTCATCCCTAGTGAGGAGTAAGGCTAGGGTCAAACAAAAGCATTTTTACACGCGAACGTAAAAAAGTGCGTCCGAACGCATTGACGTATTTTTTCACGGAATACGCAAAAACGGTCATACATGCACATTTTTGTGCGTGATTTTTTACGGATCCAAACCAGGAAACTTTGGGTGTCTGGACGTTATGTTGGCCGGAAACGAGCAGGGTCTGACGTCTCCAAATCACACACACACACCGCTAGCAGACGCAGCGCACTCTGTACGTCAGTACTAGCGGTTCTTCGTTCTCGAAAAAATGCTTTCATTTTCCACTTGCGTTGCGCAGCCGGACTTTCGTGCGACCGTACTTCGTATATTGGCCGTCATTGCCCATCATTTGCTGCTAGTGCGGCCGTAATTAAGTGCGCCAGAACGCACGTTAAAAGTGCGCTGGTCTGGGGGGGCGGAGCCTGGACGAGCATGCGGCTGGCTGTGTGAGAGCTGAGCTCCTGGGCCGCGGGTGACCTTTCAAGCGGAACCGTTTACCACTGACCCGACCAGGTTACATCAAGTGAAGGGAGAAGCTCACCTGCACCCGGCCATGCCGCCGCAAAAACAAAAAAAAGCGGCAGACGGCCCGGTTGCGCCGATTTTCGCGGCCCGCCGCACCCAGGAGATAAGACAAGATGGCGGCCGGACCCCGCCGGAAGATGGAGGGGAAGACTCGGCGGGCATCGCCACCTTGATTCCGGCGTCTAAACAGGACATAGCGGCGCTCTTCCAAAAAATAACAGAGGTACAGGAGATCTTGGCTGGGGAGATTGTGAGAGGCTCCCAGGTGGTTAAGGCAGAAATCCAGGCCCTGGGGTCCCGCACGTCGGATTTGGAGGCCCGGGTGGAGGAGGTGGTTCAGCAGGCTAACACGTCCGCAGATGTAGTCAATCAGCTCCAGGACCGGGTGGAGGGATTAGAGAAGGCCATGGAAGATGCGTCCAACCGATCCAGACGCAATAACCTCCGAATAAGAGGCCTATCAGAGGAGGTGTCACAGGCTGCGCTGGAAGCCACGGTGGTGGGCCTGTTTCAGCGGTTGTTGCCTGACCTGCCTGCTGAGAGCTTTCTAATGGACCGAGTTCATCGGGCGCTACGGGCCAGGGGCCCCCCAACTCCCAACCTCGTGATATTATCTTGAGATTGCACTATTATAAAACAAAAGAAAAAATTTTGCGAGCTAATCGCGAGCGGTGCCTGCACTATGAAGATGTGGAGCTTCAACTCTTTCAGGATCTGGCGCCGATCACTTTGGCCAGACGCCGGGACTGGAAGCCAGTGACGGCGTTGCTCCGGGCTCAAGGCCTGAAATACACTTGGGGCTTCCCGTTTCGCTTAATTGTCACCAAAGACTCTCGCACGTTCTCTTGCACGAATGTGAGTGCCCTGCCTGCGTTCATGGATCGCTTGGGTCTACAGATGCCGGATGGAGTTCGCTCCACTCTCCCGCCACAAATACAACGCCTCCCGGCGGAGTGGCAAGAAGTCGCCGATTGACCCGCCAGCAGGGCAAGATTTTTACTCTCCTTCTTCCTTTCCATGGCACGCTCCAAGTGCGGAGAGCGTGAGTAATTGCGACTTGGTCGGGTCGCCTTTTCCAGTTCCAGCGACCTTTCCTTACTTTATCTCGTTTAACCCCTTTTTTATTACATGTGACTGACAGAGTGGTCCAGGCCCCCCTGTCCGCAGAGCAATGGACTTTTTTGGGAAACCCCACTGCTTCATCTTTATCGCCACTTGTGCTGTATTCGGCTGTCTTAAATACAGGGGATGGCTGCCCGAAGGTCTAGGGGATAGCTTAGCTCACTACCAAGCATGTATTCGTTGCAAAAGTTTATACGTGTATTGTTTGGGTTGCTGGAAGTTATGTTTGATATATTTACGGTTCTGCTTCGTCACCTGCCGGGTGACTGGTTCTATTCGTGGGATTAGCAGGTGGTCTCCTGATTGCCCTTTGATTCCCCCCCAACGCCTGGTTTTCGGGTTTCTCCCCCAAACCAGGACATGGAATTTGATATTAAATGTTTGTTGGTCCCCCGATGTTCCCGTTTGTCTTTTGTGTCCTTCTTTCGCTTTTTCTTGTTCTTATCTTCTCTTCTACCTCTTCGGTCTTTATTTCTCTCTTCTCCTCCCACCTTTATGCTGGCTTCCTTCTCTCCCTCCTTTTACTCAGGGGTGGGGCCTGTCACGGAGCCTTTTCCCCATGTTAACGCATTATGATGGCTAAGACCCTTAAGATATGGTCCCTGAATGTTAAGGGACTTAATTCCCCTGGAAAACGGCGTCTGCTCTTTCGAGAGATGCGTCGCCAACAGGTAGACATAGCCTGCCTGCAGGAAACCAGAATTCCACGGTCCGCCTCCTTCCGGCTCTCTGACAGGCGCTACTCCCAGGTGTATTCCTCGTGTGCCTCTACTAAAACCCGGGGGTGAATATTCTCGTGCGTAACTCCTGCCCTTTCACGCTGGATACGGTAGTGGCGGGTGGGGAGGGCAGGTATTTGGTGGTGAATGGGTGGCTTGCACATAAGAAGTACTCGGTGGTCTCGGTGTATGCACCGAACGTACCGGATGTGTCCTTTTGGTCTGATTTACAAATGTTTATTTCCTCCCATGCATCCGGAGCTCTGATAGTTGCTGGGGACTTTAATGCTGTGCTTTTCCCCACCTTGGACCGGTCTGATGCTTCCCAGCGTGCTGTGCCCCGAGAGCTCAGGACACAGGATAAACAATTTCACCGCTTTGTTAGGGCCCTAGATCTAGTCGATGTCTGGAGATCGCACCATCCCACCACTAGAGATTATACATTTTACTCGCCCCCGCATGCGTCGTACTCAAGGATTGATTATCTGCTGGCGGCGCCCTCCTCCCTTCCGGAGCTCGGGTCACCCGCCATTGGCTCGATCACGTGGTCTGACCACGCTGACGTAAGCATGCATCTCAGGCTGCCGGGACGCCGGACCCCTGGACAGTGGCGCTTGGACCCGACCCTCTTGGATGCGGAGGGGGTGTCACAGGCGGTTAGGCAGGAGCTGGAGGGCTACTTTCAGGTTAACGGCACAGACGACGTACCCGCTTCAGTGGTATGGGCAGCGCATAAGGCAGTTATAAGAGGGGTGCTCATTAGCCAGGCTTCCTATCGGAAACGGCGCAAGGGTGAAATGTTCACGCAGCTGCAAGCTAGCTTGCGTAAACTAGAATTTAGACATAAGGCGGAGCCTGGACCGGTGACCTTTGATGCTTTGCAAGAGGCGAGAAGGGCATTGACCCAGCTATCTCTAGATGAAGTCAGCAGATCCATGCTCTGGTCCAAAAGATTTTACTATGAACGCTCAAACAAAATGGACACCCCTATGGCAAGGAGGATAGCGGGCCTCCAGCGTCACGGGGGCGTAGGAGCCCTGAGGGACGGGGCAGGAACTGTTCACAGATCCGCCTCTAAAATTAGGGATATTTTCACAACGTTTTATGAGAAGATCTATAACCACTCCCCGCAGGCGACCTTAGATAACCCGACACATGTAGCTAATGTACAGCGGTTTCTGTCCGAGTTGGCCTTGCCGACCCTGACGGAGGCACAGGCTGCAACCCTGGGTGCGCCGATAGATAGCGAGGAGGTGCGGACAGCCATAGGACTCATGCAGCCAAACAAGGCCCCGGGTCCGGATGGACTCCCAGGACTTTACTATAAATCGTTTCTGCCCATCTTACTCCCTCACCTTACCACAATGTGTAACTCGGCAAGGTCGGGGACTCCCTTTGCAAGGGACTCCTTGACGGCCTCTATTGTTACTATCCTTAAACCTGGGAAGGACCCTTTGGGCCCGGAGAACTACAGACCGATTTCCCTCCTTAATTTTGATATTAAAGTTTTAGCCAAAGTATTGGCTCTCAGATTGAACGAGATCATACCAACTTTGATTCATGCTGACCAAGTGGGGTTTATCCCAGGCCGTCAAGCATACGATAACACCCGGAGGGCCTGTGACCTGGTCTGGCTTGCGCAGCGTCTGAAGGTACCAGCAGTGTTCCTGTCCCTAGACGCCGAAAAGGCCTTCGACAGGGTGGGCTGGGCTTACCTCTTCCAGGTGCTGACGCACCTGGGGTTCCCACAGGAGTTCACGTCCTCGATCGGAGTAATGTATGATACGCCGGTGGCGCAGGTGGTGGTACCGGGTACGCCCCCTCGTCCTTTTCGCCTCACGAACGGCACTCGACAGGGCTGTCCCCTGTCGCCGCTGCTGTTCGCGCTCTCCCTGGAGCCTCTGCTCTCGGCGGTTCGCGCGGACCCGCTGATTGCGGGGGTAGCATACAGGGGGGAAGAATATAAAGTCTCTGCGTATGCAGATGACGTCCTCTTGTCCCTTACCTGCCCTGTTCCCTCGGTGGCGCGGCTGTTGGAGGTGTTGGACCGGTTCTCGGAGGTGGCGGGGTACAAGGTTAACATGACTAAGTCTACGGCTCTCCTTGTGGGGGCCTCGGATGGGGACGCCGGGATTATGGAACATCGGCATGGTTTTTGCACAACTACAGAGTCCATATCGTACCTTGGTGTTCGGATCCCGGGGTCCCACTCGGAAATATTTACTCTTAACTATGCTCCATTGATACAATGTATAAAAAGTGATCTTGACCGATGGGCTAAACTGCATATTTCATGGTTGGGGAGGGTGCACTGCATAAAAATGAACGTTCTGCCTCGTCTCCTGTATCTTTTCCAAGCCCTACCGATAAGTGTGACGCAATCAGATCTAACGTCACTGCAGACGGCTATAGATGCTTTTGTGTGGGATAATAAGAGACATAGGGTGGCGAGGCAGACGTTGTTTAGACCTCGGGCAGCGGGAGGGATGGGGTTACCCTCTCTCCTTTCGTACTATAGAGCAGCACGGTTAGCCCAAATAGTAGCTTGGCACTCCCCAATGGGCGCAAGGAGATGGGTGGATCTGGAGTCTTCCATGATGTCACCGGATCTTCCACAATTCTGGCTCTGGACTTCGCCACCTTATCGTCCAACATTACGCACGGAATGCCCGGCCATAGTAGCTGCGGTGAAATTATGGGACTCTGTCGCAGTTAAATGTGACCTTACAAGTTATCCGTCGCCTCTGACTCCGATCTTGCGCAACGAGGAATTCCCCCCGGGCTTGTGCCCGCAGCCTTTTGGCCTGCTGGAAGATGCGGGTCTTCAGCGACTGGTGGATTTCTACCCTAAAGGAGCCCTCCTGCACTATCCGGATCTACAGGCACACACTCGCTGCCTCCATCTACTTTTTTCCGATTTTTACAAATGAGGGACTTTATCACCAAACCCCACCTTCGAGCCGCAGCACTCACCAAGCCTTCGTGGTTTGAGCGTTTGTGCCTTCAGGAACACTACCCCAAAGGTCTTATCTCCACAATATACTCTTCTATTACCTCGACCCTTGAATGGAAGGAATTGACATACATTAACGCATGGCATAAAGACCTGGGAGAGGAATTGGAGGGCGATGAGTGGTTGGACATCTGGGAGGCAGCTAGGAGGTCCTCTATATGTACTACGCACCAGGAGCAATCTCTGAAAATGATATTCCGCTGGTACACCACCCCGGAGAAACTTGTCAAAATGAAAGTGACTACCACTGATGTGTGTTGGAGACTGTGTGGCGATAAGGGAACCTTCCTGCACATGTGGTGGTCATGCCCCCGTCTTAAACCACTATGGTCGAAACTACATTCTCTTGCCCAAACCGTGCTGGAGAGAGACATACCTTTTGTGCCGAAAGTTTTTCTCCTTGCGTCCCCCTTGGAGGACCTTTCCTTGCGCCAGAACAAACTACTTGCTAAAATGTCGCTGGCAGGGCGTCGAGCCATAGCGGCAGAGTGGAGGGCAATGGAGCCCCCCCGCTTTGGCAGGGTGCTGGCTAATATCAGAGACGTGGCCCTTATGGATGAACTGTCGGCCAGAGTACACCACACTATGGATGCGTTTTCTAGATTGTGGGAGCCTTGGGTGAACCATGATGTTTAGATAATGATCTACCTAATGATTGCAGGGACTGGAAGATTGGGGTTATCGTGTTGTGCCAGCTGGGTCTTGGAGAGAACCTTTCTCCTCCCCTTTCCCTCCTCTTCCCCCCCCCCTCTCCCTTTTTCTTTCTCTCCTTTCTTTTTCCTTCTTCTCTTCCCTCTGCCCTTTAGGCCTTTTCTCTTCCTTATTTTCCTCTCTACTCTCTACATCCTTTTTCCTTCTTTCTCCTGTTTGTCCTCCCCAGTTTGTCCTATGAGAAGATGTTGTGACAGGGTGGGGTGTATTATAACTTGCTGATTTGTTCTAGCTATGGTTGTATCCTAGCACCCCCTGGAGTCGTTTATGGCTTGTACATCACAATAAATCACAATAAAATATGTTTTCAAAAAAAAAAAAGTGCGCTGGTCTGACCCCAGCCTTATGGATAGATTGGAGTCCAAGAGGGAAGACAGCTGATAGGCAAGCTGTAACATGGTCCATCACCAGAGGAGAGAGATCGAGAGAGGAAAGGTATATTTGGGTGTCGTCAGCATAGAGGTGATATTGGAATCCATAGGAAGAGATGAGGTTGTCCAAAGAGGCAGTATAGATCGAGAAGAGTAGGGGGCCCAGAACAGAGCCTTGAGGTACCCCAACTGAAAAAGGAACTCATGGTGAAGAGACACCAGGGAAGGAGACACTGAAGGAGCGAAAAGAGAGACAGGAAGAGGACCAGGAGAGAGTGATGTCACTGAGGCCAAGTTGATGCAGCGTGAGGAGCAGGAGAGAGTGATCACCATTGTTAAATGCAGCGGAAAAGTCAAGAAGAATAAGGAGGGAGAAGTGACCTTTGGTTTCTGCGGCAGCTAAATCATTAGTGACCTTGGTCAGAGCAGTCCCAGTAGATTGTTGGGAGCGAAAGCCGGACTGGTGCAGATCGAGTAGAGAGTTAACAGCAAGAAAACTGGTGAGCTCGTTATAGACCAGACGTTCTAAGATTTTGGAGGCAAAGGGGAGCAGAGAGATATGATAGTAGTTCAAAAGGGAGGTAGGATCAAGAGATGGCTTTTTAAAATGCGGTGATCAAAGCACGTTTGAATACAGAGGGGAAGATTCCAGAGGAGAGGGAGAGGTTAAAAATATGAGTCAAAGCAGGGACAGTAACTGGTAGGACAAGCCGAATAAGGTGTGAAGGGATGGGATCAAGTGGACAGGTGGTGGGGTAGGAGGACATAAGAAGTTCTGTTACATCCTCCGCCGAGACTGTACAAAAGGAAGACATAGTAGAAGGGGGGCAGGGAGTGAGGGAGTCAGTGGGGTAGAATGATTAAAGGAGGAGGGCAGTGAATGCAGCAGCAATGTTTGTTTTATATGTAAAAGCATATATTGCCTCTGCTGTAGAACCGAAAACAAATATTTTGCATTTGCTTTTTTCATATTTTTTTATTTTTACACATTACATGGTCATGTTTGGTATCATAGTAAAGACTAGACTCCGACCTTTCCAATGACACCTCACTTAACCTTGTGCAGTGTACAATTCAGGGATGCAGGTTCCAAAGTCCCCCTGTCCCTCCTCACTGCAGAGCCACGGTCTAGGTTTTGAATTAAACAATGCATTGCTTCACCAGATACACACTTGCTGGCAGTATGGTAAATGAGGTGAGTTAGTGCAGCATCACTGTGCACTTTATAATTGTAAACTGAATAATAGTGCCATGTTAGAAAAAATAAAATATTATTTAATAGATTTTTTATTGTTACATAAATCTAACCTGGTTATATTTGGTATCACTGGAAAGGCTATAAGCTGACCTTTTCAATGATACATCATATGTCCCTCTAGCCCTTAGGGCTCCAGAGATACAGTGGTCTAAATTATTGCAAATTGTAAAAAAACAAATTACATATGCGCCCCCTTGTGGCAAGCGCCTGTAGGCACATGCCTACTCTGCCTAATGGTAAATCCGGCCCTGGTCCTTCAACAAAATGTTAATGAAAGAGTAACAAAGAATTAATTTACATTTTGGCAGAACACTAGAGGTTTCAGGGGTGTCAACTAACAATAGGTAACATACAATCTTGAAAATTAACCCATAAAGCCACAAGCAGAAACCAATTTGCTTATGGAAAAACTGCTTTAAATGTGTCAGTGCGCTTATGAAAGCCACTTTAAATGTATATTAAGCTTATCACCATGTAGCATAAGACCACAGTCCCGTGTCCTCTTGAGCAACCTTGGAATTGCTCGTTATTCTACAACTTCCCCCAACATTTGTGCTTCTTATACAAAGTATGGGAAGTGCAAAATGTGCTTAGGGCAGTTGTAATGGGCAACCTTCAACATTGGTTTGTGGCTCACAGGAAAGCAGAGGAGCTGTTAACATTTATGACGGGTTTGGATATAAACAGCTCACTCATTAATGTTAATAATTTGGCGGGAATAGAGTCCTTAATGGTTAAAGATTATTCCAACAATATATTGTTTCCCCGTAAGTACAGAATCGTTTTGGAGATTTATTGGGGAGTTCAAAGTTAATGTTGATTTAAACAAAGTATTAGTACAAGGCATAACATTCTTTTCAAAGGATAAGAGTAATAAATCTCTAAAATGTAAATACCGAAGGATTTTTTTTTCCTGTTACCTCATAATTCTGCTAGATTTACCTATTTTAAAATTCAAATAACAGTAAGTACTTTGTTTTGAAATATTGCTTTTTATATCCTGTCAAATTGAACTACCTTGGAGAGGTCAGATCATTAAAGATCATTAGTAAATACGTTATATATTAATCCGCTACTTGGTACAGAATGTTCATCCTGTGTATCTTCAAAATAGAAGAGTCGTGCACTGCAGGCTTATGCAACAAAACTGAATCTAAAATGGAAATGAATAAAAACAGAAAAACTGTAGTTTAGATGACATGTTAATAACGGCCTTTAGAATAACTGCATTCGTATACTTAATTGCTCTCAAATTTGTATCCAGTTTGCTTGTATGGTATTGTGGCATGATCATTATATATTGGTGTGACGTGCATCACTTTGAACTTGGGGTACATGTATTTATTTATAAAGTATTTTACCAGGAAGGATACATTGAGATTTCTCTCGTTTTCAAGTATGTCCTGGGTTCAAGAACATTGAATTGTTACAGAAATACAAAGTAATAAAATGCAAGATTTAAAAAAAAAACAGCACAAAGATACAGATTAACAGAAAATAAATATGTTACATGTTTACAGGTGCATTCTGTATATAGTCATATGTTACGTGTGTACAGGTGTATTCTGTATATAGTCACTATGTTACATGTTTACAGGTGCATTCTGTACATAAGCACTATGTTACATGTTTACAGGTGCATTCTGTATATAGTCACTCAGGGTTATTCAAAGAGATCCGAATTGCTTGAGAAAGGTAACCGGACGCTGAAAATCAGCGTTCGGTTACCTTTATTGGCCATTCGGCTATCCAGAGAGCAGACAATACACCAAATCCTGGCGAATTGCCTGAACATACGGTGCCTGTTCGGTGCCTATTCAAGGGCAGTGAAAACCCCATGAAAAAGCACTGCTTCGGCTATTCAGAGAACTCAAACCAGCAGTGAAAGGTTCCCCTAATGCCCTGCCATTCGGTGGTTTAATTCGGCAAGTTTATTCAGGAGAATCCCATAGGCTTCAATGTTAAAAATATTCCCGTTTTAATTCAATATCTAATAAACCGTTCATTATAAAATTATGCAGTTAAGAGTCTCTTTATTTATAGATTTTTTAGAATATTTTAAGCATTTTTCTGATTTTTTTTTTTTTAAAAGTCCGATTTTTTTGTTGATTTCTTTTAAGTTTACTTATTTTTTCTGTAACAGCCCTCTTTATTATCATTCCCTGGACCTCATATGCAAATTTCAGACATTTTCGCTCAGTAGTTTCTTTGCAAACAGTGTTTCACTTTTCAAACATTCATACAAACTGTTTTCCTAATTTATTCACTGCCCTCTGTCTGTGGTCTCGGCTTTTTCAGCTTTTTCCGGCGGCTTCCCTGCAGGTGATTGTCTCCTGCTCGGGTTTTTCCGTGGTTTTCGGCAGGTTAATACAGATTTTTTTGAGGGTTTTCAGCGTGCATTTGCTGGGTTTTGCGGTTCGTTTTCGTCCGGTTTGCAGCAGCTTTTCCCTGCAATTCAGGGGCCCTGTGGTGCTTGCTGAATACACCGCAGGGTCACCGAAATGGGATCGGCAAAAGGAACCGAATTGAAGAGAACAAAAAGTCACCGAACGTGCGGTGACTTTTCTAATCTCTTTGAATAACCCTGACTATGTTACATGTTTACAGGTGCATTCTGTATATAGTCACTATGTTACATGTTTACAGGTGCATTCTGTATATAGTCACTGTGTTACATGTTTACAGGTGCATTCTGTACATAAGCACTATGTTACATGTTTACAGGTGCATTCTGTATATAGTCACTATGTTACATGTTCACAGGTGCATATGTTACATGTTTACAGGTGCATTCTGTACATAAGCACTATGTTATAAATTTACCCTACCTATAGGGTGCAGGTGTTTGTGTAATCTGTGTTACGTATGAATATTGTTATTGTCTATTGTTATTGTTAATGTGTATCTGTTACTATTGAAGTGGACAATGTAGTCCTTCCTCGGATGCCAGTCTCTGTTCTAATTCGGTGGAGAAATCAGATATATGCGCGCATAAAGAAATCACACAGACAAGGAATAAGTCTATGTGGCTTCAAACCCAATGATTCCTCTGACCTTTATTGACAATTTACAAGGCTTTATGCTACTTCGCACGTAACGAAAACAGGCTGTTGCCCAACATTCTATTCGTCATTAGTATTGTGAAATTACAGACTTTTGTTTAATAACAGTTAAGGAAATAAAACATCAGCTTCTCCGTTTGTCCCCTTAGCCATCAAGAACGTTGTTACAGGACGTTCCAAGATGTTCCAAAACATTCTCTTCTTGATACTTGGAAAGAGAAACTACATGTGCGTACAAAACAATCGGCTAAGATAGCGTGTTAAACAATAATATGCATTTGATTCTTAAATCCTGATTAACCACTTAAACTACTTAAATGAGCATTTTTCTAGGCCTCTTTCTAGGCCTTTGAATATTATAAAAGCGAATATATATATTTGTCCACAACACTATCTGCCGATATAAGTACTAGGTGGGTCACCTAAATTCTTTCCAACTCCCGCTATCTGGAATTTGTTATTATCTGTTAAACAATTGAATGGATATTGTTCTGTCATTTTTGCCAAATGTTGAGCAATACTAATCCCATTGTCTGTTCCTGGTCTGATTATGCCCCAGACTCTGAGAAGGACAGAGAATTTCAGAGCAGTAGAACACTACTGTAGGGGAGGTCAGGCTGTCATTTTCCTTTCGCTGCCACGCTCCTTTTGGGTCTATATATACAGTATTTGGCACAGAAGATTCAAGAAAGCATTCAGTTGCTGTCTGTTCTGAAAACCTCCAAATCTGCATGGTGCCTCATTTCTGGGGGGATACTATCACTGCTCTTTGCGTGTACCCGTCCTAAAGTTTTGGCTAAGGACAGGAGAAAGGCATGAAAGACTGCTGGTGGGAGAACGGGGGTCCAGCAAGGAAGCAGCATTAAGGCTGGGGTCAGACCAGCGCACTTTTAACGTGCGTTCTGGCGCACATAATTACGGCCGCACTAGCAGCAGATGACGGGCATTGACGGCCAATATACGATGTATGGCCGCACAAAAGTCCGGCCGTGCAACGTAAGTGGAATTTGAACGCATTTTTCTGAGAACGTTGAACCGCTAGTACTGACGTACTGAGTGCGCAGCTGCGGCATAGCGGCGTGTTTGCGTGATTAGGAGATGTCAGACGCTGCTAATGTCCAGCCTACATAACGTCCAGACGCAAAAAGTGTTTTTATTGACGATCCGTACAAAATCACGCCCGAAAATGCGCGTCGTCTGACCGTTTTTGCGCATTCCGTGAAAAAATACGTCAATGCGTTCGGACGCACTTTTTCACGTTCGCGGGGAAAAATGCTTTCGTCTGACCCTAGCCTTATAGACATGACCCAGTCGGGTACGGAGGTCTGTTACAATTGTATTGTGTGGACATAAATAAATTATGTATATAGTTAGTTTTATCAGGAACAAATTTGTTCATGATTATCTCAAATTTGGCCAAAAATATATAAATGATTAAAAGTAAAAAATAAAAAAGCTGACATTTATCCTGAACTCAAGCAACAGGTACAGGAGTTACTAGACATTATTAAAATGAATACTCTAGGCTTCATAACAAGTTCAGCATAATATAAAGAGGTTCTGGTTGTGGGACCTTATCATTGATCCAGTTTTAAAGACCACTATTACAGAGAGCGCCTGTGTTAGTTTCACTGTGAAGCGTCTCCTGCTGTTGTTTGTACTTTGCTTTTGGGAAAAGCAGCGGTTTCTCATTACGGCAATTCACTTTTCGCCGGTGTTTGAAACTTCCTCAAACACTTCACTGTTTGAGTAACCCTCTGTGTGTGTGATGTGTCATCATCTTGCTATTGGACGTCTAGAGTGTGGGCATATGGGGCCCGATCACCTGCCCTCAGCGAACATGAGGACGCTAAGGGGAAGAATTTGCGGTTGTAAATATCTTCTCCTTAGCGTCTCCGTTTTACGGGCACATTATAAGGCAGGCGCTGAATCCAGCAGCCTGCCCTGTAGTGGCCACCAGTCTTTTGGATGCTTGCAGCAGCACTAACGTGCCGTCGTGTTTATCCCCAGATCACATGACCAGCAGGATCTTGCCTCTCACGAGATCCTGCAGGGACGCAGAGTGATCGCGGAGGGAGACTGGGGACTTTTTTCCCCCAGTCTCACTGCTCCTGGCAGCCAGATGTAGCGTATTGGGCCGCTGTTCTCGCTGCGAAATGAGAGGTGAGTATTTGATTTTTTTGGGTGGTTCCAGTTGCAGCTAAGCTGTAGCAAATGTTTTAGTTAGCGACAGCTGTTCGTAATTAGCGTTAGGACTTTGTGACCCTAACGCTAATTACTGATTGCTTACTCTTTGCGCTCTCCATGTTAAGCAGAGGGAGCGCAAGTAAAAAAACGCTAATACCAATGCAGTAACGTAATATTTCACTATTCTTGTCAGAAAATGGGTCCAGTCAATCATTTCTAAAAGCAAAGGTACTTTTTTCCTTAACCTCTTCACTACCAAGGGATTAAAAATAGACAGGAAGAAGTCGTTTTTTAACCACTTCTATGCGGAGGACGCGCTCAGCGCGTCCTCCGCATGGCTGCTGGTGTGCTGAGGACGCGCTGAGTGCGTCCTCACTTTGGGGTCAGCGTTCGGCCGGGTTCCGGCCGATCGCTGGCCCCCCCGGTGCGGGCTGACATCCTCGATGTCAGCCCAGCATCCGGAAACGCCGCCAATGAAATTAGGTGTCATCGCGGCAGCGCGATGACACCTAATTCAGACGCCCCCCGCATGTGCGGAGGAGGCGCCTGAAAGGGAGGGGGGGAGGTCCTTCGGACCTCTCTCCCTCCCGATCGGCGGTGTTGTGGGGGTTAACCCAGGCACCATTTGGAAGGGCACAGCCTGCCCTTCCAAATGTTACCTGGCATTAACCCCTGGGGAGCCGGATCACGAATCGGCGCTGAAAAGCGCCGGTTCGTGATCCTTTCCCGGAGCTGGCCGACATCTTGGATGTCGGCCAAGCCTCCAGGAACTCCCCCTGAGGACTGGCGTCATCGTGCATAGCACGATGACGCCAGTCCTAGAGTTAATCCCTAACTGCCACCAACGGTGGAGATAGGGAGTTCCAATGAACTCCCTATCTCCCGATCCGTGGTAGCTAGGGGTTAACGTTTGGTATTGTTGGATCGGCCAGAGCATGGCCGTTCCAACGATACCAAACTCGAAAGTGAAAAAGTTTGTAAAAATAAATAAATAAATAAAATAAAAATAAAAAAATATTTAAAAAAAATTATAAAAAAAAAAATAAACACTTTTTTTTTCTTTTTTTTGGTTTGTTAATGCAGCAATATTGTTCCCATTTCAATTATAATGTGAACAATGATGCTGCACTAACGATTTTTGTATGCGGTGCGTTTGTTAAAAATCGTGTAATTTTCCCCCAAAAAAATGTAACGAGACCTCATCTCTAATTTTTTTAACAAGCGCACCCCATACAAAATATAACCGCAATTGCTCGCATGTTAAAATGTGGAAAAAAAACACTTTACACGCTGTAAATTATCGAAAATTCATATTTTATTGCATTATTTGTTATAATATACAGACAGGTCATGACGTATACATATAATAATGACATATTATTAATCTGCCGAGTCTGACGGAAAGAACGATATATAATATGTCTGGGTCATATACTAAAATAAGCCTTCAAAACGCGTTTAAACATGATGAGCAAAACCGGTAAAAATGACCTCAGCACAGAGGCGGGAAACGCCTCAGCAGCGAAAGGGTTAAAGAAATATTTATTAATTAATTATACAGTAAGAAGTAATTGGGAATATTCCCAATGTATTCCTTACTGTTATAACCTATTTGTCTGCTGGCTAAATGGAGTTACTAAAGCTCGGAGTTTCAAGCAGGATGAGATGGAGAAATGTCTGTTAGACATAATCCCCAGCTGGATTTAAAAAGTGTTAGCACCTTGAGCATCATGCCTAGGTTTTTAAACTTTGGGGGCATATTCTGGAGCCAAAATGCTAATGAAATTTGTTTGCAATAAAGAAATTTAATTTGCAATGATACATCATGGCCCTGGATGTTAGCACCATCTTGTGCTGCTGTGTCTGCTACTGCTGTTCGTGTAAACATGATCAAATTAATGAATGAGTTAAAGAAGGAAAACAAGGGAAAGTAACAAATTGTATTGAGGCAATATAGTTTTAGTTCTAGCTACCAGCACTAAAATTAGAAGAAGTCCAGAGTTAGTAGACAGAGGGGAAAGTATACAGATGTGAAATGCAGGTGTCAAGGGAAAAGTGAGTACAAGGGACAAGAAAGCAAACACGTGTAGCAAGTGCCAGATGTCTGGACTACTGAACAGAACCAGAAACAATGTAAGTGTATTTTTTATTCAGCATAATTTTAATATTAGGTATAAACAAATACTATAATGTATAAAATACAAATTTTATTATTATTATCAGTTATTTATATAGCGCCACATATTCCGCAGCGCTTTACAAGATCAGTGTAGAAGGGGTTGATACATTAGAATACCACACATGGATGATACAGCCTGTTTCAGGGGGGCCCTGTTCCCAAGGGAACTTACAATCTACTGTATGTGAGAAATACAAGTATAGTGTGTGAGTTAGGCGCATTCATATCTTTAGGTGTCTTTCTCCAAAGGATGCTTGCTGGTTGCATCATCTGAGTTGCATCGGAGTCGGCTTTCCATGATTGTAGATCAGTGACCTGGTAGTGAGCTTGAGCCTGCTTCATGTAAAGTTGAGACTTGCTTCTCCACGGTTGTATGGGGGGGATGTTCTGAACAGGATTTGACTTGCTTCTCCATAGGTGAAGACCCAAGATGTTACTACTGGGCTCCACAGATAATATTGGTCCCTATCACCTTCTTAACACTACGTAAGTGTTAGGTTAAAAGAGGATAATGCAGGCCGGCCAGATCAACGGGTAAAAAATCCATTACCTTTTTGGCAATAGCACTTTCTAGCATGAGCTTACTGTATTTTGGGCTCCCTATGCTTAACGTAGGGAGCTTAAAGAGTAATTAGCGTTGAGATCAAAAAGTCCTAACCCTAATTACGCACCACTGTGGCTAACTGAAAAGTTAGCTACAGCTCCAAGCTGGTCTTAGCTGATTCTACTTCTGCAGCATCAGCTGGAACCCCCAAAAAAATCAGATACTCACTTATCCCGTGGCGCGAACGGCGGCCCGATCCACCGCTTCTGGCCACCGGAAGCAGAGGGAGACTGGGGACAAATAGTCCCCATTCTCCCTCCGCAATCACTCTGCAGCCCTGCACGATCTCGCAAGAGCGAGATCGTGCAGGTCACATGGCCTGGAAGCACAAACCTCCATGGAGTCCTATGGACTCCAGGAGGGGATACTTGTTGAACATGTTAGCGCTGCCACGTATACCCTGGATGGCAGCGCTTGCTACGAGGCAGGCTGCTGAATTAAGCACCTGCCTCGTAATCTAGTTGTAAAACGAGGACGCTAAGGGGTAATTTGCGAGTACAAGTTTTTTTCCCCTTGGCATTATCGTTTTAGCTCAAGGCACTTAATAGTGCCCATTGTGTGGTAGGCAAGTATGTACTGTTAGGTGTCTTGCCGAAAAACAATGTTAGCAGTTTCCACAGCAATTTACAATAAGTATTTTTGGAGCAGGGTTGCCATCAGAAATCTTGGGGCCCCTTACTGAACCACTGGTCGGGGCCCCACTTCCCTCAGCTGTCCATTTCAGTAAACAAATTAAAAATAAAAAAGTTTGCTGCTTCTTGTATTACCTTATTCCACAGGGAATGGGCTAAATCCCTGATGGTCCAGAAACGGGATAAAATGGGTTTTCTGGTGGCAGAATGTTTGCTGGTCACCTCTGTCTGATGCAGGCCATAATAACCACTCACTCAGTGAGGAGTCAGAGTTCTCAAACCTGCCCCAGATCCCGTGGCACACCAGGAAATGAATTGGCATCTTGGTAGGCCAGGGCCCCCTGGAGCCACTGGGCCCCTGAACATGTCATGAATTGTCACCCCCCGATGGCTGCCCTGATTGAAGGACTCAACAAAAAAATAAATAAACAAACTTAGAAATCAGAGAGAAGAGGGGGAAAAAGTAGTGGTATTAAAATATTTGACTACAAATACTACAGAAATTAGTAAAATAATATTATATTATTATAGTAATACTATTAAAAAATACTATTGAATTATTTCTTTAAATATTAGTATTATTACTATTATCGAAACTAAATCTAACACAGATTTATATTTAATTTTATCCACCACATGTGCCTTATATAAAGTCAAATAAAAATCATGTTTCTGTTTCTACTCTACTCCTCTACCATCATGATAAAAAAAATGCATCATGGCTTTTCTATAAATATAATAAATATGTTATTGTTTCCCTCTCACCGCTGTTCAGCTAGATGGGTTCCGAGAACTGTTTCTATGTTGAAAAGAATATACACTCACAACTTTCTGTCTTTTTCTGTGAAATTGTGTTTTATTGACTGCATGCATTCTGACATGTCTAAAATCTAATGACGTACAGGTGGTAAAATGGATTTGTTATTCATTGTTTTACAAAATCGTCCTGAACAGTTTGAATTAGAAACTCATTATGATGTCTATCATTAAATGATTGAACAAAGTCCTATCAGACTACGATCTCTTCCATGGACGTTCTGCTTCAACCATTATTATACTCCGTCAAGCCCGGTAGAGTTTTGATGTTGGTTTCCTCTGTTATTCTCTTTGTTTTCATGTTTTGCTTATTTTTATTCCGAACAAAAGAAACGTGTCCGACATAGAAAAGAGGTTTATTGTGATGTCAAAACCTATAAAACCGCAAATGCCTTCCTGTCCAAAAGCAACGTCTGACGCTACAAGACACCTAAAAGAAAAATAATTATACGGATAATGAATAACGGCTCGAATGCATAAGTAGTCTAGATGTAACGTGACAAAGTAAATCATTGTAACTGATGCATTTTACATCAGCTATTTCACTAATAACGGTTTCTTCTGAGGTTATGTGTATGAATACATTTGTAGATTTAATTCAATTTAATGTAAATTCTTTCACCATTACATTCAAGCTGCGCCTTAATGTGGAACACTTTAATCTGTTTCAAGAATCTTAAGTGATATGGCCTGGTTAAAAAACACAGGAGGGTCATTAAACATGGCTATGAGGAGCACATTTTGCTCCGAGATGTAAATACCTATCACCACGAAACTTGACTGGAATGATTGTTTATACTGAATATCATCTTCCTGGATCCTCGGAAAACTATTATTTGAATTGGTATTTCTAATATATGTGACAGGCTCCAGTGACCGAAATTTGCATACGGTTTTAAAAAGAAATGGGAATGAGAAAGCTCACCCATGGTTAGTTTTGCTTGACAGGTATGCGATGTGCTTGAAAAATCAGTTTGCTGGAATTATTTTGAATAAACTACCATTAATCAGGAATGTTTACTTGGTTTTGGTTCATGTTTCAGTGAAAGGGCTGCTCGGTACCGAACCACTGTATCATGAAAAGCATGGGATAATGTTGCTGGAATGTGTAAAAATTGATATGTGGGAACGCGCACATGGTAAGTGGTCATTAAATTAATATTTAAATATCGCTATACATAACCCCAGTGATGCACATGAAGACTAGTTGCTTTCTGTGTCAATATTAGAATTTTTAAGAACATGATGTAAGCAAGGAGATGTATTCAAACATTTACTGTCACTATATCTTACATTGGACGGTAAATAAACAACGTTGTGAACTCTGATTCTTCTTGTTAAAGATATTCAGCGATGTGATTGGACGAACGTGAGTGGAAAAGTCAAATAAACTCACATAAATGCTATAAAAGTGTTGCAAAGTGTGACCTACCTGACCAATGCTTTGAACCTCGAAACAGAATGGTGGCATTGGCAGTATTGCATGGTGATTGCCAAAACCGGACCACTATGGATTAACCCTTTCGCCATTTTACCTCTGCGGGCTGAGCTAATTTTTGCCGGTTTGCGCTCACAGGGCTCTATTACAATCTGTGTGTTAAAATGCAGGATGCAAGGGAGGAAATACTGCGCCTGCAGTTTTCCCCCTTTGCGCCCGCGTTTTAACGCCAGATTACAATGCAGGCGCAAAAAATGCTGCCTGCATTGTTTTCGGCCGTTAAAACTTAGGATGCTCGCGGCAGCGCTGAGCGCAGCCGCGAGCATCCACTCGCTGGAGTCCATAGGACTCCACTGAGTTTCTCTCTGCCGGTCATGTGACCGGCCGGATCTCGCATCGCGAGATCCGACTGGTCGGCATAGTGATATGCAGGGAGAGACAGGGGGGCTTTTTCCCCCTGTTTTTCCCTGCTCCCGCCGGCTGGAAGAGGCGACTGGAGCCGCAGTCCTCGCCGCGGGACAGAGGGTGAGTATCTGGTTGTTTTTTTTTATTTTTAAAGCTGGTGTTAACAGATTCTGCAGAAGCTGAATCCGTTAACACCAGGTCCTGGCTCTGGTTAACTTTTCGCTGACCAGAGCCAGGCGTTAATCAGCCCTGGGACATTGTAATCCAGCGCTGATTAACGCTTTGCGCTCCCTATGTTAAATATAGGGAGCGCAAAGTGCAATGACCTCGCGCTGAGAAGCGCAAGGTACCAAACGCAAACGGGTTTTTTAACCCGTTTGCGTTTGGATTATAATAGCCTGCCCTGCTAATACCGCAGCTAATGGTAGTGCTCAGGTGAACGCTACCGTTAGCGTTAGGTATGTAATAGGGGCTATAATATTTAAATGCTATTTGAAGTCATGTTTTTTTGTACGACCCAGACAAATAACATATCCTTTATTATGGTAGAGTCGGCAGATTCATTATATATCATTATTATATGTATATGTCATGCCCTGCCAGACTGCTATAACAAAAAATGTAAAAAAGTATTATTGTGGCTGCTTGACACTATGGTTTTATATTTTGAACAGACCTTTTAGGGCCATATACCGGGGACAGAGTAGAAATTGCACTAGACTAAGGGTCGCAAGGCTTATAGCAGTATCTCACTCTATCACTTATTTTGCTTGAGCTCTGTGGATATATGTGTTGAAGCTACTCTCGAGGTTATATCTGTTCGCAGTATTTTTAGGCCGTATTGGGATCAAACTTTTGGCTGCATGTAAATACAACCAAGGGTGCTCTATTATTTAATGGGTAGCAACAACTGTGCAGGATTGTCAACACCACCACTTGTCCGAGGAGATTCCTTCTTTTTATCATACAGTGTGTGAAGACTCACTTTCATTGTAAATGTTTTTAACTTGTGGCTATTGTGCATGTCATACGTGTTGTTGTAATACATGTTGTTATAAAGTATTATTACATTATTCTGCTCTCAGAGTACCCGCATTGTTGGGGAAGCCTACTGTAGATAGACCTCTATCCTCAATTTTTGTTTTTTTGTTTATACTTTGTGCTTACATTTAGGGCTCTATTACATTCCTTGCGCAAAAACACTCGCTCAGCGCAATTTTTTTTCCGTGCATCGTTAAACATTAACGCGCGAAAATTAACGCTGGTATTACGATCCGAGCGCATTTTTTCATCCGTCCGAAAATATCTTTTTACGCGCGAAAACGAGCGCAAATTAACGCTGCGCGCAGAAATCGGTGTGTGGACTGTTTTTTCCACACGATTCAGCCATTCAGAATTAAGAACCACAGTTGTCTCCCGTTCAGTTTTTGCGCCTGTCAAAATCAGTCTGAGTATATATGCTGCAGCAATAATAAAAACACGCACAACCTCTCAATTTTTTTTTTTTTTTTTTTTTTTTTCGTGCTTGTGTATTTGGTTTTGGTCAGAACGTTCCGATTTGCAGTTACCACCAGCTTTTCAAAGACGTTCAAATTATGCGCGCAAACGTCGTTCGTAAAAATTTGCGCATTGATTGTAATACCATCCTCGTACGCATTTGCGCTCACAATGTTAAGTATGGGATGCGTGCACAAACCTTTGCTCGCGCAGGGTTCGCGCAGGGTAACTCGCGTTAGACGTTAACGCGCATTTTGTGCGCGAACGTCGTAATACGACGTTCAGCGCAAAGGGTTTTTCCCCTCGCGATAATGCATTTTTGCGCACGCGCACATTTTTGCACAAAGAGTGTAATAGAGCCCTTAGGGTTCAGGCTTGTGTCAGAAGAGCCATTTATGTGTGGAAGGAACGTCTGTGAGAGTGAACGTTCCTTCCACTCTGATGCGCATCTGGCCCCCTCACTGAGTGCAGTTAGCGCGGTCAGCGCTGCAAGGCTCGATACTCCTACGGAGGATCGCGCTTTCCAGCGCCGTCGAATGCACGTCATAGCGCTTTGACGAGGAGGCTTTCTGAATGGACGCAGCACGCCTGCTGTAGAGCGCACAATTGGAGACCCGTCAGTATGGGCGCACATAGTATGCTTGTCTGGCACCAGCCTACGTCCCAACTTTTATGGTGGGTGCCTGTCTTCCTTTGTTGATGGTATGATGCTGTGAGATGGTGGTATCACTGTATTTGTTTGTTAAATAGTCTGGACAACTGGAACCCACACCAAATCGAAATAGAGTCTTTACTGGAGGCAAACAGTTAAACATTAAGCACCCAATGAGAGCAGGGTAAAGAAAAGACATCCCCACACACAATAAATTGGGTTGTAATTGTCAGGTTATCAGAAAATTATGGTCACTTCAGTTCATTCAAATTTCATTGGACAATTGATTTCCCAGGACATACTTAAACTGAGATTTTTCCTGTTTTTATCTTTCCTGGCAAAATACGCTATAAATAAATGTGTGTGAAAATTGGATGAAATATTGTGTTTCTTTAAAATGGTTTAGTTGCTGGTAAATTAGCTCGGGAGCCTTCACGCAGGCTAGTGACTGAACAACTGCTTCAGTTTTAATTAAACCCTCATACATCGGGAGCAGATGAGGAGTTAACCGGCAGAGAGGCTCAGATGGTACCAGGAAGTCCACCCAATTCTACACCCAGTGATCTGCAATGATAGCAGGGAGTCCTGCTCCTCCAAACTGCCCAATTGTGACCAACAGTTTAGGTGATAAATCAGAGGAGATCTGTTGGATGGAAGCAAAATAAATAAACAATGGGGGGGTCGCTTCCATTTATGGGGACTGAATACCCATAGACAGGACTAAAGAGTGATGGGTCAAATAAGAGGAGGTCAAACAGCCTACATGCTGTGATTAAGCCCATACTCTTTAGCCATGTGTGACCTCTTGGCTTTATTCTAGATTTAGCAACGTGTTTTATTCAGAGTAGCCTATTGACATTGCTGTACTTTTAATGTAAAACTAAAGTGGTTATTCAGAAAGCATCAGAATTTCAGTGGAATTTCATTGCTATCTGGTTCAGCGCACTCCGATTCTATTTCGCCGACCCCCGGTGAATTCACAATTCACCACAGGGTCCCCAAAGTGCCCCAAACACGGAGCCCCGAAGACTGCCGAAGACCACAGAACAGACCACCAAATGCCGCTGAACTGCAGGGGAAAAAAAAACAGAACTCTATTATTCTTGTAAAAAATTTTAAACCACTAAAAACGCATGAAAATGTGTGGAACTAATAAAAACGTTCCTATAAAAAAATAATAATAAAAATGTCTGTTATAGAATTTTTTTAAAAAAAAAAGAAATTGGGAATCAAGAATTTTGTCTAAAAAATACAAGCAATACAAAAAAATAAATAAATAAAAAGACGGTTTGCCGTGAAATTCACTGTTCGGTGCAATAACCCCTCAGATGTTTAATTCTATTATTTCATAAATAATCATGCGTGGCTGCGGATAAGTATGGTATGAACAATTCTCAGCATCATTAGAATAAACTAGAATAAACTATAACAGAGAATAGGGAAAAATCCCATTTTACTGGTGTTTCTCTAAGACACTGTCAGACATATTTCCAGACACACAATGTTCTTTCTACATTGCTCCGTTGAGCTTATTATTAATATCACTCCTTGAGTAGGGTAGTCATATGGTTGTAATTTAGGTACACTGACGTTCCTTTCAGATATCTTTTTAAATCATGTCTTACAATAAATTAATAAAATTAAAATTACATTTTGGAGATTGTGTTATACTCCTATAGGGAAAAGCACCACGCCGAGCCAGTTGAGTTCTTCTCATTTCCTGTAAAACTGGTAGGTCACTGTAACCCTATTAAGTTGAAATATTGGATCTGCTTGGTTACATCAACTAAATTACTTACGGTACAAATGGAATGGAGATCATTGGAAATACCATTCATAATTTGGCTGACAAACTTTACATTTATAACCCGCTTCAGATTATTCATACGTTTTCCCTAGCGTTGACTTTCAAAATGGATGTCGTTTTTCTTACTATACGTCAGCTCCTTTATCGTGAAGTAAGTACGTGATCAATAATCTGACAACCCAGAGTGCAGCACATATCTCAGAGTTTTCCGAACATTATATAACGGAGGAAAACCATAGATACAAGATTTACAGTAAAGGAAAATACCAACCAAAGACTTTAATGAATTCTTACGAGAGGACAGTGAAACAGAGACATGGATGATTGACACCTTAGTTTGTGATTATACATATTTTACTAATGCATTATTTAGGATTTTATTTTATAATTAGCTTATTATTTAAATTTGGCCAATAATGACTAGATTACATGTTACGTACAAACTCAACCAACATACTGTACAACCAATAAGCCCCTTTAAACCCTACGGATCCTATTACATTCTTCGCACACAATTGTGCGCGCGCAAAGACGCATAAACGTGGGGCAAGACCCTTTGCGCTGAACGTCGTATTACGACGTTCGCGCACAAAATGCGCAGTAACATCTAACGTTATATAGATTGGTTTCATTTTAATTTGCTTCAATAAAAAAATTCTATTTTATTACACGTGCGGGATATACATACTTTTTCCGGAGTATGCACCGTGGCTTTCAACTTCTACCACCTTTGAGATAAGAACGGTCGTTGCTGGGACTCAGTTTGGTATACATATATATATAAATATAAATATATATATATAATATTTAAAATATTGCCTTCTGTTAGATTTAGCTCATATTATAGTCTTTCTACACTTCACTTTGCTCTAAAATCACGAAGCTTTTGCGTGGGAATGAATGGCACGGAAGATCTTGAGCCCTGGGCCATGAAATTTATTAAATTAATCAAAGTTTAACTTTTCTATATCTTAGCAGCACATATCATGATGTAAGAATTGATCCTGGTCCTCCACTGGGAAATAAAATGTAGCTTGCAAATTGCACCCAGCAGTTATCATCACATTCCCCTGTGCAGGTACTTATTTCAGCATAAACTATGCTTTGGAGCACATTGCTAGGTGCTGGCAACTGTCCTGTCCATTATAAAAGGGTTATTCAGACAGTACCGAATTGGCCACCAAATTGCACTGAATGGTGAATTTCGTGGTCATTCGGCTATTTAAAAAGCTAGTGATTTGTTCGAGGGCAGTGGAATACCCCATAGAGAAGTAATGGATAATCTATTCAGAGTCACCGAACAGCAGTGAAAAGTTCAAATTCAAATTAGCTTTATTGGCAGGACCAAATACATTTTAGCATTGCCAAAGCATATGGGGAGGTTCTATGGGATGGAGGATGGGATATGTAAAAAATGATATGGTGGGGGGGATAGGTAAGTCCATGGACATTATCAGGGGTAAGGGATAATATGAAGGGGGGATGGGGTCGAGTCCGTGTTGGGGATTTATAAGTCAGGGATCTCTCATGTTCCTCTCAGTCTGTGACACTCTGTGACGTATTGTGCAGATATTTTCCCCGCCGGTTCCTCTTCTCCCAGTATGATGTGGAGTTTCCTCGTATCTTCTATGGAGGTGAAGTCAGTGATGAGAGCGGAGAGTCTCTGGAAGTGAGTGTCCCTCAGTGCTGAGTACTTGGGGCACTGTAGGAGGAAGTGGACCTCATCTTCCAGGGCCTCCTGGTCACAATGCTGGCACAGTCTATTCTCCCTGGGCTTATAGGTCTGTCTATGCCGCCCTGATTCAATTTCCAGGCTGTGGGCGCTCAGTCTGTACCGGCTCAGGATCTGTCTGTCCTTGGGGTCTTCTAGTACCTCCAGGTATGGGGCCAGTTTGTATTCCCTCTGTAATGATTGGTAAATGATGAGTTTCTGGGAGTTTGCTATATCATGTCTCCATTCTCTGATATAGTTTTCCCTGGAATCGTTAATTAGGGCCTTTATTTGATATTTTGTCAGGGGGCTTTGGATGAACAGGGTGGATATGAGTTGTTGCAGCCCACATGGTTTGGGGTGGTCCTTGTTGGCCAGTAGGGTTTTATGGTGGTAGGAGTTGAGGTTGCTGATGTTTAGGTGGTCTCAGTATGATAGCGCCCTCTTCTGTACTGCAAGAAGTAAGAAGAGTCTACCCAGCTCGGCCCGGCAAGCATTGTTAGAGGTGCTCCAATGGACTTGGAATATTTCTGTTGGGCTGGTGTCCCA
Source organism: Leptobrachium leishanense (assembly GCA_009667805.1). Lineage (NCBI taxonomy): Eukaryota > Metazoa > Chordata > Amphibia > Anura > Megophryidae > Leptobrachium > Leptobrachium leishanense. The sequence continues at coordinate 43,084,476 of CM019064.1, forward strand.
TTTGGGTTGGTCTGGGTAGGTGATGGGGCCCCATACGTCACTGCCATAAAGGAGGATTGGAGTGATGACGCTATCAAAGATTTTAAGTCAGACTCTTATAGGTGGTTTTAGTTTGTAGAGGTATCTCTTGAAGGCATAGACGGATCTATACGCCTTGTCTCTTAGAGCCTCCTTGGCTGGTTTGAAACTTCTCGATCGGTTTGTTTCTAGGCTGAGGTATGTGATGCTGTTGGCTTCATCAAGAGTGCAATCATTAAGTGTGAAAGAGGAACCCTTGGTTTTTGCGTTCTTCCTTTGGAAAACCATGACCTTTGTTTTCTTTTGGTTGATGGGTAGTGCCCATGCCGCATTGTATTTTTCCAGCACTTCCAGGCTGTCTTGTAGACCCCTCTCTGTTGGTGACAGTAATAGGAGATCATCTGCATACAACAGGAACTTCACCTCAATGTCATGTAGAGCTAGTCCTGGTGCTGAGGAGGATTCTAGAGCTTCAGACAGTTCATTGATGTAGATGTTAAAGAGGGCTGGACTTAAGCTGCAGCCTTGTCTGACTCCACGAGCCTGCCGTAAGTACTCTGTTCTCTTCCCATTCACCTTTATGCTGCAGAAGTTCTCATTATATGAGCTCTTGATGACATCATATGTTTTCCCTCCTATTCCACTCTCCAGTAGTTTGAGGAACAAGCCTGGGTGCGACACTGAGTTAAAGGCCTTCTTAAAGTCCACAAAGCAGGCAAATATTTTCCCATGTTTTGCATTGTGGACATGGTTCTTGATAAGACTGTGCAGGGTGTAGATGTGATCTGTAGTGCGATGGTTTGGCATGAACCCCGCATGGCTTCTGTTGAGGACGTTATGCTGTGTCAGGAAGCTGAGGATTCTTTTTTCAGAATGCTAATGAACAGTTTTCCCAGTGTGCTGCTGACACATATCCCTCTGTAGTTGGCTGGATCATATTGGTCTCCACTCTTATGGATGGGTGTTATGAGGCCTTGGTTCCATACTTGAGGGTAGAATCCAACGCTCAGGACCAGGTTGATAACTTTGCATATTGCGGCGTGTACTTCTGGAGAGCCGTGTTTAATCATCTCTGGAAGAATTCCATCCATCCCGCTGTCTTTTTTACTATGCAGATCTTGAATTTTCTCTAACGGGTTTTGGAAATCCTCGATTTTTTTTTTCCTCTTCCCTTCAGTTCATGTAGTCTTCTGATAATGTGTTCCTGTTCCACAGTTAGCTCCTCTTTGGGAATGTCTTTGTACAGGCTTCTGAAGTAGTTGAGCCAGATGTTGCCATTTTGGATGTGGAGGTTGTTTTTCTTGGATCCTGAGCCGGTTTGATTCCAGGTTTCCCAGAAAGAGTTGCCGAATTGCCCTGCTGTTCGGTGGTTTCATGCGGCAAATCGCATAAGCTCAATGTTAAAAATATTCCTGTTTTTATCCAATATCTAATAAACCGTTTATTCTTTTAATCTGCAGTAAAAAGTCTTTTTATTTTTTGATTTTTTTAGGATCTTTTAGGCCTTCTTCAGCATATTTTCGGCAAAATGTTTCCTTTTTTTTTTTAAAGTTTTTTTTTGTAACAGACCTTTCTATTATCATTCATAGGATATTATACGTAAATCCCAGGCATTTTCGTTCAGTAGTTTTTTTGCAAACTGCGTTTCAATTTTGACACTTTCAATCATAGTGTGTTTTTTTTTACCCTGTTCGTCAGCTTGTCGGCTTTTTCCGGCGACTGGTCTGTGCTGTGAACGGCAGCTCATCGACTTTTTCAGTGTGTTTTTTTACGGCGGTTCTGGCGGGTTTTTGCTGGGTGTTCAGCAGGATTGCGGCGGGTTTGTGGCGGGTTTTCCCTGCACTCCGAGGACCCTGTGGTGAATGCTGAAATAACCGCAAGGTGGGGAACTTTGATTCCCCAAAGTGCAGGGAACGAGAGAGCACCGAAATGTTGGCGACATTTTGGTGCTCTCTGAATAACCCTCTATATAGCACTGGAATTTCAGTTTTTTTTCTTGACTATACGGACACCTAATTTTCAATTTTTTTACTTCCGTTTATCCCAAATCCCGATGAATGGAAATTATAGGCAGAGAACCAGAAAATGAAAGTTCGTATCATCAGCCACTATTGATTTAATGCTCTTGATACATTCCTGGTTGGTTTACAGATCTCCATTAGATGGGGGGGTTTATTTCTGAAGATAAGCTGCTCTACTCCCGGGACTGTCACTGTTCATAGTGACTGACTGGGATAATCTTCATGTACTCATTTTATTTCTTTGTGTACAGTAGATGAGAGTGATCGGAATCAAGACAGCAATCACTGCTTCTGATAAACCAGAGAAGACATTTTCATTTCATAAACCTCAATGGGAAGTGTGATGAATTAAACTGATTATACCTATGGACTTTCAAAATACTGCAAGAGAATATATTAAATATATAGATAGATATTTATTTAACACTTGTTATTTTCAACATTACATCCGTATTCCTATTTCCATAAAAATAACTTTTTAATAAAAAAAATATATATATAAATGCATTTTGGCGAAAAAGAATAGCAAGGGAAACACTTTTTATTCACTGCTAATTACACAAATTTGGCGCAAGTACTGTCATAAAATAAAGCGTTTTTGGGGGCTTTGAAGCTTAAAAAAGAAAAACACAATTATGTATCGGAGTTTTCGATCCTAGCTCATTTTATCTTTTGAAGCTGAATCTTTGAAACTGAGAGTTGAGTATTCAGCATGGGACGGTGAAAGCGAACAAAGAATTTTTTGTGAACCACTAGAAAGATAATAAATGTTCAGATAAGAAAAAAATAATACAGATCTTCTCTTTTTAGTTTAGTACCTTTTCTCAGCTGTGGGCCTCATTCCGCCCATGACATTAGTATCATTGAGTGAGACGTTATCTGCTTCACAACCAAGAAATTTTCCAAAAAATCCATTGTCAGGAACCAGAGGTTTTTTTTGAAAATTATTTTTATTAACCCCTTAGTGACCGCGGACGTACCATGTACGTCACGGCCGCGGGTCTCTTTTAGACCCGCTGACGTACATGGTACATCCTGCGGTCTTTTGAGCCCTGGAAGCGATCGGATCGCTTCCAGGAGCTCAAACGCCATTGCAGGCTGCCTGGGAGTCCAGGCATCCGTGCAATGGCGGTTAGAAGTGCCGGGGCCCCTTGTGATCGCTCCCCAGGAGCGATCAACATCCGGTTTGACCGGAAAGGTGCCCCGCACTTCTACAGGGTGCTGGAACGATCGGTATCGCTTCCAGCTGCTCTGAGTATATTGCAGGGATGCCTCAACATCGAGGCATCCTTGCAATATGGTTACCTGCCGCCGGTCAGTCTGTGATTGCTCCCCCCGAGCGACCACTTCCGGTAGCGGCAGGAAGTACTTAGTGCCACGAGGTATCGTGGCACTCAGTACAAAAAAGATCACATGAGTGATCAGGTGCTCTGCTGGGTGCCTCGAGGGATCAAGGCACCCAGCAGACTAAAAAATGTGTAAAAAAAGTGTAAAAAAAGAAAAATAAATAAATAAAAATGAATAAAATAAAATAAAAGTGACAGCCAAGATGGCGCTGCCCTTCTAAGGGCAGGGTCATCTTGGGGCTGTGTGGGATGTTCCTAGCCTGCCTCATCAGAGAGGCAGGCTAGCAACATCCAATCAAAAGTTAAAAAAAATCAAAATAAAATTTCTAATTTGTCAGGTCAGGTCAATATTTTGTAAATATTGGCCGTGACCTCTGTGATTCTCCCTCCCTCTCCTCACTTGTGTTTTGGTGAGCGAGAGAGAGAGATCAGATTTGACAGGTTAGAGATTTTAGGTAGATTTAGTGAGATTAGAAAAATTGAGGCAGATTTAGAGAGATTTTAGGGAGATTTAGAAGAATTGAGGCAGGTTTAGAGGGATTTAGAGAGATTTAGGTGTTTATTTGTATTTTCTTGTGAAACCCAACGGTTCTTTTGAGAACCAATAATCCGCTTATATATATATATAATAATTATAAAATTTTATAATCTATTATATATAATGTCTGAGCGGGTGTACAGCGCCGAGGAGGCATATGCCATCCTGGCGTCACAATCTGAGGCATCTGTGTCGGACTCCGACCCAGATTTTGACCCCGCTAACTGCTCAGAGACATCGCTAGATACATCATCTACGCTGGCTGATGTATCTCTGTCACGGTGGGTCAGGGGATGGGGCGCCTGGCAGCAGCTTCCTCGCTGCTCGCTGGCCAGGCGCCGAATGTAAACGCTTCCGGGTGCGCTCACGTGGGACGCCGAGGGGCGGGGCCTGGCGTTGTGACGCGGACCCGCCGGGTTTAAAACCCAGTCTCACCATTACACCGGTGCCCTGACGTGGTATTCACCTCCCGCAGAGCTCTTGTGATATTTGGCTAACGAATCCTCCTGTGTATGACCCTTGGCATTGGCAAACGAACCCTCCTGTGTATGACCCTTGGCATTGGCAAACGAACCCTCCTGTGTATGACCCTTGGCATTGGCAAACGAACCCTCCTGTGTATGACCCTTGGCATTGGCAAACGAACCCTCCTGTGTATGACCCTTGGCATTGGCAAACGAACCCTCCTGTGTATGACTCCTGGTATTGGCAAACGAACCCTCCTGTGTATGACCCCTGGTATTGGCATTTACTCTGCTCTAGGTTCTGCCCTTAACGTTGGTACCGAGGTCAGTCTATGTGGCACCCTAAGCACGCATCAGATTACCTCTGCTATTACTAAAGTCCTAGGGAGGACTTGTGATCTGGTCTGTACCCCTGTCTGGTGTTTCCCTTTCTTTATCTGTTACCTGCTTCATTGTCTATATAGCTTTGCCGACCATTCAAGGATCGGAAGAGTAGAAAGGGAGCTACATAAAGAGATCAATATCTTGGTAGTCAGAAGGATTCGTGACAATACTCTATTCAATACCTCTGTCTGGTGTTACCCCTTGTTTATATATTGTCTGGTTAATTGTCTTTCTAGTTTTGCCGACCATTCAAGGATCGGAAGGGTAGAGAGCGGTCTGCGTAAAGGGACCACACTTTTGGTAATCAGAGGGATCCGTGACAATCTCCTAGTGATGTTTCTGATGCAGATCCTGGGCCACCACCTGCCAGCAGGAGACGCACAGCTCCAGCTGAGGAGTGGGTAGTACCTCATCGCCAGAGGCCAGATATCCCTCCTTTCATAGCAAATCCTGGCATCAATATTGATGTTGCAGGATTTACCGCCACACAGTTTTTGCAGGTGTTTATGGAGGATGATTTGTTGGGTCACATTGTTGCCCAATCAAATCTGTATGCCCATCAGCATTGTGCTGCGAAGCCAGACTCCTACTTGGCAAGGCAGCAATGGACCCCACTAGATGTGCCAGAATTTCTGAAATTCTGGGCACTTACTATGCTGATGGGCATCATAAAGAAGCCCTCAATTCGCTCCTACTGGAGCAGTAGCCCCATCTGCTCTACCCCCATTTACCCCCAATCAATGTCACGTAGAAGGTATGAAAACATTTTGCGTTTCATGCACTTCAGTGACAACAGTCTGTGCCCTCCAAGAGAGCATCCCCAGTTTGACAGGCTGTATAAAATCCGCCCCCTGATTACCCACTTCGTCGCCAGGTTTGCAGAGGCTTATACACCTGGAAGGAATATCTGCGTGGATGAATCCCTAATGAAATACAAGGGAAGGCTGGGATTCAAGCAGTATATTCCTTCCAAACGCTCCAGGTATGGAGTGAAGGTGTATAAGCTCTGTGACAGCGAGAGTGGGTATACTCAGGCCTTCCGGGTGTACGAGGGAAAGGATAGTAGCCTTGACCCTCCAGGTTGCCCAGAACACATGGGAACCAGTGGCAAGATTGTGTGGGACCTACTTTTTCCCCTGATGAACAAAGGGTACCACTTGTATGTTGATAATTTTTATACGAGTGTCCCTTTGTTCAAGCTAATGTATTGTTTTGATACAGCAGCATGTGGTACTGTTCGCAAGAACCGCATAGGTTTCCCAGCACAGCTTGACCGCACCCAGTTAAAAAGGGGGGAGACCTCAGCTCTGCACCAAGAGGAGCTGTTGGCGGTCAAGTACAGAGACAAGAAGGATGTATACCTTCTATCCACCATCCACACTGAGAGGTCTGTGGAGGTCTCTGTACGTGGCAGAGCTGAGCGCATCAGGAAGCCAGTGTGCATCAAAGCCTATAACTGGCATATGGGTGGGGTTGATCTGGCAGATCAGCTGCTCCAGCCCTACCAGATTAAGCGGAAGTCAAGGGCCTGGTACAAAAAGGTTGTAATTTACCTGATGCAAATTGCAACCCACAATGCCTTTTTGCTCTGCAAAAAGGCAAACCCCGGAGTGACGCTGTCCTTTTTACAGTTTCAGCTCCAGGTCATTTCGGGGTTTTTGTACCAGGATGCACATGCTCCCCGGGCGGTGATGGGGGACAGAGTTGGGGCTACACATTTTATTTATAAAATCCCCCCTACTGAGGGCAAACAGAAACCCCAAAAAAGATGCAGGGTGTGTTTCAAGAGGGGGCAGAGGAGAGACACAATCTTTTACTGCCCTGGACAACCCGGTCTGTGTCTTGGGGACTGTCTCAAGATGTATCACACTGTGCGTGATTTGTGATTTTTTTTTCTTACAGTCTAGTTAGTTAGTTCAGTTTAGTTTTTTTTTCTTTTACTGCACCAGACTTTTACATTTTATTCCTACATTTTTATGTTCTACAATTTGTGCTGTATTTTGCCAAAATCTTTGCACACCTATGCATGGGGGGCATGGGTGTACTCAGGAGACCTTGCAGAAAACAACCTGGAGAGTTTTCATGCAGTAACCAACAACAGTGTCTCCTAAATCACAGTCCAAATCTAATGTGGGCGTAAAAATCTGAAAATTGAAAAATTACCGCCACACACCTTCTCAAATGTTTTGGGCTAAAACCGTTGCATCCATGGCATCAAAGCACTCCATATGCAATACCTTGAGGTGTCAACATAACAAATATAAACAATTTTCTGGCAATAATTCAAACTGGGGTATGCGGTAGACCCAAATCCAAAGATAGGCCTATCTGAAGAAATAATCTCAATTTCAACTCCAATGACAAAGTCATAAAAATTGTATTTGAACCTTCCCAAAATCCTGGCAAACCTATGCATGGGGGCATGGGTGTACTCAGGAGACCTTGCAGAAAACAACCTGGAGAGTTTTCATGCAGTAACCGACAACGGTGACTCCTAAATCACAGTCCAAAACTGATGTGGGTGTGAAAATGAAAAATGACCACCAAACAGTATCCAATTTGTTTGGAGCAAACGGTTGCATCCATGGCATGAAAACACTCCATTTACAATACTTTGGGGTGTTAGCTTACCAAATATATGCACGTTCATAAAATTGGAGTATGTAAAAAGGCCCCTAAAAAGAAGATAGGCAAAGAAGATATGTCAAATTAGAAAAATAACAAGCACATGTCAAAAGGTTGGCGTAGCACCCCAAAAACAACAGAACAAATCTATATATGGGTGGTATCACTTTACTCAGAAGATGTTGCTGAACATATTTTGGGGTGTTTTGTGGCAGTAACCCATAACTGGATTTGACAATTCATGCCTAAAGTACAATGTGTGTGAAAAAATAACACAAAAAGTGACTACCTGAAAGTTTGACAAAGAGCTAGTGCATGGAAAGTGTTAAAATACAACTCTTTGAAGTACCCTAGGGTGTGCCCTTTCTAAAAATATATGGTTTGATGGGGGTAAATTACTTTGGCCGGCTTCAAAAATGTCCCAAATAGGACATGGGTGCATGATGACGAAATGTGTTAAATTCCAAGTTAGAAAACTGAAATGCGCATCCCCCAAATAAGGCCTATTAGCCCCCAAATAACCCGACATACCTATACATGGGTGGTATCAATTTACTCAGAAGATGTTGCTGAACATATTTAGGGGCGTTTTTTGGCAGTAACCCATAACTGAATTTGACAATTCATGCCTAAAGTACAATGTGTGTGAAAAAATAACACAAAAAGTGACTACCTGAAAGTTTGACAAAGAGCTAGTGCATGGAAAGTGTTAAAATACAACTCTTTGAAGTACCCTAGGGTGTGCCCTTTCTAAAAATATATGGTTTGATGGGGGTAAATTACTTTGGCCGGCTTCAAAAATGTCCCAAATAGGACATGGGTGCATGATGACGAAATGTGTTAAATTCCAAGTTAGAAAACTGAAATGCGCATCCCCCAAATAAGGCCTATTAGCCCCCAAATAACCCGACATACCTATACATGGGTGGTATCAATTTACTCAGAAGATGTTGCTGAACATATTTAGGGGCGTTTTTTGGCAGTAACCCATAACTGAATTTGACAATTCATGCCTAAAGTACAATGTGTGTGAAAAAATAACACAAAAAGTGACTACCTGAAAGTTTGACAAAGAGCTAGTGCATGGAAAGTGTTAAAATACAACTCTTTGAAGTACCCTAGGGTGTGCCCTTTCTAAAAATATATGGTTTGATGGGGGTAAATTACTTTGGCCGGCTTCAAAAATGTCCCAAATAGGACATGGGTGCATGATGACGAAATGTGAAAATTCCTAGTTGGAAAACTGAAATGCGCACCCCCCAAATAAGGCCTTTTAGCCCCCAAATAACCCAACATACCTATACATGGGGTGGTATCAATTTACTCAGAAGATGTTGCTGAACATATTTTGGGGTGTTTTTTGGCAATAACCCATAACTGGATTTGAGAATTCATGCCTAAAGTACAATGTGTGTGAAAAAATAACACAAAAAGTGACTACCTGAAAGTTTGACAAAGAGCTAGTGCATGGAAAGTGTTAAAATACAACTCTTTGAAGTACCCTAGGGTGTGCCCTTTCTAAAAATATATGGTTTGATGGGGGTAAATTACTTTGGCCAGCTTCAAAAATGTCCCAAATAGGCCATGGGTGCATGATGACGAAATGTGAAAATTCCAAGTTGGAAAACTGAAATGCGCACACCCCAAATAAGGCCTATTAGCCCCCAAATGACCCGACATACCTATACATGGGTGGTATCAATTTACTCAGAAGATGTTGCTGAACATATTTTGGGGTGCTTTTTGGCAGTAAACCTTAAAGTTCACAGTACATGTATTCTTAAATTGCATGCAAAAAAAAATAATTACCAAAACTTTTTTTTTTCTCAAACTTTGGCATAGATTTGTGGTAAAATGGTTTGCATGGAAAGAGTCAAAATACCCCAAGTTTAATACCTTGATTTGTGTACTTTAAAAAAATATGTATATGTGGAGGGTTATTCAGGAATTAGTGACAGATATCAGTGTTACAATGTCACTATGACTACTTTTAAAAGTAAACCCTTTGTAAATGGCAAAGTGCTACTTTCACTTATTGTTGCATAAGATAAGGAGCAAAGCGAGGAATATGTAAACATTGAGTATTGCTAAACTCAGAACTAAATTTAGAAACTACTAAGGAATTAAATTTTTTTGACGGTTGTTGATACATAAGAAATTTTGGGGATCAAAGTTCGAAAAAGTGGCGTTTTTTCAATTTTTTTGTCATATTTCACAATGTTTTTTATAGTAAATTATATGAAATGATGAAAAAAATGGTATCTTTATAAAGTCCATTTAATGACGAAAAAAACTGTGTAAAATATGTGTGGGTTGCATAAACGAGTAAGAGGAAAATTTGACGTAAACACAAACAGAGCAGAAACGTAAAAACAGCAGCGGTCACTAAAGGACGGATTTGTGTAAAACCGCCCGGTCACTAAGGGGTTATTTAATTATACAGTAAGAAATATTTGGGAATATTCCCAGTGTATTTCTTACTGTAATAACCTATTTGGCAGGCAGGTGCTGCCATCTACTGGCCAAATAAAGTTACTACAGTTCTGAGCTCCGTGCAGGATCAGCTGGGGAAAAGTCCAATAGAGACCTTCCTCAGCTGGTTTTAAATACAGGTCTATTCAAAGAAAGGTGAAACTCAGGAGAATTTACTGGAGAAAGTGAAATCTCTAGGTCAAAACAGTCAAACCAGAAAAATTCTTCCATTTATCTCACTTTCCAAAACGGCTATTTGGTCTAGATTGTTCTCTTCTTCTGCCAATTCTCCTGATTTTCACCTGTCTTTCAGGGTTATTCAGAGAGAGCCGATCTGGCCCAAAAATGTAACCAGACACTGAAATTCACTGTACGGTGCCATTTCGGGGCCATTCAAAAAGCTGGCAATTCACCAAATATTGGCGAATTGCCAGCGAAATACGTTGCTGTTTGGCGGCAGTGAAATCCCCATAGAGAAGCAATGGTTAATCTTTTCAGAGACACTGAACAGCAGAGAAATGTCAGTGAAATACCCTGCTGTTCGGTGGTTTCTTTCGACAGGTTTATTCAGGCGAATTCCATAGGTTTCAATGTTAAAAATATTCCCGTTTTAAATCAATATCTAATAAACCATTTATTATTTTATTCTGCAGTAAAAAGTCTCTTTATTTTTAGATTTTTTAGGATTTTTTAGGATCTTTTAGGCATTTTTGGGGATTTTTTGTCAAAAATCTTTTATTCCGTTTTTTTTTTCTCTAAATCGTTTTTTCTTTTTTCTGTAACAGACCTTTTTATTATCATTCATTGGATCTAATATGTAAATTCCAGACATTCTCGTTCTGTATTTTTTTTTGCAAACAGCGTTTCAAATTTCAAACTTTCAAGCGAACTGCTTTTTTTTTTAACCCGTTCGTCTGCTTGTCGGCTTTTTCCGGCGGCTGCTCTGCGCTGTGATCAGCGGCTGCTCGGATTTTTCCGACGTTTTCGGCTTGATTTTTGCGGCGGTTTCTGCGGGTTTTCGGTGAGTGTTTGTTGAGTATTCGCGGAGTGTTCGCTGAGTGTTCTTCGGGTTTGCGGCGAGTTTTCCCTGCACTACGGGGGCCCTGCGGTGCTTGCTGAATACACTGCAGGGTCGGCAAACTAGGAATCGCCGACTCACCCCGAAGTGCAGGGAACGAAAAGTCACCGAACGTGCAGTGACTTTTCGGATCTCTCTGAATAACCCTGTTTGAATAGACCTGATAGTGTTACACCTCAGGTGTCGCTGGCAGCTCAGATGTTGTGGCTCCCAACAGTGCATTGATGCTTCTTATACTTTTTATTGGAAGTGTTAATTTGAAGACCGCTAAAGAATTACGAGCAATTCCAGGGTCAAGCCATATTTTACCCAAATCACCCAAAAATACATACAGGGTTATTCAAAGAGAGTCGATCTGGCCCCGAAAGCTAACCGAACAGTGAAATTCAGTGTACGGTTACCTTTCCTGGCCATTCGGCTATTCTGAGAGCAGGTAGTTCGCCAAATGTTGGGGAATTGCCTGCACATGCGGTGCCTATACGAGGGCAGTGAAACCACCCATAGAGAAGCAATGCTTCGTCTATTCAGAGAACACAAAACAGCAGGGAAAAGTTGCCGAAATGCCCTGCTGTTCGGTGGTCTCATTCGACAGGTTTATTCAGGCGATTCCCAAAGGCTTCAATGTTAAAAATATTCCCGTTTTAAAACGATATCTAATAAACTGTTTATTATTTTATTCTGCAGTAAAAAGTCTCTTTAGTTATCGATATTTTAGGATTAGCGTCCATGTAGAAATTAGCGCCGGGACCAAAATATCTTTACATTCGTTACATCGTTACAATAGCGCGAGTTATCTCAAGCGCTTCCCATGTTAAGTATAGGACGTGATAAGTACAGTAAACGAACGAACCGTTAATTTTATTTATTTATGTTTTGAGGAAGTATTTTACCAGGAAGGATACATTGAGATTTCTCTCGTTTTCAAGTATGTCCTGGGTGGCGAGTATGTACCGTTAGGTGTCTTGCCCAAGGACACTTACCGCGTGCTAAGTGTTTTTCTCCATTAGTAGCGAGAGGCAAGCAATCTGTTGGTCAGGCGCTAATCTGATTTTACCTGGCGCTAACGCGAAAACATGCTGACGCTAGGGTTAGCTCACACCAGCTGATAGTGCCCTTAGTATCCTGGCACATGCTGGGCACGAATTATGCTATTTTTCCGTAAAGCCATGAATCAAAGGGAACAAAATCCAGCAAAAATAATCTTCATCATCCTCAAAATGCATTGTCTTAGCACTGTAAAGAAACTTTATAGGGTAGTTTTTCTAAAGGTCATTTTATGTCAAAAATGCCATCCTTGGCAAATATCAGAAATCATAAATTAATAATATATGTGTACATTTCACTTTCTTAAAATACATATATATCGCTATATGTCCAGGTGTCAGTAATACCTCCATTAGTTTAGATGTGCACCTGTTTTATCTCGATTAATACTTTGGCAAACAGGAGACAGTCCATATGAAACGCCCGATAGAACCTTTCTATCTCTTGTCTTTTCAGATTCAAGGTTGGTCGCTGAACATGAAAGGTGTTCAAAGAGAAAATGCATTTTCTATTTTTCTTTCAAGCCGATGGTCTTCACTTGAGAGCCACGCTGCCTGCAAATGCATTGTGTCTATAAGCGAATGTCGAATCTTCCAAAAGCTTTTACTGACCCCTATGAGTCACATAAATGCAGAATACAAAACGGGAATGTTTCTTAGCCGCCGAATGTAATATTTCTATTTGTTTACGGAACAGACGAAATCAATCAAATACAATAGGAGGTATATATTTGCTTATGTTTACATTGTGAAATATTTTCGATACGAGCAACACTTGATACAATACAATCTAAGTGAGGTTAAAATATAATGGAATTAAAAGGGAAAAAAAAATCCCCACTAAACATATACCGAACTGTTTTTCCCCAAATTATAGAGAAATACATATACGTATAAGCATATATTTTATAGTATTTGATATGTATATATTCGGTAGTAGTAACTGATGTCTCTTAAAATTGTCAGAAAAAGAATTTGTATAAATCCGGACTAGCACAACATCCCAGAGCATAAATGGAAATGCAAAAGCAATAATAATTATAATATTAAGCTTGTTAACCCCTTCACAGCCATGTGATTTTCTAAAAAAAAAAAACAATGTCAGGAACCAGTGTTTTTTTTTTTGGAAATTCTTTATTAATTAATCATACAGTAAGAAATATTTGGGAACGTTCCTAATGTATTCCTTGCTGTAATAACCTATTTGGCAGCCAGATGTCGTCATCTGCTGGTCAAATGGAGACACTACGCTTACAAGTGCCGCTCGCGGCTTTGTGTTTTATCTGCTGGAAAAGGTGTATTAGACACTTAGGCCCCTATTACATTCTTCGCGCAAATGCATGTATTTTTTTTGCACACCGCAAAATGCGTTATCGCGCGAAAATTAACGCGGTATTACGATCCGAGCGCATTTTTTCAGCTTTCAAGTTTTCCCATGCGCAAAGCCGGGCAGACTGTTTTTTTCACGGGATTCAGCCAATCAGAATTAAGAACCACCATTTTCTAAAGTTAGGTTGTTGCACCTGTCAAAGTCAATCTGCGTATATGTGCTGCAGCAAAACAGCAAAAAAATATTTTGACAAATTATTAATTTTTGATGTCTGGGTATGTGTAGAATGTGTAACTGTACTGTGCTGTATTTTTTTTATTGCTGAGTTATTTTGTTTCGGCCACAACTATCATATTTGTAGTTAACGGCAAGTTTTCAAAGACGTTCCGAAAATTCGCGCAAACGTCGCTCGTACGACTTTGCGCGAAGATTGTAATACCATCCGCACTAACGCATTTTCGCTCACAATGTTAAGTATAGGATGCTCGCACGTACTTGCGCTCGTGCTGGGTTCGCGCAGGGTCAATCGAGGTAGACGATTACGCGCATCGTTTGCGCGATCGTCGAAATACGACGTTCTGCGCAAATGGTTTTGTCCTCGTGCAAATGCGCTGCGCGAAGCGTGTAGTATGGCCCTTAATTTGTGGATTTTAAACAGTTTCAGCACCTTGGGCATCGTGCCCACAGAGATAGACTTTTAAGGGCATCTTCTGGAGCTCAAAAGCAAAGAAATTTCATTTGCTTTTGTCCTGCTAAGCTACAGATCGCGATATCAGAAATCTGATGGTGCCTTTGAAGACCGGAGTTATCTCAATCTCGGGAGCGAAGGGGTTAATTAATATCAAGGAGCCTCAAAAATGCCGTTTACATTCACTATAAAACAACCAAAATGTTTTTGCTCGGAATGTGGTTATGTTGTTTTAGTTGTCAAAGAGAATGATGAATGTTTATAAATCTTTATATATCCCATTGTTCTTTCCTTCTGATGTTTGTAATGTATTGTCCAACATAGTTTTCAGCATTTAAAATGAGTTTTATTCATTTTTCATCAGGTGGTTCATCAAAATCTCGAGCAAAGTCGAACACCCAGAGAACATTTATTCTAAAATATTCACATTGTTCCAACTGGGGAATTACCTTACACTTAATTATTTTCTTTCTCCTTGTCTTTACTATACGATGCATACAAGGATTTGCGAGGTTATTCAGAGAGAGCCAATCTAGCCCCGAAATGGCACCGAACAGTGAATTTCCTCGTACGGTGACATTTCTTGTCCATTCGGCTATTCAGAAAGCAGGCAGTTCGCCACATTTTGGCGAATTGTCATCAAAATATGGTGCCTATTCGACGGCAGTGAAATCCCCCATAGAGAAGTAAAGTTTATTCTATTCAGAGAACACCGAAAAGCAGAGAAATGTCAGTGAAATGGCCTGATTTTCAGTGCTCTCATTCAGCAGGTTTAATCAGGCGAATCCAATAGGTTTCAATGTTAAAAATATTCCTGTTTTTATCCAACATCTAATAAACCGTTTATTCTTTTAATCTGCAGCAAAAATATCTTTATTTTTTTTAAAGATTTTTTTAGCCATTTTTTTCGTGAAAAAAAAAGTGTTTTTTTTCTTTTTTCGGTAACAGACCTTTTTATTATTTTTCATAGAATCCTATATGTCAATTCCAGACATTTTCGTCCAGTAGTTTCTTTGCAAACAGCGTTTCAAATATGAAACTTTTAATCGTTATTTTTTTTACTCGTCTGGCGGCTTTTATCTGCAGCTGGTCAGCGCTGTGTTCGTCGGCTGTGTTTGACTACTGTCCGGCAGGTTTGCGGCGACTGTCCGGCGGGTTGATGGCACTCGTCGGGTGCCTTCGGGATTTTTTCAGCGGTTATAAAATCAATCCGAAATTTCCCACGATTTTTCGGTGGAATTTCAGCAGATTTTTGGCAGTTTTGCGGCGGATTTTGGGTCCGCTCCCTGCACTCTGGGGACCCTGCGATGAATGCTGAATTCACCACACGGTCAGGTGACATTTCGGTGCTCTCTGAATAACCCCTAATGTATCTTACATTATATGAAGACTACCTTGTTAGCTCATAAATGCAAATTTTCTAGGTAATTCCACAATATCAGCGACAGCCATCTTTTATTGCTCTTTTAATATTGTTATTGGTTTATTTGCAATGGCCCCACCAATTTTCCATGGAATGGAACACAATTATAAAATTAACTATGTAGCACTAAAACCCGTTTTCTTTAGTAACTGTCCAGGTGAAAGGGTCTTGGTCATGGTGCGAGGTGGCAGGTGGAAGCCCAGGATGAAGGGGACAAATGTCAAAACAGGCAAGTTCTGTTTCAGACAAGGGGTCTTATTCATAAACACAGAATGAAGGTTTCACACCCCACATTACGGGACATATAAACGAGACAGGAACAATGGGAACTTAGATACGGGGCAGTCAGCGATGGCAGGGATCTTGATAGTGACTATAGGAACACGGCAAGGGTATCACAGTTCATACAGCTATGGTCCAGGATTGCACCATGGGTAGGTGTACAATGCAAAGGCATAACTAAGTGGGAATGAGACCCTTAAATAAGGGGGTAGGAAGTGATGGTTTAGAAGAAGCACCCGAGGCTTCCTTCAGGCTGGATTACCAGAAGACTAGCACTGGATACAAAACAAGAGGAGAGGATAGGTGCTGCCATGGTTCAGGTTACAACAGGAACAGAATTGGCATGGGTCTATTTGTAGACCCCGGGGGTTCCCAGGCGTGAATACTGAAACTAGTGCACAGAACTAAAACCTATGTCAATTGGTCTGCAGGTAGAAAACAATTCGAGGTGTGGAGATAAAAGTCTCATGACCAAATGATTGAAGGGATGTAGTAATGAAGTTGTGTTGGATGACCCTGATCTGATGACAGTAAAAGTGACTAGTTGTAGAGGAAATTTTTGCAGTAAGGGATCTGAAGTAGTAAAAGGAAGTCTCAGGAGGTGGTTACTTATTTAGCACCAGTTGCACTGTAGCCATTCACATTGGGTCCCATCGTTTGTGTTGAAAGCTGTAAAGGTGCCAGAGCTCGTGTCTTATGTGGCCTGTCTCTATGTTGTTTTGATTTCAAAACTGAATCTTGTTTTTGTGAAAACTCAGTATATGGGTGGCGTCAGCAGGGCCGGCCCAAGACATTATGCTGCCTGGAGCAAAGGATGAAATGCTGCCCCCCCAACAAAAAAAACACGCAGTGTGTGTGAGCGTATCACAGAGCGCCACAGCAATAAAATTCAAACACTGACACACACCGTACATTAGAATTTTATTGCTGTGGAGCTCTGTGATATAACTGAGATAGTAAATCAGACAACCGGGTGCCAGTGGACAACAGCGCTGCATAGTGCTAGATTTTAATGTTTATACTCATAGTTGTACTGCTAATAGTAAGTTAAACTCACAGAATTTTATGTACCAGCAGAGCCCAGAATCTGACATACCCAGCAGAGTTACACATACCCAAGCAGAGTTTCACATACTCCAGCAGAGTTTCACATGCCCCAGCAGAGTTTCACATGCCCCAGCAGAGTTTCTCATACCCAGCAGTGTTTCACATGTCCCAGCAGTGTTTCACATGCCCCAGCAGAGTTTCACATGCCCCAGCAGAGTTTCACATGCCCCTGCAAAGTTTCACATGCCCCAGCAGAGTTTCACATGCCCCAGCAGAGTTTCACATGCCACAGCAGCAGTGTTTCACGTACCCAGCAGGAACCTGGCAAGGGGAGAGAAGTTCCCGCAGTCTAGAGGATGAGGCCAGATATGCCAGGAAGTGCAGGATTACAGCGCGTGTAGGCGGATCCTCCTCAGGCTGCTGGGCACCGCAAATTAGATGCCGCCGCCGATAAAAAAATAGTGCAGTGGCGCCGGTGGCTAAAATTTGCTGCCCCAAAATTTCTGCCGCCTGGTGCCGCTGCTCCACTCTGCACCATGGTCAGGCCGGCCCTGGGCGTCAGGTACCTCATTTGGAATTTGGAAATAGCTCCAGGACTTCTGATGTTACGTTGCAATCATGGGAAAGTGCCAGATGTAGCACTCACTTGCTCTAATGTTTGACATTAAGGTCTATGAATCTAAATATCTGCACCCTGGAAATGACAAAAATGATAACAGTCCTTTTCCCTCATACTGTCAGACTTTCCCCTAACTTCTCTTCCTTCAAACGCTCCCTTAAAACGTTCCTATTTAGGGAAGCCTACCACCCAACTCACTGACGCAACCATCAATCACTCTCACCTTGCAGTCCTCTCCTCCTGTTTCCAACCCCAACCCTCCTAGATTGTGAGTTCCTACGGGAATAGGGCCCTCATCTCCTCCTGTACTGTTTGTCAAATGTTGTTCAATGTATTGTATTGTAACCCTGTCTATACTGTGCCTATTGTACAGCGCTGCGGAACATGCTGCCGCTTTATAAATAAAGAATAATAATAATAATAGTAATAATTTTTACCATCGTTAGACATGATGCGTCCCTTAACAGAGGAATGCACTACGGAGGGATTGTGCCTCTGCCAGTATATTTGTGTCTGTCAGTCTTTCCGAAAATGTCACCTTCAATGCCTCTGTCTACATCTGTCAGTGGTTCTGTGTGTCTATGGTTATCGGGAAGTGTCTTTATCATTGTCTGTGTGTCTCACTCAGTGTCTCCAGACAAACAGATGAGAGCCAGTCACAAATCAGTTACAAAAGCACTTTGTACCGTTCTCCCATCTGTTTTTTTTGGGTGCGCTGAGGAGTTGGTTAATCTAGAACCCACTGAGCAACCACTAATTGGTATTGTATCAATATATTTGTAAGTCGGTTGGCCTATGTGAAGGCAGTCCATTTCCTGTCCTGTGTTTGTGTCTCTGCCAATGTCTGTTTGTGCCCCTGTTAGTATCTTTGCTTATATTTTTGTTCTCGGTTTGTGAGTGTCATTCAGTGTCTGTGTGTCTTTGTCAGTGTTTTTGCTAATATTTCTGTGTGTCTGTCAATATTTGTGTGTGTATGTGCTTTTGTCAGCATCAGTGCATGTGTGTGTCATTGTCTTCGTTAGTGTCTCTGTGGGTGATTTTGTCATTGTCTGTGACTGTCTTTGCGACTTTTAGTGTTTCCATCGTTATCTTTGTTACTTAGCTAGATTTACTCGAGCTCGCTGTTAGAGCTAGAAATTAACTGTGGCCGAAAGGGTTGTTTGGCCAGGGGGGCCTGCTGAGAAGATTTTTCACACAGGGTTCCTAAAGACCTAAGTCCATCTCTGGATAGGCCCTCCTAATTCGGAATACCTCCTGTAATTTTTTTTCCATCATACTATCCTCCCTTTATCACAAATCCCTTATTCACTCATGCAGTTTGTCCAATAACTTTAACCCTTTGTACTGTTCCATCCAGGGCTGGATTTATAATTAGGCACAGTAGGCATGTGCCTCTAGACACCTGCAACAAGGGACGCCTTGCTCTGTAAAAAAAAATAAAAGTAAAAAAATATATATTTAACAATTTCAATTATTTAGATCCCTGTATCTCTGGAGCCCTACAGGCTAGAGGGTCATATGAGGTATCTTTGGAAAGTGCAGAGTATGCCCGGGTTTTTGTAAAAGTAAAATAACAAAATAAAAATATTTTTCTATTTTTTTTTTATGACTCAGCACTATTGTGATCGTGATGGCACAATTCATTGTTTCATCGACAACCTAAACTGTGGCCTTCAGTGAGGAGATGCAGGGTTCCATAGTCCCCCTGTATCTCTGATTTTTACACCACCCATGGTCAGGTGTGTTGTCACTGAAAAGGTCCGAGTCTGGCTTTTCCAATGATACCAAACATGACCATGTAATGTGTAAAAATGAAGGCTCAATTACGATCCTAGCGCTAAAATGCGGTAGCTAGGGAGGAAAAACTGTGCCCACAGTTTTACCCCTAGCGCCCGCGTTTTAGCTCTAGATTACAATGCAGGCACTAAAAAAGCTGCCTGCATTGTTTGTTTGCGGGTGCTAAGCCCCGGGATGCGCGCGGCAGCGCTAAGCACAGCCATGCGCATCCTCTCAATGGAGTCCATAGGACTCCATTGAAGTAGACGCCGGCAGTCACATGAACAGCCGGATCTGGCCTTGCCAGATCCGGCCGGTCAGCGTAGTGATACGCAGGGGGAGACTGGGGGGGACTTTTCCCCCCAGTATTTTCCTGCTCCCGCCGGACTGAGGAGGCGGTCAGAGCTGCGGTCCTCGCCGTGGGACAGGAGGTGAGAATATCGAATTTTGTGGGGGGTTTCTGGATGGTGCTAACGGATTCTGCAGAGGTGGAATCCGTTAACACCAAATCCTGGCTCTGGTTAACTTCTTGTTAACCGCTGCCGGACGTTAATCAGCGTTAGGACTTTGTAATCCTAATGCTGATTAACACTTTGAGCTCCCCATGTTAAGTATAGGGAGCGCAAAGTACAGTAACCTCGCACAGAGAAGCGCAAGATACCAAACGCTAACGGGTTACTTAACCCGTTAGCGTTTGGACTGAAATATGCGGTAAATACTTGGGCTAACGTTAACGCTCACTCAGGTGAGCGCTAATGTTAGCGCCAAGAATGTAATTTGGCCCTAAATGTAAAATTGAACACAACATAAAAATCCAATAGAACTGGTCTGCACTTCTCGCTGACCACTCACAATTGCCGACTTTGAAAATGCAAAACACTTTCGTTAATTCACAGTTGTTATTGTGGTGCCGTTACAGAAACTACAAGCAGATCTTTGCATTTGTTTTCTAGGACAATATTAATCAATACTGGTCTAAAAATACAGGCGCGTGACTGACTATTCCAAAATATAAATGACTTACCTGACATTCATTTGTCTTCAGTGATATACGGAAAGGTTAGCAGAATAAGTCACTCAGCGTGGAAAATCCGTGCCGTCTGTCAGAATCCCCGACTAGAGCTCTTAGACGATATTTGCCATTATCAGCAAACAATCCGTGTAGCTGGTGCGGTATGTGTTAAACCTGAAATAAAGAGTAACAGAAGCATCTGTGCTGGTTATACTTGTGCGAAAATAAGAAATATATTGCTGTAGGTGCGAAAGAACGTCTATACAAGAAAGCACAAAGGCAACAAGATAGATGACATTCATCATTGATGTGTGTGTGAGACTCTTATTTTTGAAAGCTCTAACAATCATTTTTAAATTGTGCCTCACCGATATGACATATATTCTCAAAAGGTCTTTTTGTGTGTCTTTAGCGATGTTTTAAACCATCTCTCTTGTTTACTATCTGAAGACGCAGGCATATTTTATATGATCAATGTTTATCATTAATGCCTGATAACTTCACCGAGAAGACGGTTTCCTTGGGCAGACAATTTTTAAGTATACTTTTCCTATGTGTATTAATATTACGGCCATTGTTCACTTCGCCGCGCCACGGAATGGCCTGTGTTGATGCTGCCGTTTTGCTAAGTCTTTCAATAATCACATTTTTGAGTTAGTAGCTATAAATCCTGTTTAGCAGTCAGCTTTGGGTAAAAAGGGTTGTGCATTGTGATGTGAAGTCAATGTCTAAGATAAAGCGCTGGGGTTTGTTCTTTCTGCTCTGTATTTTTTTGAGAAAGTATTTCACCAGGAAGGATACATTGAGATTTCCCTTGTTTTCAAGTATGTCCTGGGTGGCGAGTATGTACTGTTAGGTGTCTTGCCCAAGGACACTTACTGGAGAGGTGCTCTTGCTGGGATCGAACCCATGTCTCCACAGGCTCTCTTCAGGCAGAGCAGGGATGTTACCTCTACTCCACCCAGCCGGTGGTATTATTGGCATAGGCGTTAAAAGTTACGAACACTGATGTTACACTGATGTTTATGAGAATTTTTGTAAGTGCAACAAATAATAATTTTAAGTGAGAAACAGAGATTTGTGAGGATCCTGAGAACAAGCAACAGCACTAGTGGCCTGCTCCTACGGTGTGGCCTGCTCAGTTCCTACATGGTTGTAGCTCGATTGTGCCATTACAGAGACAACTGCTCCATATGCAAATCAGACGCAATCACCCAGAAAAGGGCCAGTACTGATTGCCAAGGACGTCATCCCTGCACGAGAGGTGCAGCAACCACCGACGAATGTTTCGGCCTCATTTGGCCTCGTCAGGAGAAGATAGCTGACACCCTGTAGGTGGGTGCCGGACAAAATCCCTACAGCCAGGTTCCCTAATGCCAACATCCCGACGGCCAACTTCCAGACAGAACAAGTGCCAGGACATCCCAACTTCCCTACACGGCCAACTTCCAGACATCCATAATCCCAGCGGCTAACCCTAATACTAACACCCTAACCCTAGGTTTAAGGGGTTTAGGGCTAGTTTTAGGGGAGTTAGGGTTAGGGCTAGGTTTAGGGGGGTTAGGACTAGGTTTGGGGGGGTTAGGGTTAGGACTAGGTTTAGGGGGTTAGGGATAGGTTTAGGGGGTTAGGGAGTAGGGTTAGTGTTAGCCGCTGGGATTTTGGATGTCTGGAAGTTGGCTGTCAGGGAGTTGTCTGTGTAGGGAAGTTGCCCGTCAGGGAGTTGTCTGTGTAGGGAAGTTGGCCGTCGGGATTTTGGCATTAGGGAACCTGGTTGTAGGGATTTCAACCCAAACGCCCTTTAGGCACATCGAGTAAGGGGTCCACATCTGGATTACCCTGTAGACTTAAAGTGAGAAACAGAGAAGCTTGTGAGGGTCCTGAGAACAAGCAACAGCATAATAATAATTTTATGATTTAGAAAGGACAGCTAGGGCATAATGGGTTTCGACATGGGGACATGTAAGACAAGCTGGTACCAGGCACCTAAAGCAAGTCAGTGGCTTTATTCGGAAGACGCAATGTTTCGGCCAATGCAGTGACCTCTCTCAAACTCTACGGGGAAACGGCTGAAAATCATTTGGAGTTTTCATATCCCCACCCATTTTATCGTTTTAAGCCGTCGATATCCAGATCACCATTCCATTTACCTATCTTGTACATGGTGGTCATGTTAGATGAAATCTATGGAAAATAAGAGGGTTGCATCTACCATTACACATACACCTCGCACTCGCTCTCTTTCTCACAATGCTTTTGAAATTTTAATGAAATGTACCCCTCAAGCTTTTAGAAGCCACCAAAGTAACAATATTGTCACAAATCACATTAGGGGTTATTCAAAGAGCACCGAAATGTCACCAAAATTCTGGCACTCTTTCATTCGGCCTACTTTGGCGAGTTAAATTTGCCGACCCTGCGACCCTGAAGTGCACCAAATGTATCGACCAGTGGCGTAACTAGAAACCTGAGGGCCCCGGTGCAAGAATCCATGAAGGGCCCCCCAACCCCCCAAAAAAAATCTATATTTTTACTTTTTTTTTTCCTGCAATATAAAAAAGATAGTATTGCCCCCAGCTGACACGGATATATACTGTATATTGCCCCCAGCTCACATGGATATATATATTGCCCCCGGCTCACATGGGCATATATTGCCCCAGGCCACACATGGATATATTGCCCCAGCTCACACATGGATATCTTTACCCCCAGCGTCATGGATATATTTGCCCCAGCTCCTGGATATATTTGCCCCCAGCTCATGGATATATTTGCCCCCAGCTCATGGATATATTGCCCCAGCTCATGGACAGATTTGCCCCCAGCTCATGGATATATTTGCCCCAGCTCATGGATATATTTGCCCCAGCTCATGGATATATTTGGCCCCAGCTCATGGATATATTTGCCCCCAGCTCATGGATATATTGCCCCAGCTCATGGATATATTCTCATGGATATATTGCCCCAGCTCATGGACATATTTGCCCCCAGCTCATGGATATACTGCCCCAGCTCATGGATACTGCCCCAGCACATGAATATACTGCCCCAGCACATGGATATTCTGCCCCAGCTCATGGATACTGCCCCAGCACATGAATATACTGCCCCAGCACATGAATATACTGCCCCAGCACATGGATATACTGCCCCAGCACATGGATACTGCCCCAGCTCATGGATATACTGCCCCAGCACATGGATACTGTCCCAGCACATGGATACTGCCCCAGCACATGGAAATACTGCCCCAGCACATGGATACTGCCCCAGCACATGGATACTGCCCCAGCACATGGAGATACTGCTCCAGCACATGGATATACTGCCCCAGCTCATGGATATTTTGCCCCAGCTTATGGATAGATTTTCCCCCAGCTCTTATGGGTATATAGGGCCCCCAGCTCACCTCAGGCTCCTCTGCTGCCGCCGTTCCTCTCCGAGGTGAGCGGCCGCTGAAAGCATGCAGCCTGGCCGCTCACCGGAAACCACCTGACCAGCGCAGCCGAGTTCTCGGGAGATCTCGTGCGCTGGTCAGCTAGTTCCCATCCCACGCGAGCGGCCAAGCTGCAAGCCAGCGGGCCGCTCGCAGGGAGGGGAACAGCCGGCGGCACTGCTCCCAGATTCCGCCGCTTTTTGCCAGAATCTGGCGGCGGCGCTGGGCCCCCCTCCAGTGGCGGAATGCCAGGGCCCGGTCGCAACTGCGACCGCTGCGACCCTGGTACTTCCGCCACTGGTCCACTGAATGCATCCGATAAACCACTGAAAAATCACCAAAACCATCAGATAAACAGCCGAAAGCCGCTACAAACCCGCTGAACCCAGCAGACGATCCGCTAAACAGACCGCCGAAAACCTCTGATCAGCCGCCGAACACCACTGTTAAAAGCAGACCAGCTGCCGAACAGGGGCAAAAAAAAAACAAAGTGCAATTATAAAAGGATTTTTAAAGAAAATGATGCATGGAAATAATATATAAGGTCCTATGACTAACAATAAAAAGGTCTGTTTACAAAAAGGAATAAAAAAATGCACCATTAAAAAATAAAGGGAATCCAAAATTTTGCTGAAAAGTTCCAGAGAAATGCCTAAAAAATAAATAAAGAGACTTTTTGCTGCAAATGAAGAGAATAAACGGCTAAATAAAAATTAGTAAAACCGGGGAATTTTTTTTTACATCGAAACTATGGAATTCGCCTGATTAAACCTTTCGAACGAAAGCACCAAAAATCAGGGCATTTCGCCAATTTTTCGCTGGTGTTCGGTGTTCTCTATGGGAATTTCACTGCCGCTGAATTGCACTGTATTTTCAGTGGCAATTCGTCAATATTTGGAGAATTGCTAGCTTTCTGAATAGCCGAATTGCATCATAAGGGGAAACTAACTGCTCGGTGCAATTCAATGGCCAATTCGCCAGTCTTTGAATGACCCCCATAGTGATTGATAGCCACAAGGCCCCTTAAAGTATGACACACAGAGGTGGTGAATCTACGCTTGGCCCTCTTTTGAAGATGAACCTGATGACAGCACAAAAAAAATCCTTTTTCAATATGTCTTAAATCAATTTAACATTTAATTATACCACATTAACTTAGTGGATAAAGTTACGTAATAAGAAATCAGCAAATAAATAATTAATAAATGAAAGCCCACCAGTCTCCCTCATGCCTGAGAAGCAACATGAGTATATGTGGTTTGTTAAAAAGCAGCCTTTGGCTTCCTTAGGTAGGACTCACCAGAGGTGCTGTGACGTGGCAGGTGAGCTTACACTTCAATGGCCATTGCAGTGAACTAAAACCTCTAATTGTGTTATAGGGATAAGCGCAGGTGACAGTTTTTTTTATTTCTTGTTATATGTCAGTATAACCCTATCGTCTTTTCTTACAAATCTTTGTTTAAGATTTAGGTAAATTGAAAATAATTTTGCAGTTAAAATTCAAAGAATACATCCGCGATCGGCTCATCCAACTCATACAGGGTTATCCAAAGAGATTCGAATTGCTTGAGAAAGGTAACCGAACGCTGAAAATCAGCGTTCGGTTACCTTTCCTGGCCATTCGGCTATCCAGAGAGCAGGCAATTCGCCAAATCCTGGCGAATTGCCTGCACATAAGGTGCCTGTTCAGTGTCTGTTCGAGGGCAGTGAAATCCCCATAGAGAAGCACTGCTTCGGCTATTCAGAGAACACAAACCAGCAGTGAAAGGTTCCCCTAATGCCCTGCCATTCGGTGGTTTAATTCGGCAAATTTATTCAGGAGAATCCCATAGACTTCAATGTTAAAAATATTCCTGTTTTAATTCAATATCTAATAAACTGTTTATTATAAAATTCTGCAGCAAAAAGTCTCTTTATTTATAGATTTTTTAGGATACTTTAAGCATTTTTCAGAATTTTTTAAAAAAAATTAAAAGTCCGATTTTTTTTTGATTTTTTTTTCAGTTTACTTATTTTCTTTGTAACAGCCCTCTTTATTATCATTCCCTGGACCTCCTGTGAAAATTTCAGACATTTTCGCTCAGTAGTTTCTTTGCAAACAGCGTTTCATTTTCCCAGATTCATACAAATGGTTTTGCTAATTTATTCACTGCCTCCTCTACGTCACAGCTGCTTCGGCTCTGTGTGATTCGGCTCCTGTTCGGCTCCTGTTAGGCTTCTTCGAAGGTTAATCCAGATGTTTTTGCTTGTTTTCAGCATACATTCGGTTAGTTTTCGTCAGGTTTGCGGCAGCTTTTCCCTGCAATTCGGGGACCCTGTGCTGTTTGCTGAATACACCGCAGGGTCACCGAAATGCAATCGGCAAAAGGAACCGAATTGAAGAGAACGAAAAGTCACCGAACGTGCGGTGACTTTTCAAATCTCTTTGGATAACCCTGATATTCTCATGGGACATTGATGGCCAGATATTGAGGACAACTTGCTGGAACATGGCAAAAAAACAATGCTAATAGAATTCTTGTCTGTTAATTGAAGGAAGTCTAAAATTATGGCGGGGTAAAAACACGGGAGAATATGATTGGAAAATGTTGCTTTTTGATTATCTGTCTGATCTATTGATCTGATGATCTGTAAAAGTAGAAAATCAACTTTTTGCTACATAAAAAGTGCTAATTGCTAGAAAATATTCTGAACAACTGAAACAATATACTGCGACTACAAATAATACAGTTACAATTACAAGCATTTATAAAGTGCCAACAAGTTCCATAGCACTGTACAAAGGGAGAGGCAGAATAACAAATATATATACATATTACACACACAGAACAGTAGGAGAGAAGACCCTGCTTGTGAGTTTACAATCTAAGAGGAGAGGGGTGACACACTAGGTGAGGGTAAATAGAGAATATGAAGTAGCGGGGCGCATGTGGGCTGTGTGGGAAGAAGGAGCATGATATGAACAATGGGGGATTAGGGAGTGAGCCGACAGGCTTCGCTAAAGTAATGTGTTTTCAGAGACTTCTTGAAGGACTTGAGAGACTGGAGAGTTTGATGTTGCGGGGGAGGGAGTTCCAGAGAAAGGGGGAAGCTCGGGAGAAGTCCTGAAGGCCAGAGTTGGGGGTTCGGGTACGAGGAACTGATAGTATAAGATCATTGGCAGTGCAGAGTGGTCAGTACGGGATGTACCTGCTAATAATGGAGGAGATGTAGGTAGGGGTGCGGTTATGGTGAGCTTTGTACATGAGGACCTGTATATTGAATTGGAATCTAACAGAAACAGGGAGCCAGTGTAGAGATTGACAAAGGGGTGAGGTGTGAGAGGTGTGAGATGTGAGGTGGCTGAGCCTGGCACAGACGTTCATTACAGACTGCAGAGAGAGAATCAGGATTCTCTTAAGGCCAGTGAGAAGGAGGTTACAGTAGTCAAGGCGGGAGATAATAAGAGTTTAGACGAGCATTTTAGTAGAGACCTGATTAAGAAAGGGACGGATGCGTGCAATGTTTTTTCGATGGAAGTAGCAATGAATAAAAAGAAAACTATTGTATTGATCAGATAGCACTTGCATGGCAAGAAAATATCCTGTATGACAATATCTTATTTCCTTAACTCCATATAAATGGATCGATATTATTTTCTTCTAACCAAGGGCTCAATTTAACTTTGGTCCACCGGCCACTATCTGGAAAGTTTTAGCTGAAAATCTTCCATTTTTCGGTTCAGGAGATTTAAATGCAGGTTCCCTGGCATTACGGTTACCTAGAAAGATTTGGACCACGTATCGGCTCTCCAAGCTATACTTTTCAATGAAAAAAATCAACCAAGCGGATTAATGCCAATGATGCTACTGGTGCCACAACAGCCCCCTTTAATGAAATGTCTTGAATTATATTCACTGTGCTATAAATGGTAGCATAATGCCCAGCGACTTGACTTGCAATGATTACCACCCCCAGGAGCTCCCTACGTCATGGCCAAACTAGCTTGTCCACGACAGAGATCGTGCACGTTGCGCTAAGGATTATGGGATCTCAACCACGACCATCAAACTTCACTCAGAAGCACCCTTTATTGAGAAAGTATTTTACCAGGAAGGATACATTGAGATTTCTTTTGTTTTCAAGTATGTCCTGGGTGGCGAGTCTGTACCGTTAGGTGTCTTGCCCAAGGACACTTACTGGAGAGGTTGCTCGTCGGGATCGAACCCATGACTCCACAGGTTCTCTCCACACAGAGCGGTGATGTTACCTCTTCTCCACCCAGCCGGTACTAATGAATGTTTAGGTGAGGGCCGCCATCCTGGTGTTGTTCATTACATGTAGTCTCTCCAAGAGAGCATTTTATAGGGAGCATTGTCAATGGACTATCGGAAGATTCTGCAGGTATTGGGAGAGGTCGATCCGCTGGGTTGTGTTTAGGCAGATTAATGCTGATAAAGTTAATAGACTTTCCAGTTCACTGCCAGGTTTTCCTGATCTAACTAATCATAACTGGCTATACAATATATTGCTTCGGGCTCTGTCTGCTCTAGCGACTCTGACCCAGACACCTATTGGCACCTCTCCAAAGAGTATGATATAATGAAGACCTGCTATTATCCCAGTAACCAAGACATTTATCCAGGAGCTAGGGCAGACTTTTTCTCATTTCCTCTTCATTTGACTGCTTTCGGAGTGTTTTTCACGTGTGATTTTGTGCTTAATTTTCTTCTACATTTTAATAAAATTATAAAAATTAGATATTTTGATATTGGCTAGAACTAATGCCGATATACGTGCTATTTTTTTCCTTTTATAAAACCAATGGTTTCAGTTTATGTATCCATAGGTACAAATGTGTTAACGTTCACCTGAGGATTTTCTCAGAAAGCTTCACATTTGCTTCACAGGTAAAAACCTGGCATGAATGAATGCTTTCTATGTAAAGATCTGTGTTTCACATGCTGATAAATGTGGGTCTTTTAAATTCTGTCTTTTAAGACTCTATGGGCAGCATCACATTACTGCCATTAAAGCGGGGACGCTAAGGAGGATAACGTGCGCCTGCAGGTTTCCCCTTAACATCCCCGTTTTAGCTCAATATTGCGGGGCAGGCGCTGCTTCAGCAGCCTGCCCTGTATCGCAGCACTAACCCTGAGGATACTCAAGACAGAGCTAACGCGCCATCCCCGAGCATCCCCTCCTGGAGTCCATAGGACCCCATTGAGGCTTCGACTGCCAGGTCACATGACCTGCAGGATCTTGCCTCTCGCGAGATCCTGTAGGTCGGTGGAGTGATCTCAGAGGGAGACTGGGGACTTTTTTCCCCAGTCTCACTCTGCTCTCAGCGGCCAGAAGAGGTGGATCGGGCCGTTGGTCTCCCCACAGGATGAGTGGTGAGTATGTTTTTTTTGGGGGGGGTTAAGCTGGTGATAACTGAATCTTGCAGAAGCACAATAAAGTTGGCAACAGTTTCAAGCTGTTGTTAACTTTTCAGAAGCCGCAGCGGGGCATAATTAGCATTAGGACTTTGTAATCCTAACGCTAATTAACTCTTTGTGCTCCCCATGTTAAGCATAGAGAGCGCAAAGTACAGTAACCTCACGCTGAAAAACACAATCTCCAATGTACTAAGGGATTCAGATTGTATTATGGGCGGCCCGCGCTAAGCCCACTTAACCTAACGTCAGCGCTCACATAGCTGAGCGCTAACGTTAGCATTGAGAATGTAATACTGCCATGCAGATTTTTTTAATCTTAGCAAAATGTGTGGTAATGTCTGACACTGGCATTAGACATAGCAGCGATACATTTGAGTATTTGTCTCACTTTAAAAAAGAGAGAATGAACGACTAACAGGGTTATTCAAAGAGAATCGAAAAGTCACCGGACGTTCGGTGACTTTTCGTTCTCTTCAATTCGGTCCGATTTGGCGATCCCAATTCGGCGACCCTGCGGTGTATTCAGCAAGCACCACAGGACTGTCGTAGTGCAGGGAAAAGTCGCCACAACCCCGACGAACACTCACCGCGAAACCGGGCGAACGCACACCGAAACACGCAAAAACATCTGGATTAACCCCGCCGAACACGCCGGAGAAACCTGAGCAGGAGCCGATCACAGCGCAGAGCAGCTGCCGGATAAAATCGACAGCGCAGACGAATGGAGTGGGAAAAAAAAACAGTACGCTTGAATGTTTGAAAAGTGAAACACTGTTTGCAAAGAAACTACTGAACAAAAATGGCTGAAATTTACATATAAGATCCAATGAATGATAATAAAAAGGATATGTTACAGAAAAAAAGATTTAAAAAAACAGATTTTTTTTCCCCAAAACAATCCCGAAAAATGCCTAAAAAGATCCTAAAAAAAATCTCAAAATAAAGAGACTTTTTACTGCAGAATATTATAATGAACGGTTTATTAGATATTGAATTAAAACGTAAATATTTTTAACATTGAAGCCTATGGGATGCGCCTGAATAAACCTGTTGTATGAAACCACCGAATGGCAGGACATTTCGGCAACTTTTCACTGCTGGTTTTTGTTCTCTGAATAGACGAAGCATTGCTTCTATATGGGGATTCACTGCCCTCGAACAGGCACCGAACAGGCACCATATGTGCAGGCAATTTGCCAACATTTGGCAAACTGCCTGCTCTCTGGATAGCCGAATGGCCAGGAAAGGTAACCGAACGCTGAATTTCAGTGTTCGGTTACCTTTCCCCAGCAATTCGGAGCTCTTTGAATAACCCTGTAAATCTCAGTGCCAGTCTCAGAGTAATATCCATTTTTAGCAGAGAAGTTTCTAAAAAGACTTTAAGCAATCAAGGCATTGCCGCATGTTCCATGGCCATACATCATTTGGTACACTGACCTGGCAAACAACCTTGTTACATTTTCCACAATCAGGAATAGGGATGAGCCGAACACCCCCGTGTTCGGGTTCGCATTCGAACAATTTCAAAAGTTCGAGTTCGAACTCGAACTCGAACCGAACTCAATGTAAGTCAATGGGACTCAAAAGTTCGATTTTTAGAGTGCCCTCCAAGAGGGCATATATGCAAGATATTTGCCATAAAAGGTGTATGGGGGTCCGGGTAGTGCCCTGGGGGACACGAAACAAGGACAAAAAGTTTTTAAAAAAGACGTATTTAAAGGGACAGTGAGTTTTCCATAAAATAAGGGTTAAAAATAAAAACGAAAAATTCCTTCAAATATCGTGTCTAGGAGTAGGAGGTCCCCATAACCTGCCCGTGAAGTGGCGGATTTGTAGGATGTATAGAAACATTGCCATCAGAGACCCACACACGACACCTAGCCACCCTTAAGGGGTTAAAATGCACAGGGACTGTCTACTATCCTGTTAGATGAGGGAATGTATTAGGCCCTGTTCACACTGTGCGATTTATCGCACGGATTTTGCCACGACGTCAGAACAAAATTTGCGCGACGTCACGCTGTGTAGCTTCTCCAATGCATTTCAATGGAGCTGTTCACATCTTGCCGCGCGACGTCAAATGTCGCGCGTCGCAGTAGGATGTCGCTGATACGTGACCCTTTTTTTGAGATTTGCTACCTGCGATTTTGCGATTTGCATTGGTGGTGCTTTGCAAAAATCGCACAAAACCGCGACGTTGCGTGACATTGTGCGACATTATCGCACTATGTCGCGAATATGAAAATCGCGTTTAAAATCATGCGACTTTCAAATCGCACAGTGTGAATGGGGCTTTATATGTATAAAGCAAGGTATATATGACAATGGATAGTCAGAGACTCTAGGGACTCAGCTTGTATGCTTTATGATAGACATTTCTAACACAATAATAATTGTATGCTCACATAGGCCCTTCGGGAGAGGTACATGACATACAAATACTGGAATATTACGTTTAAATCTAAGGAGTGTGATAAAGATTTTATTAAGCCCTTGATGACAAATGACGTAACATCTACATCATTAATGATTGGCTTTACAGAGCCCTGGTCCTGGGTTAAACAGCATATCAGAGAGGATCATATAGTAGAAATGAACACTTCTTAGAATTCAAAACAAACAGTGTTTGTTCATACATGTGCAGGAGCCACACCCAGTCTGCAAGCAATGTATCAAATTCTAATTGCTAATTAGAAGCACATGTTATTTCCAAACACTAATTAAACACCTGTTATTTACGCCGTTTGAGAGCACAGGTCATTTAGAGGTGAGAATCTTTACCGCTATAGTAGACGACATTAGGTAGTTTTTAATTCAATATCTAATAAATCATTGCTTAGAATATTCTGCAGTAAAGAGTCTCTTTATTTCTAGATCTTTTAATATTTTTTTAAGCATTTTTTACACTTTTTCAAATAATTTTTTTTTCGAACTCGAACCGAACACGGCAAAAAGTTCAAAGTTCACAAACTTTTGAACTGCCAATGTTCGAGTCGAACTCCGAACTGATCGAACCGAAAAGCTCATCCTTAATCAGGAACTAGAGGAATCCAAACAAGAAATAATGGGGAAATGGAAAAAAAAAAGAGAAAACTGGATGGGACCGTGGGAAGTGTGTGTTCATGTCTGCAGTACCAGTTACCTGAATCTAACAGGTGGGGGGTTCATACATGTTTCTAGAAGGAAGGATGATGAAAGTGAATGTCCGTGTTACAAAGGTTCACCTCCAAATAAGTCCCATTGGTCCCCAATTTCCCAGCACGAAGACACAGTATGGTCGATTTTAGTGGAGAGTTAAACCATAAATCAGACGTGACCAATGATATGTAAAGGTACACCTTTGTTTCAGTAGGTCATGGATCATTAGAGGCTTTTTTAGGAAAATGAAGAGACCGGGGACATCGCAAAATATATTTGAACTGTCAGTTTGAGAACAGAAATGAAGTATTGGCAATCTCAACATGCTTTATGTCCAGTTATTCCTGGGCTTGGATAGACAGTTTAAAATCTCATGCATTGTATACAATAAGCGGTAGCAAATTTCAATATATTTTTTGTAGGGTGCCAACACATACGGGGACCAGCCGATTCCCGAGTAATCATCCAAGAAGAAGGTACAGACACTCCAGACTTCTGATTGAAAGACTCACCAAGAATTGAAACGTCTCATTGTAAGATGATACTTCAATAAAAGCTGCCTTTTCATCAGAAGTCTGGAGAGCCTGTACCTTCTTCTTGAGTGAAAAATCTCATACTGACGTCAAACTTTGTATCTATACCAGTGGTCCCCAACCCTGGTCCCCAGGTTCCATTAACAGACCAGATTTTAAGGATCACCTTGGGGGAAATGCAGACTGAATCCTGCAGTCACTGAGCAGCAAATCATATCACCTGTGCTGTGCTTCAGAAATCTGGCAAACCTGGCTTGTTAGTTGGCCCTGAGGACCACGGATGGGAGCCACTGATCTATACCCTCCATCAAAAGCTAAACACTCCATCATCTCTCTGCCCCGACACACAATATAGTTGACAGCTCCTATGTTGGATATACAGGGACAATTTACCACCAATGTGAATGGTGTCTCCTTAGAATGAATTCTACACCTACTAATCAGGCTACTATGGGGGTCAGCAACCCCCCCTCTCCCGCAGATGTTTTGAACTTCATATCCCATTATACCAAGTCAACTCAAAGAGCATCTGAGCATTATGATAAATTTATTATCAAAACACCTGAGAGCCAAGGTTGCTGACCCCTGGTAGCTGGTCAGCTACTTCATCTCAAAGTGCTTCCTAGAACAAGTTCCAAAAGTAAATAGTATTTAAAGTCTTGACGAGAATAATACATGGGTTTAAGTTAGTTTGCTTCTTTGACTTTCAAGTTGTCAGTTCAACCTACCCATACATTTTTTATTTACAGTTCATAGTCTATTTTTTTATTCATTCTGATTGCACGTTCAATTCAACCCTTCTATTTCCCATGGAATATAATTATATATATTTTCTTTGACCAGTGAAGACTTCAAAAGAATATAAAAATATTAAATGATGATGTATCACTGTTTTTGTTGAAATTTTAATACGCCAGTCCTTTTTAAATTCAAATGTAGCATCATTATTATATGTAGCATATAGAAAGCGTCTGCCTTTAAGTAAACGGTATGGTTATTAAATTATAGGTCTATGGGAATAAAAACCTAAGGGCTATATTACAATCTTCACGCAAAAAGCCTCGCGCAAAGCGAAAATCTTTGCGCCAAGCGTTAAACGTTTGCGACCGCTGGAATTACAATCCTCGCGGCTTTTTTCTTCCTCCGATCAATTGCGCGCACAAACAGGATGCGCCCAAATGCACGTGCGGCACTGTCTCGCGCAAAAATCTTTGCGCGCGCAGTCTTTTTTCGAGATTCAGCCAATCAGAATTAAGAACCACACCTGTCTCACGTTAACAGATTGCGTCTGCCACTGTCAATCCGAGCATATATGCTGCAGCAATAATACATGCACACACATCTTCATCCATTGTATTGGTTTGGTATGATTTGAATGGGCCACTGTGCTTTGGTGCATTCCATTTTATGGGCTTGGATATTTGGAGTTAGCCAGGTTGTTCAGATTTGCCGTTAGCACCATCTTTTAGGAGTTGCTAAAATTATGCGCGCAAAGGCTGTGTGCGGTAATTACAGCGAATAGATTGTAATATCATCCGCGTACCAGCGCACATTTGCATTTGCGCTCACAATGTTAAGTATAGGACGCGCGAAGTACAGTAAGCTCGCGCAAGGTTCACGCAGGTTCACCCGCAGCAGACGATTGCGCGTGGTTGTTGCGCTGACTATGTAATACGGGATTCGGCACACAAGGTTTTACCCCACGAGTTAATGTTTTTTTGCGCCGGCGCAAACGTTTGCGTGAAGATTGTAATTTAGCCCTAAATCTTTATGCCTTGGTTATCTTAAAACTTGAAAACAAACTAGGAATAAGGTGGATTCTCAAGCTTTTAATAGAAAGAAATACTCTCACTACTAACAGGTAATGACAAAGGTACAAGAGAATTAACATTTCACTAATAAGCATTAGAACGGAGAACGCCTTTCCATATTCTGAGACCTTCGGACATTGGCATATTTAAAATAATCATTGCAACAGTATTGGCTTTCTGACTTGCTATTAGACTGTGAATTCTACTGCATCTAATTGAGTTGCAAGACAGGAAGGTTGAAAGTAGAGAAATTAAAAATATATAACGGAAAGCGAGATTAAATAAATATTGAGTTTCTACTCTGGGAAATTAATTTAATGCTTAGAATTAAAAGATTTCATGCATTTAACATTCAACTTTAATCCCTTACACTGTACATTTAAGTGCGAACACACACACACATTATTTATGTTCTTTAAAATTGTTTTATTATCAGACAGGGCTGTCATCAGAAATCTTGTAGCCCCTTTACTGAACTATTGGTCAGGGCTTGTCTTCCCTCAGCTGCCCATTTCAGTAAATTAGTAAAAAAATAAAACATTTTGGCCCATATTTCATTCCTCACGCTAAAACGGGGATGCTAATGGGGAAAACCTGCACCTGGGGCTGGAGACTTCTCCATAGCGTTCCCGTTATAGTATCATATTACGGGGCAGGCGCAAATTCAGCAGCCTGCCCCGTAACGCAGTGCTACGCTCCCTGGTCCCTGATCACCGTCTGAATTCCATCGGACTCCATGGAGGGTTGTGCTGCGGGGCCACGAGCCCTGTGCGATCTTAGTCTCGTGAGAACGCGTAGGGCGCAGAGTAATTTGCGGAGGGAGACTGGGGCCTATTTGTCCCCAGTCTCACTCTTCTCCCTCAGCAGCGGATCAAGCCGCCGTTCTCGCTGTGGTATGAGAGGTGAGTATTTGAACTTGGGGGGGGAGTTAGCTGGTGCTAACTGATTCTGCAGATGCACAATCAGTTAGCACCAGCTACGAGCTGTGGTTAACTTTTTAGTTACCACAGTGGTGCGGTAATTTGCGTTTGGACCTAATCAGGTAATTAGCGTTAGGTCCTAACCAGGGCTGGATTTATAATTAGGCAGAGTAGGCATGTGCCTACAGGCACCTGCCACAAGGGGCACCTTGCTCTGTAAAAAAGAAAAGTAGAACAAAATTATTTACCATTTTTAATCATTTAGACTCCTGTATCTCTGGAGCCCTACAGGCTAGAGGGTCTTATGAGGTCTCATTGGAAAGGGCAGAGTATGGAATTTCCAAATCAAACTAAACATGTAAAATGAAAAAAGAACAAATGAAATAAAAATAACACAGCACTACTGTCCATTTTAAAATTATAAAGTGAACAATGATGCTTCACTAACTCGCCTTTTCATTTCCCACACTGCCACAAGGTATTGTTTCATCGGCAACCTAAACCCAGGCACTGTAGTGAGGAGAGACAAAGGGACTATGGAACCCTGCATCTCTGATTTTTACACCAGACAAGGTCAAGTGTGGTGTCGTTGGAAAGATCAGAGTCTGGCCTTTCCAACAATAATAAGCATAATCATATAGTGTGTAAAAATGAAAAAGAGAGAAAAACAATCTCTGTTCTAAGGTAGTGAGTGGCATTATGTACTTTTACTTTTAAAGCAAACAATGCCACTGCACTAACCAACCTTCTCATTTTCCATGCCTGGGGCAAATGTAGAGGTGATGATGCAATTTGTTATTACACCTTGTTTCTTCTACAAAACAAACTCTGCTGCGAGGAGAGCAGGGGAGCTTGGACACCTGTATCTCCATTCTTTAGACCTCACAATTCAAGTTGGGTGTGATTGAACAGGTCAGAGTCTGGTCTTTCTAATGATACCAAACATGACCATGTAAAAAAAAAAAAAAACACTGCCCCCTTTTTTTTTCCAAAGCAAAGCAAGTTTTAACCCCTTCCCGACCGCTACCATGTACGTCCGATCGGGAAGTCTCCTTTAGACCCGTGGATGTACATGGTACACCAGGGTCTCCTACCCTCCCTCCCGATACTCACCTCCTTCGCTGGGCTCTTACGGCGGTCTTTTCAAGGGGCCCGGCAGATGCGATGGTGTCATCACGGTGGGGGGGGTGGGGCACTCCACATCTCTGTGCCTACAGTCTGCTGGGATGTAAATCTGGCCCTGATCCTAATGCTAATTACTGATTGCGCTCCCTATGTTAAGTATAGGGAGCGCAAAGTACAGTACGCTCGCGCAAGCTAGCGCAATCACAGATGCAGCAATGGATTTTTTATTAAGTTAATATGGGGGACATACCTTAAAGTCACTTAACCTAGCGTCAATGCTCACATATCACTAGGAGGGAGAGCATTCGGTTTGCTCAACATTCTAATTTTTAATTCTGTATTGAGTAACAGTGCTCTTACTGGCTCCAGATATTATGACCCTCCAGGAAATTTGTTTTCCCGGTGGGCCAATTTTGGCTGGCATAGAGAGACCCTTACATTTGTGGCACAGAGACAAGCTGCACAGGTTTGTGGCATAGGCCAGGGCCCACTGGAGCCACAAGGCCCCTGGAAATATCATGGGCCATCATCACCCCTCTGATGGCAGCCCTGCTATCAGAATTAAAAGTCTTGCTAAATTCACGCAAAAAAGAAAACTGAATACACTGAATCATCACAACAAATGACCTTGAATGACAAAGTCTCGCCCTTGATACCGCTTGGTGTACTCCCCTATCATGCACACACAAAAACAAGTAAATCAAACCATTTGTGCTGCAGTGCAGCCATAACCGATTGACTGTGAGCACTCTGCATGTGACATGAGTATTGATAAATGGATTTTAAGTCATAGGTCATTTTTGTGGATAGCATGATCAATACGCAAAAAAAAAATTACTCCGAGGCCTGGTGAATTCCCCATGTTAGATATTGCACAAATACATCGATATTTTTGTGTCAACAAGTTGTTTTTTGTTTTAATTGTACATTGGAGTCAATAGATTAAAAAGAGAATATGGAAGCATGCAGGAATGTGAAATGAGCCATGGCGTATGGATGCATTGTCATCGATAATAAGTAACAATGTGTCAAGTAACTACAACAGCTCAACAAAGTAATCCGTATCCACAAAAAGTAACTGGTACAGGGTATGTAAGAAGGAAAGTACGCAGAGTCGTGTTTGCCTGGGTAATACTTAAGGATGTGCGTGGCTGAAAAATTAGTTTCGTTTCGTTACATTAAATCATTTCGTTTTAAATCATTTCATTTTCGGAATATCGTAACTAATTTTTTTCGTTTTGGATCGACTTGAAATTTCGAATCGATTTGAAATTTCATATATAAATTTGATAGTTGATATCAATTCAAATTTTGGATCACTAAATAAAACCCCAATTAATCAAATTTTGCTGTTAAAAGAAAAGCTAGGGTTAAATTTTAAGCTGTGTCACAGATTTAGTATTTGAGTCAAATTAAACAGTGAAACAAAATTAATTAGTTTCATAAAGTCCTTTGCTGACTATTACTTGTATTGTAAGTTAAGATCAATTCGATAGTTGATATCAATTTGATAGTTCATTTCAAAATTCAATAGTTGATATCAGTTATTCAAATTTTTCTTTTATGATGACGACACAGTGTAAGCCAAAATAAATCTGTTATATACCGTTTTGTTTCGAATTCGTATCGTATTGATTCGTTATTCAGAAGTACTTCCGAATACGAATTATCAAATTTCGTTCCAAATTCTGAATTTTTCCGAAACGAATGCACATCTCTAGTAATACTTTACCTTCGACAGAATTGCAGGCATGTCTCATGCTAGGGCAGCAAACAGCAGCCAACATAAGAGAAGGGAAGCAGGACGCCACGATCGGACGGAGGAGAATGCGATTGCGGGAGGTCAGCGAGGAAGCGTAGGTATCCAGCCCGAGTGTGGCTCGGGGTTACCGCTTTCAGCATAAAAATATAACCCCAAGCCACACTCGGGAAAACCGCCAGGGAAGTTAAGCTAACGGCAGGAGCAGGTATGTATAAAGACTCGAAGCGTTAGCTTGACGGCTCAGTTGGAATTCGGCCATTTGATAATGAACTTTAGGGATGAGATTGCTATGACGGAATTATTAAGTTCTTTGGTTATAATGGGTTAATACTTTATGTATTGGGCACATTTCTATACCGAAGTCTTAAAATATATTTTCATTCCATTTCCTATTTTAACCAAGTTAGGAATAAGGTGTTGATGGCCGTTAGTCACTGTAGTGTTTATTGAGAAATATGTATTGATTTAGCAGAGCGCAGTAAATAGAGTCATACATCTGTTTTCTTTGTCCTTCACCACCCTCAGAAATACGCTTGGAACAAATACAACTCATACACAGTTTTCAAGTAAAATGTCAATAGCATCATAAGTCTTCATCTAAGGTTCACCGCTAGAAGGTATTGCTTTTGACAGCATTCCGCACACATTGTCCTTTAGAACTCCATGAAAACTGATATACATAAGGA
Organism: Leptobrachium leishanense; assembly: GCA_009667805.1. Taxonomy (NCBI): domain Eukaryota; kingdom Metazoa; phylum Chordata; class Amphibia; order Anura; family Megophryidae; genus Leptobrachium; species Leptobrachium leishanense. The sequence continues at coordinate 43,123,479 of CM019064.1, forward strand.
CATTTAACGCATCCTTTGTTGAGCGTTTTTTTTTATAAAATGGTTTCATACAGAGCAACCTCTCATGTATTAGCTCCATCACCAAGAAACACATTGAAAATATGATATGCTAGCAAAAAAAAAAACCTGCGCAACTTACAAAATAAACACACTGGGGAAACATTTGCAATTTTGATTAATTAGGCACACAGCGTGGGATAAATATTTTAAAAATAATATAATTGATTAATATTTATTATAAATGATTAAAACATTAATTCAACTTTTTTATGTACCTGCTGATTTTCCAAAAAAAAAGCAAATGAACAATTCACCTTGCAGTAGCCATGCAGTGAATGTGTTTGGAAATCTCAAAAGCACATTTTCAAACTGTACGCACTATTTAATAGGCATATGGCACCACCTGCTGGACAATAAATGCTACCGCATCTCCATAATTTTGCTTAGGATCTGTTTTCTTCTTGAAGAAACTCCAAGCTGATCAAACTATTTCAGCACCTTGAGGTGCCCAAGGTGGCCAAAATATTGGGGGGCAAATTCTAGATCCCCATTGGCAAATACATTTATTTTGTAATAAACAAAATTCCTTTGTATTTCTCCAGAATTAAACCAAATACTCAATATCACAGCACCAGCAGGTGCTTTACAACATTGAATATACCCTATCTTGGTAGTGAAGGGTTAAAACATTTTTAGTTCTAATTATTTTCATCAGAAGTTACATGCAACAATATAGTTTGGTCAGTCCCGTGGTACTAAGAACATCTAATTCCTTCCATTCCATTATTTACTATAATTTTCAAAATCTACCCAGCGTCCTTTGTATACATTTACATAATAAACAGATATTATGTAACACAAACACATTTCGCCTTGAATAAGGTATTTATTCACAGTTTAATTACAAATGCAAAGTCGGTTTGTGATAATTAGGACGTGTCATGAACTCCGTGTTGCAATATATGGTTTAGTTAATTGGAACATTGGGAAACACGTAACTAATGGCAAAATATGAGAGATATTAACCCGTAAGGGAAAAAAATCAATGCCTGGTTCTAACCCAGTGCTCAGCTTTCCTTAAAGGGACACAAAACCACATTATGAAACACATTGTGCTGTTTTTTTTTCTTTTAATTAAGTAATTGCATGTGGAAAGGAAATATAAAATTAGGTTATTGATCTGATTCCAGAGAGAATGGATGAGACAGAGGGAGAGGATGTGACAGAGGGAGAGGGGGTCAGAGAGAGAAAGGGTCACAAAGAGAGGAAGTCACAGAGAAAGGGGTCACAGAGAAAGGGGTCACAGAGAGAGGATGTCACAGAGAAAGGGGTCACAGAGAGAGGGGGTCACAGAGAGAGAGGATAAATAACACAGAGAGAGGAGAGTCACAGAGAGGGGGGTCAGAGAGAGAGAGGAAGTCACAGAGAGACAGGCGGTCTCAGAGTGGAAGGATGACAGAGAGAGAATGACCCATAGAGAGGGGAGTCACAGAGAGCGAGAGAGGATGTCACACAGAGAGAGGGGGTCTGCGAGTGGAAGGATGACGGAGAGAGGATAACACAGAGAGAGGGGGTCACCGAGAGAGAGGATGTCGCAGAGAGAGAGGAAGTCACAGAGAGAGGATGTCACAGAGAGAGAGGGGGTCAGAGAGAGAGGATGTCACAGAGAGAGAGGAAGTCACAGAGAGAGAGGATGTCACAGAGAGAGAGGGGGTCAGAGAGAGAGGATGTCACAGAGAGAGGATGTCACAGAGAGGGAGGGGTCAGAGAGGATGTCACAGAGAGAGGATGTCACAGAGAGGGAGGGGTCAGAGAGCATGTCACAGAGGAGAAAGTGAGGTCACATTGAGCGTAGTGACGACTCTAGGAACAATATATAGGGGGGCACATAAGATTCCCAGTCAAAACTGGGGGAGCACTAATAATTTTCACTATTAGATCACACCACTGAAAAAACCCGAAATGAAACTATATAAATAAGATTCCAAAATCCCAAAGTAATACGGTATGCAATGATACCTTTTTATTGTACTAACCTAATAAACGTTTTCATGAGTTTTCCTTCCTCTCTCTTGGGTATTGCTATATTACTTCAGACCTGAGACAGAAAGGAAAACTCTCAAAAGCTTTTCTTTACAGTTTACAAATCAGGTGAAAAACTGTACTGTGGGAGTTATTCAAAGAGTGCCGGTGTTTGCCTACACTGCAAACACCAGCGACAAACTTTGTCATTTCAAAAAGAGAAGTCCAAAGAATGGCAGGAGGCTTCAGTGAAGCTTCCCCCTCCCCTGATATCTCTTTTGTGAAGTTTGGCACCCTTGCAACAACGGCAATTTCTGTCACTATTTGCATCTTCAGCTCTGTAAATCATCCCCTGTGTTAAATATGTCACTAATGAAGCCCATTGAACAGACCCTGAGTGTTTGTGGAACAATCCAATACAAAGTACTGTGTAGCAATCTTCCACACTTCAAATGAAAACAAGGGTTATTCAGAGTGATCCAAAATGTGACCAAAATGTAACCGGACACTGAATTTCAATGAACAGGGACATTTCGGGGCCATTCGGCTATTCAGAGAGCAGGCAGTTCGCCAAATTCTGGCGAATTGCCTGCACGTACGGTGCCTGTTCGGTGCCTGTTCGAGGGCAGTGAAATCCCCCATAGAGAAGCAATGCTTTGTCTATTCAGAGACACTGAACAGCTGAGAAAAGTTGCCGAAATGCCCTGCTATTCGGTGGTTTCATTCGACAGGTTTATTCAGGCGAATCCCATAGGCTTCACTGTTAAAAATATTCCCGTTTTAAAACAATATCTAATAAACCGTTTATTATTTTATTCTGCTGTAAAGAGTCTCTTAATTTCTAGATTTTTTTAGGTTCTTTTAGGTATTTTTTTTCGGCAAATTGTTTTGTTTGTTTTTTTAATCGTTTTTTAAATTTTCCTTAACAGGCCTTTTTATTCATTGGATCTTATATGTAAATTCCAGACATTTTCGTTGTGTAGTTTTGTTGCAAACAGCGTTTCAAATTTCAATCTTTCAAGCGTACAGTTGTTGTTTTTTTTCCACCACGTTAGTCTGCTTGTCGGCTTTTTTCGGCGGCTGCTCTGCGCTCTGATCAGCGGTTAGTCGGGTTTTTCCAGCGTGTTCGATGGGGTTTTTGCAGCGGTTTCTACAGGTGTTCGGCGAGTGTTCGGCGAGTTTGCGGCGGGTTTTCCCTGCACTACGGGGACCATGCGGTGCTTGCTGAATACACTGCAGGGTCGGCGAACTAGAATCCCAGAATCCCCCGAAGTGCGGGGAACGAAAGGTCAACGAACGTGCGGTGACTTTTCGATTCTCTCTGAATAACCCTGCAAGATTTTTTTTTCCTTTTACACAGAACTTTGTTTTCAAAACAGGATTGCAAAGAGACATTTATATTAAGTAAGATAATGAGTATTATTAGATATTATTTATAGAGTATCAGCTCATTCACCAGTGGAACCAGTGGAACACAAAATAGAACATTCAATTTACCAAAGAACTGAAGCAAATGTTTTAATATACAATAAGTGCAGCATCGAACAAAACCAGCTCAACATAGCAACGCTTCCATTTCTGTGATCAGCTTCCCCACCGCAGCCTTTCCTGGTACCTGCACATACCACATATTTTTCAGTTTGCCTTTGTTTTATTACACCCACATTATGCCACATTGCTAACATACCACATATATTTTAATGTGCCTCTATTAGATTACGCCCATCTGATGCCAGTTTAGGCTAGGGTCAGACGAATGCATTTTTTGTGTCGTCCGCGAAAAAGTGCGTTCGATGGAATGGATGTATTTTTTCACGGAATACGCGATAGCGGTCATACGATGTGCATTTTCGTCCATGATTTTGTACAGTTATCAATAAAACTCTTTTTGCGTCTGGACGTTATGTTGGCCGGACATTAGCAGCGTCTGACGTCTCCTAATCACGCACACACGCCGCTAGCGGACGCAGCGCACTCTGTACGTCAGTACTAGCGGTATCACGTTCTCGAAAAAATGCGTTTGTTTGACGCTTGCGTTGCGCGGCTGCACTTTCGTGCGACCGTACTTCATATATTGCCCGTCATTGGCCGTTATTTGCTGCTACTACGGCCGTGATAAAGCGCGGCTGCACGCACGTTCGCACTGCGCTCGTCTGAACCCAGCCTTACCAGATGCCACACTGCCCACAATTAGTTTGCTTCTATTTTAATATGCCCGCATCATGCCACATTGCCCACATGCCACGTATCTTTCAGTTTGCCTCACGAGTCACGCCCTCCACTTTATTATACCCACATGCCAAATGATCTGCATATATTTCAGTTTGCCTCCATTATGTTATGCCCAGCTCCATGCCACATTGCCTACACTGTGTATTGCCCAATTCTATACCAGAGCCACTATGCCCACATGCAGAGGCGGGGGTGGGGGGTAGTGTTACTCACAGTGCAGCACTACTGTCTGTGGAAGTCTCCAGTGCTTGGGTTCTCTGTGGTAGATCCAGGGCTCCTTGTGGACTCACTGGTTCTGCAGCTCTCTGCACACAGTCACCTCCTCACCATCACTCTTCACCGCAGGGGCTGCCTCACTGCAGCCCTTCATGGCCCCCTCTCCCCCTGGCTGCTGTCATGTCTCAGTTCACAGGTCAGGGGGCGGGGCTGGGCACACACAGAGTCACTCAGCCCTCCCGCAGTAATGCTGGCTGCCTGTGTGCTGTTTGATTACCGAGCGCCGTCGGCCTGCAGGCTTCAGGCTGTAACTGTGTAAGGGCCGCTGGCGCCCGGGTGGGGGAGTCACATACTGCAGTATCTGACTCTGAGGAACTTTTATTTACCATCAGTGGATCTGTCTGGGGGGGCCTAGTCGCCCAGACTGACTCAGACATTGCCAGCCAGCAGTTTGTGTGCGCCGCTCAGATGCAAATTCGGTGGGGCGGCAGACAGGAGGGCAAGGAATAAAGTAAGGAGGGCAAGGAATAAAGTAGGGGGCAATTGCCCCCCCCCTTTGACCCCCTGTAGCGACGCCACTGCAGACAACATTTCCATCAGTGATACAGATGATCATGTGTCATTTAAGGGCTTATTCACAAAGTGAAGAACTTGCCACCGAATTGCACCGAATGTTGAATTTCACAGTGTGGTGCAAATTCGGGGCAGTTCATCTATTCACTAAAACTGTCAGTTCACCAAATATGATAGCAAAATACAGTGCAGCAGAATTATCCCATAAGTTATTGGTTAATCTATTCAGAAGATGCCGAACAGCAGAGAAAGTTCTGTGAAATGCCCTGATTTTCAGTGGTTCAGTTCGACAGGTTTAAACAGGCGGATCCCAAAGGTTTCAAAGTACCGGCTGGATGGAGTAGAGGTAACAGCACTGCTCTATAACAGCAGAGACACAGGTTCAATTCCAGCAAGAGCACCTCTCCAGTAAGGGTCCTTGGGCAAGACACATACTCGCCACCCAGGACATACTTGAAAACGAGAGAAATCTCAATGTATCCTTCCTGGTAAAATACTTTCTAAAATAAAAAAAAAGTAATACAATTTTCTTAAAAAGGTTTATTCTTTTCATTTTCAGCAAGCAGCTTTTTTTGTATCACTTGACGAATTGTTTGCTTCGCAAATTTTTTTTAAAGGCTTTTTTTATTATGTAACAGACCTTTTTATTATTTTTTAAAGTACCTTTTTATTAATTAGACACATTTTAAGACGTTTTTATCTGTTTAAACTTCTGTTAGGAGAATAGGAGAGTTCCTTTTTTTTCCCCTGCAGTTCGACAGTCTTTGGCGACTCCATCTTTAGTGCTCTACGGTGACCCTGCGGTGAATAGTGAAGTCGCTGTAGGGTCGGCGAAATGGAATTGCCAAAAGTGCAAAGCACCGAAAGTTGGCTGTAATTTCGGTGCTTTGTGAATATCCCCTTTAGCTTTACGACCACTATTGCAGAGTGAAGAAAATGGAGTAAAAGTACTTTTTATTATTTCTCCGATGATAAACTGGCTTTATCCAGAAAGCAACTTTTACCATTTCATAACAGAAAAATGGAAACATTCAGACAAAACATCTTTTCCATCCAAAACACTTAAAGTGACATTAATTTCTGAGCACGGGTAACCTGGTCATTGTAGAAGAAAATATTACCATCTCCAAAAAGGAAAATAGATTCTGGAACATCAGGTGTGAAGTTCATTAGCTTTACAAACATTTCCTTTGTTGTCTTGAACCACTGATTTCCGTTACGGGGACGAAAAAAAGCAGTTAATATCTTTTTTTCTTTGGTGATGGATGTTATATGTCATCTTCATGCTCATCCCTCAGTCAGTGGATATTATAATGCTAGAGATCCATGCAACAGATACAAGTTTGAAGAATTATCCCAATCCACATCCTACCAGGCTCCATTTACCACCATCACATTAGTCCATGAGTTGTGTTGTGTTCTGTTCAGTGTTTAGAACATCTACGACTTGTATGACTTAAGCTAGAGTCAGACGAACGCAGTTTAAGTGCACTCTGCATGCGTGCATAACAGACAGACGTACTGACGGAAGATACTGTAGACACCACACAGTCCGTTTTTTTTGACGGATGTAGAAAAAAAGGGAACTATGGGAAACAAAATTAATATGAAAAATGATAAAAATTTGAAAATTATATGAAAAGCCATTGAGTGCGTCAAGGTGCTGGACGTCACAAATGCGCTGTGTCTGACATCTCATCACTGACACAGAACGCTTACGTGGATGTGGCGCACCCTGCGCGTCCGTCCTAGCGGTTTTACGTTCTTACCTAACTTGCGTCCGTTTGCCACGTGCATTGTGCGTGCGCTGTTCGCTGCGGACGCACTTAGTGTGTGGGGTCTCTATTGATCATGATTCTATGCTACGACGGACGTGATCACTGAGTTCTTCTGACACGGGCCTTAAATCACTCGCTGCAAATTGGCATCAATTTCCATATTTTTACTATAGTTATCCAACGCTTTTAAGAGTATCACAAGAAACTGACCATTAAGCAAAAAAGAATGTGTCAACAAACACCCACAATTATTTTTTTCATACCACAATAAGGGTGCCAAGACATATCTGGAAAAGGTAACTCCCCATATACCCGATGATACGGTCACTACAGACTTTTCAATCTGGGCAAATTGATTGAGCTTGCATCAATAAAGACTCCTCTAGAGTGGAAACATTGTTCTGCCATTTGATGCAAGCTCAATCAATCTGCCCTGGTTTAAAAGTCCAGGATGCCTGTATTAGACATGTGCATTTCAGTTGATACGGATTCGGAAATTGTCCAAAAACAATTGGTCTAGATGAAAACTCTTGTTCATGGATCGAAAACTGAATAAAAGTTCCAGTACAGAGAGTGGTCATAAATGGTAAATTTTAAAGATGGACACCAGTGGTAAGTGGAGTCCCTCAGGGGTCTGTTATAGGACCAATTGTTTCAATTTATTTATAAATGACCTTGAAGTAGGTATCGACAGTCATACATCAGTGTTTGCAGATGACACAAAACTAGGAAAAGTAATACAATGTGAGCAGGATGTTACTTCGCTGCAGAGGGATTTAGATATATTGGGGGACTGGGCACTTAAATGGCAGATGAGATTTAATCTAGATAAATGCAAAGTTATGCACTTTGAAGTGAAGAACACACAAGTAATTTATACCCTAAATGGTACGGAGTTAGGGAAATCCAAGCAGGAGAAGGATTTGGGAATAATCATAGACTTCAAACTAAGTAACAATGTGCAATGTCAAACAGCAGCCGCCAAGGCCAGCAAGGTACTGGCATGCATTAAAATGGGAGTTCACTCTCAGGATGAAAACATAATTTTGCCTCTTTATAAATCAATGGTAAGACGCACCTTGAATATGCCGTGTGATTTTGGGCACCTGTTTTAAAAAAGGATGTTATGGCGCTAGAAAAAAGTGCAGAGACGGGCGACTAAATTAATAAGGGGAATAGAAGGGTTAAGTTGTGAGGAAAGACTAACAAGCTTAAACCTGTTTAGTTTAGAGAAACGGCGCCTTAGAGGGGATCTGATAACTTTATATAAATATATGCGGGGCCTTAGAGGGGATCTGGTAACTTCATATAAATATATACAGGGCCTTAGAGGGGATCTGATAACGTCATATAAATATATACGGGGTCTTAGAGGGGATCTGATAACCTTATATAAATATATACAGGGCCATTATAAACCATTGTCTGGAAACCTATTCATTAACAGGTCTATACACAGGACACAAGGTCACCCATTTAGACTGGATGAAAGGAAATTCAGCCTAAAGCATAGGAAGGGTTATTTTACAGTGAGAACAATAAAGCTGTGGAATTCTCTGCCTGTTGAGGTGGTTGGGTCAGAGTCTGTAAAGACTTTTAAAAAGCGACTGGATGACTTCCTGCAAAAATATAACATTCCGGGTTATAATATTTAATATGTGGGTAAAAGCTTCTTGATCCAAGGAGAAATCTGACGCCATTCTGGGGTCAAGAAGGAATTTTTTCCAGTATGTTGCATGTTGGCGAGCGCTTCAGACTGGGATTTTTTTCCTTCTTTTGGATCAACAGCAGTTGGTAATGTGTGAAAGGCTGACGGACACACGTCTTTTATTCAGCCTATGTAACTATGTCTAGACCATATCGTATCCTTGCTTGGATAAGAAACCGACCACTGACATGACAAATGTTCAAAACTCATGTCTAACTCAGCTGAGCCTGTGAAAACTGCCAGTTCGGATGCCGCCTCACAGATCACTGTTTAGCGACTTGATCCTGATGAGTAAAGTGCATGTTTTCCATGAAAGAATAGTGAAATACATGGCTAAGTAAATGATTGCTGAAATACTCATTATAAAAGTTCATTCTAATTTGTGATATTCTAAGACATATAGACTTGACATTTAGAAAATATCTTATTGCTTTGAGCTGATTATAAATTCCTAACCTGCTATTACATTCTAAAGTTCACAAAAAAGGATGCCTTTTATAAAATGTTTTGACCAAACTGAGTAAAAGACACTGGAGCAGTTTTCCGTCAAAGAAAAAAACAAACTTCAGGAGAGAGAGCTGGTGAAATACCCAGAAAAACGAAAATGGGCTTTTTTTAATAACATATGTTAGTGAATTTAATGATTGTTACTGAAACGCTCCGTAAAATGAACACGTTATTTAAAGTGATAATGTACAGAGGCAGTGATTGCACAGCTATTTTTATGTGGCTTTTCTCGAAATAGCTCACTTTATTTATGATACTTGTCTATCACCTTTACCGTTTTAGATTTTTTGTTAACCCCTTTGATACCAAGTGCTTTTCTTAAAACCACTGGCAGGACCCAGTGGTTTTATGGAGAATTACTTTCCATTACCCAAACAGTAAATATATAAAAAGGTGTCCCTCTGCATAAGTTCACTTTAGATAAGCCCTATGCACCAGACAGAGGGCTCCCTCTGCTGGCCATACAAGCGCTACTACAATTACATTATAGCTTGGGCTCCGTGGTTCTGAGAAGGAAAACCAGATCTAACAGCTTTTAGAATAGTTTCAACTCATGTCCAATGTGTTGAGATTTCAGGGTTATGTTCTGGGGCACATTTACAAATGAATTTAATCTGCAATAAATTAAATTCCTTTGCATTGCTCCAGAATCAGACCAAATCGAGTACACTCATATCGGGGCGCCAGAATTGTAACTAAAGATCGAATAAACTTGACATTGGTAGTGAAGAGGTTAATATATGGAAGATTTTGGTTCTATAGATGTACAATATATATTATAAAGAATTGCAAGGCAGAAGGTTTTCCAACAAATACAGCAGAAAACGGTTACCACTAGCTTTCCAATGATAACACGAGTAAACTGCAGCCAAACACGCATGCCCATAGTGGTATTACTGCTGGAGGTATGAGCCATCATTAAGCTTCACATCCAGGACCTAAAATAATGCTGGTGAAGAGTTTAATAATTGTGCCAGTGTGATTAAGGCAGGGTGGTAGACCACAGGTTTATCAGCAGGCGAATGGAGAACTCCCTTTTTCCCCTATAGGGTTAACTCAGTCAATGCCCTTATAGGAGATGTGGTTCCCTCTGAGAGGGCAGTCTTGGTGCACGGTGCAGCAGGGAAGGAAGCAAAGAACACAGAAGGAGAGTAAATCTTATTTTGTTTTCACTGATTGGTAAGCAGCTTAGCCACCCAATGTTTCAGACAGGAATACCGAATGTTCAGGAGGAGTAGGTGATAGTTTTACATTTGTTTATTTTCCTGTTCATGATGTACCCTGTAAGTTCAATGGTTGCACAATAAGGAAAAGTGGAAGCACTGATCTCGGTGTCCAGTGGCTATATCAAATGATATTTCAGCTTAAACATTCTAATTAGTTTTAGGCTTAAATTGTATATTTGCTTGAGCAGGGTCCTTCTTCCCCATTGTCCACCAAATGTCCCTCTTGTTCATTAATTGCCTGTTTGTTTTGTACAACACTGCAGAATATGCTGCCACTATACAAATAATTGTTACTGAAATCAGGGACGGATTTGCATCTCAGGAGCCTGTAGGCACAGAAATGTGGAGCGCCCCCACCCCCTCCCCAAAAAAACCCCATGCCAAAACGACTTTTTAAATCTTTGATTTGAGGCAAACTAAAAAAATAAATAAATATTTTGAAAACGGAAAAACAGTTTCTGTCTGCACTCGAATCAAAAGAAGGGGCAGAATCTGTAGCCTTAGTAGAGTTAGTGCAGCGGCATTGTTTGTTTTATATGTAAAAGCATATATTGCCTCTGCCGTAGAAAAAAAAATATTTTGCATTTACTTTTTTTAATTTTTTATTTGTCCACATTACATGGTCATGTTTGGTATCATTATAAAGACCAGAATCTGACCTTTCCAATGACAAATCACTTAACCTTGTGCGGTGTACAATTCAGAGATGCAGGTTCCAAAGTCCCCCTGTCTCTCCTCACTGCAGTGCCACAGTCTAGCTTTCCGATGAAACAATGCGTTGCATCATCAGCTCCACACTTGCTGGCAGTGTGGGAAACAGTGTGGGCACTGTGCACTTTATAATTGTAAATTGAATTATAGTGCTACAATAGAAAAAAGAAAAATAATATTTTATTTGTTATTTTATTATATTATATATATATATTTGGTAGCACTGGAAAGGCCATAATCTGGCCTTTCCAATGATACCTCATATGTCCCTCTAGCCCTTCAGAAATAGTGGTCTAAATAATTAGTAAATTGCAAAAAAACACACTTTTTTTTATACAGAGCAAGGTGCCCCCTTGTAGCAGGCGCCTGTAGGCACATGCCTACTCTGCCTAATTATAAAGCTACCCCTCTGTGTAACGCCATTTTTTGCAAAGGTATCGGGTAAAAAAGATTTGTTAAAAGCACACCCTAGTCAGCATGACCACATTAATGTTTAGTCATGGTGTGCGGTGTGCCCTCCCCCAGCCGTCCCCCTGACCTGACGTTGTCAAGCAATTCCCGCAGCGCAGCCTTGGTATTTCGATCAACTTTGGATAACCTAAAAGAAAGTAATCACCTAATGTTTCTCAATTTTTTGGATAAAGAGGAGTTAATAATTAACCCCTCTGGCTGTCTCTCCCTCAATGCATTATTAATCCAGATTATCCCACTTCTGTCAACAGAATGAAGCCTTTTAGACAGTGACGGCAAACCTTGGCAGCCCAGATGTTTAGAGCAACATGTCTCATGATCCTTACAGGGTTATTCAAAGAGAGCCGAACTGGCTACGAAATTGCACTGAACAGTGAATTTCCCCATATTGTGCAATTTGGTGGCCATTCGGTGCTAGATATTAAAAAGGAATTGAATTTACTGTTCGTAGAACCCGATAGCAGATGCAGCACGACCTTGTGTAATGCAGGGTTTGGATCCCCTGTGAAGTGTGTGTATGGAACCCAATGGCAAGCTATGGATAAGGAAATCAGGAGGCGATGGAGAGTAAAGCAATCTTTTAGTGAACCATAAATAGTAGTTGAAGTCCAGAAAATAATACAGTCAATAAGGTTGGAGTGGAATTCGTAAAACAAAGTCCCAGGAAGAACAACGGATAATAACGAGGATGATGGCGTGGTCGATGGTACAATCCGGGTCGAAGAGTGTAGAAGGCGGCGTAGTAGGTGGCACAATCCGGGTCGAAGGGTTGAAGAAGGTGGCGTAGTCGATGGCACAATCCGGGTCGAAGGTTGAAGAAGGTAGCGTAGTCGGTGGCACAATCCGGGTCGAAGGGTTAAAGAAGGCAGCGTAGTCGGTGGCACAATCCGGGTCGAAGGGTTAAAGAAGGCAGCGTAGTCGTTGGCACAATCCGGGTCGAAGGGTTGAAGAAGATGGCGTAGTCGTTGGCACAATCCGGGTCGAAGGGTTGAAGAAGGTGGCGTAGTCGTTGGCACAATCCGGGTCGAAGGGTCAGAAGAAGATGGCGTAGTCGTTGGCACAATCCGGGTCAAAGGGTCAGAAGATACGTGATCAAGGAATACGAGGAACTCTAGGAAAACTGAGGCGGAAGGCACAGTAGAACCTGGATAATGTGCTGGGAAGGAAGGCGGATTTAAATAGGGTTCATGGGATCATGAGAATATCTCTCACCTGGTTCTCGTAGGTGGAGTTGAGGTACCTGGATCTTTGATAGGTCAATGGGAGGCATTCGAGGATCTCCAGAGCAGGTGTCCCGCAGTACCCTTAATCGGCCAGCCGAGGGCGCCAGAGTACCTGATTTTACACTACATAGGAGGGTCTGTTCTCGCGCGTGCGCGCATTCCTTTACACGGCTTGGATCCAGCCGGCGGCGTGGGGCGTCTCCTGGCTCTTCCTCTCCATCCTGCGGACCCGGAACTCGGAGCAACGCGCCACGAGGGACCTCGGGTGAGTAGGGAACCTCTCCCAGCATGGCGGTGTGGGCCGGGGGAAGGCCGCGGAGCGGGGCATGACACCTTGGTATACGGCAATCAGGAAGCAGAAATCAGGAGGCAAACCGGTTCAGCATTAGTAATACAAGATTCGTAGCACATTTCCAGGGATAAGCAATGGTCAGGGCCGGATTAACATAGGGGCAGATGGAGCAGCAGCTCCAGGCCCATGCCTCAGAATAGGCCCAGATAAAGGATAACTATGTCTGCATTTGGACCCTATATCTCCAATTCTATAGAAGATACCAGGTCTTGTGAGGTATCACTGGAAAGGCCAGAGCATGGCCTTTCCAATGATACCAAACATGACCATATTTTAAATTACATAAATAAAATAATATATATTTACTTTTTCTTTAGTAATAGTTTTCACTTTTCAATTATAAAGTAAACAATGATGCTGCACTAACTAACCATCACATTTCTCATGTCACCAACAAGTGTGGAGGTGATGGTACAAGTGTGGAGGTGATGGAATTGTTACATCAAGAACCTAAACCGCCGTACTGCAGCAAAGAGCACTGCGGGGAACTTTGGATCCCTGCGCCACTAATCTTTACACCTCATAAGGTCAAGTGAGGTGTCATTAGACAGGGCAGAGTCTGGCCTTTGCATTAATACCAAACCTGACCATGTAAAATCTAAAATAAAAAGAAAAAAATATTTATTTATTTGTACTTCCAAAGCGATGGCATTGTCCATTTGTCACGTATAAAATGAGCAATACCATTGCCATTACTCACCTTCTTTTTTTCCCACGCTGGGAGCAAGGCCAGTGTTTTATACATAGTCATATTATTCGTAAAAAAAACATGTTCCAAAACACAAGGGAAATATTTCATTTTTTTCCCCATTTTTTTTGGTTAAAATTGTATATTTTCTCAGAAAAATGCAGTAACAGGTTCCCATTTTCCCATTTTTTTTTTACAAGAATGCCATATAGAATATATAACCACAAAGGGTTGGATGATAAAATGGGGAATTTTTTTTTTACACCTCTTTAAATTATTGAAATCTGAATGAAAAATTTATCACACAGTATCTGCCTGTTTAGATATACCTGTATCTGCAATATTAAATAACCAAAAATATGTTTTCATTTTACTAAATTACAAAAAAAGTCCACTAAAATCTTCAGCTCCAGGCCCACAGAGATCTTAATCCGGGCCTGGCAATGGTGCAGAAGTCAGGAGGCAAGCCAGGTCATAAACCAGTGGTAGAGGATTTGCGGTACAGATTAAGGGAAAGGACAAAGGTGGGTTGTCAAGAGGTATTCCAGGTCTTTGGTAAAGGTGCAGGTCACAGAGATTATAGCCTTGGGAAATCCTAACGATACTAGAACACTATCGCATATGGGAACTAGGGTTTTATAGTTTGGTGCTCTTGGGTGCGTGTTTGTGATGTCAGACGCCAAGGAGGGGTTCCCGGAGGCAAGCGCGCATGTGCAGTAGAACTTGTGGCTGGAGTCTGTGTAGGTCCTGAACGCACATGCACTAAAGGCTCCGCAAGTAGACTTATGCCGGTAACGCGTTGTACAACAATGGCTCGGTGTAGGCAACTCGAACGGCAAACTCCGGAGGGGCTTGGCGCATCAAGGACAGAAGTATGACATTCGGCTATTCAAAAGCAATGAGTTCGCCAAATACGGCGAAATACGGTGACCTTCAGCTTTAGCTTCCCATAGCGAAGCAACGGTTAATCCATTCAGAGAACACCGAACAGCACCGAGATGTCAGTGAAATGCCCAGATTTTCGGTGGTTTCATTTGACAGGTTTAAATAAGCGAATCCCATAGGTTTCAATGTAAAAAAAAAACAGTTTCTATTAAATATTTATTCAACCGTTTATTCTTTTCAATTCCAGGAAAAAGTCTCTTTTTTATTTTTTTAGGCATTTTTGGGGTTTTTTTCAGCAAATTTTTCCATTTGTTTTTAAATATTCTGTAACAGACCTTTTTATTATTATTCATAGGACCTTGTATATTATTTACAGGCATTTTCGTGCAGTAGCTCTTTTTCAAACACGTTTTAAAAGCTTGTCAGCTTTTTCCGGCGGCTCGGCACCGCTCTGTTTGACGTGTCATCAGCTTTTGTTGTATTGATGTGGTGGTTTGCGACAATTTTTTTGATCGATTCAGTGGTTTTTTGGTGCTTTTTCTGATCAAATCAGCGTTTTTTCGGCTGATTTTGGTTTTGCAGCGTCTTTTCAGCTGATTTGGTTTTGCAGCATTTTTTTCGGATGCATTCAACGGGTCGTTCGCTGCAATTTGGGTCCTTGTGGTGAATGCTGAATTAACCGCGGCATCAGTGAATTTGACTCGCTGAACTTCGACGAATGTCGAAGACATTTCGGTGCTCTCTGAATGAGTCTGTAAGTCTCATATAAGGCTGACTGAGCATCATGGGGCGTGTAGTTCAGAAACATCTGTGCTGCCAAGGTTTGCCATCACTGCTCTAAGACAAAGTCTGCATGAAAGAGCTGATGACAGAATGTTTATTCGTTCTTAAAAATGTATACCGAAATGTGCATCAGGGGGTAGGCAACCTGGGCCCTCCAGATGTTTTGGAACTACATCTCCCATAATGCTCATTAGTTTGGCTGAGCCTCATTGGAAACGTAGTTCCCAAAAAACTGGAGGGTGAAGGTTTCTGGCCCTGAGTCCTATTCAGTAGTTCCACAGCAGAGCTCTGTCGTACCCAGCATTCCTGCACATGCTCTACTTCTCTATATCGTTTGCGTAAATCCAGCGCGTCAATCTGCATTTACCACCATTTTTAAACCTCCGCCGAAAGTGCAGAGTGTACTTTTTAGCCTTTATCCTGTTGAATTCTTGGCGCTTTATCACTCAAGTCAAAGAATAATTAATTCTAAGATATGCAACAGCTTTTCTTCCTTAGGGCTTTCAGAAAGTCAAGAGGAATTACAAAATGAACAGTTAATTATATGTAGCTTCTGGCAATATCATACACACATTTCCATTAAGTAATATAGTATTCGAACAAAATATTTTACATAAAAGGGCACTTGCATTTCTAAGCTCGTTTCATTTCCGTGTTTCGGCAGCGTGGCTAATACCTGCATAAAAGCCTATACCTCTTTTTTTCTGATAAAAGGCAAAAGTAAGTATTGGGAACATACTTTGTTTTTAATCCCAGGAAATTATTCCACGCAATTTATGAAATGCTAATTCAGTCTGTAATCACGTCTACTTAGCATTTTTTTTCTTTCAAATGAAAAATGAAGGAGAAAAGTTAAATACCTGTTTCTATATACAGGTTTTTTTGCTAAAACGGATCCTGTTATTTACAGTAATGAATGCAACAATTGTATCTCTAATAGAAAATAAAAGACTTAGAGCGACCAGGGAGCTAGAATTATACACGGGCGATAAAAGAGCTATGTGAATACATGTTTTTACAAAATTGCAGGCACTAAATCTGAAGTTTGAAAGTTCGCGAACTTCGAACTTTTTGGGTGTGTTCGGTTCGAGTTCGAAAAAAATAAGAAATTTTGAAAAAAGTATAGAAAATGCTTAAAAAAATACTAAAAAATCTAGAATTAAAGAGACTCTTTACTGCAGAATATTATAAGCAACGGTTTATTAGATATTGAATTAAAAACTAATGTGTACGTGCAAAGATTCTCAACTCTAAATGACCTCTGTTCACAAACGGGCATAAACACCAGGTGTTTTTAGTCTGTTCTAATGAATTTGATACTTTGTATGTATGTAGATTATACTGAGGGGTGTGGTGTCTGCTTTTGAGAAGTGTTAATTTCTCTCCTCTAATATGCTGCCTTTCTAATGAGACCAAACACGATCATGTAGAAAAAATACAAAATTTACTCATTTCCCGCTTTTAACATCTAAAGCAATGTTATTTCTCACCTCAGGATTAAACATTCACAGTGTTATTCAGAGAGCGGTGAAAAGCAGGAGAATAACTGGAGAAGTGAAAATTCTAGGTCAAAATAGCCAACCCAGGAAAATTCTCCCATTTATCTCACTTTCCAAATCGGCTATTTGGTCTAGATTGTTCTCTTCTCCTGCCAGTTCTCCTGGCTTTCGCCTCTCTCTCAGGTTTGTTCAGAGAAAGGTGAAAACCAGGAGAATGGCAGGAAAAGAGAAAAATCTGGACCAAATAGCCGATTTGGAAAGTGAGATAAGGCTAGGGTCAGACTAAGGCATTTTTCGCAGCGACCGTCAAAAAATGCGTCTGAACACATTGCCGTATTTTTTCACGGAATGCGCGAAAACGGTCATACGATGCGCATTTTTGTGCGTGATTTTTTACGGATCCAAACCAGGAAACTTTGGGTGTCTGGATGTTATGTTAGCCGGACATGAGCAGGGTCTGACGTCTCCAAATCACACACACACACCGCTAGCGGGCGCAGCGCACTCTGTACGTCCGTACTAGCGGTTCTGCGTTCTTGAAAAGATGCGTTCATTTTCCACTTGCGTTGCGCAGCCGGACTTTCGTGCGACCGTACTTCGTATATTGGCCGTCATTGCCCGTCATTTGCTGCTAGTGCGGCCGTGATTAAGTGCGACTAAACGCACGTTAAAAATTCGCTAGTCTGACCCTAGCCTAAATGGGAGAATTTTTCTGGTTTGGCTATTTTGACCTACAATTTTCCATTCTCCAGTCATTCTCCTGCTCTTCACCGCTCTCTGAATAACCCTGACAGGGTTATTCAGAGAAAGGTGAAACTCAGGAGAATGACTGAAGAGAAATTCTAGGTCAAAATAGCCAAACCAGAAAAATTCTCCCATTTATCTCACTTTCCAAATCGGCTATTTGGTCTAGAATTTTCCATTCTCCAGTAATTCTCCTGCTTTTCACCGCCAAAAAATCAGTAAACTTTTTCTGCATATCCGAAAATGTCTCCTCTTTTCATACAGACTGCCGCCCCAAGCAGTTGTTTATGGATAGATTAAAGGAAAAGCATTTACCGTCATTTGAAATGTCATTTTTTGGTTTTTACATATTTCTATACATCCTAGAAACCCGCCACTTCACGGCCAGGTTATGGGGACCTCCTAGGCACGATATTTGAAGGAATTTTTCGTTTTTATATTTAACCCTTATTTCATGGAAAACTCACTGTCCCTTTAAAAACTTTTTTTTAACTTTTTGTCCTTGTTTCCTGTCCCCCAGGGCACTACCCGGACCCCCATACACCTTTTATGGCAAATATCTAGCATATATGCCCTCTTGGAGGGCACTCTAAAAACCGAATTTTCAGCCCCATTGACTTGTTTTGAGTTCGAGTTCGGGTTCGGATCCGAACATTTGGAAAGTTCGGGTTCGGGGTGTTCAGCTCATCCCTACTGTTTGGTAGTTCATCGGCTTTTTTCGGATTGATTCGGCGGCCTGTTCGGCAAATCGTCAAATGCATTCTGTGATTTTTCGGATCGTTTAAGCGGCTTTTAGACGGTTTCTCTATTCGTTTTGTGGTTTTGCAGTGGTTTACCAATACGATTCGGCGGTTTTGCGGCAGTTTTTCATATGCGTTCGGTGGGTCGATACACCGCACTTCGGGGACCCTGCGGTGAATGCTGAATTAACCACAGGTTTGGCGAATTTAACTCACCGAAGTGTGGCAAATGAGAGAGCACCTCTGAATAACCCCTTAAATTTTTTTTAGTAAGGAATACTATTTTCTTTGGAATGAACTATACCCCTTTTTCCTCTTAGTCTGATGTCTCTGCACTATGTGTAGTTTCTCTTTTCATTTGAGTTAAAAAGATGAAGTAATAAGGAGTGCTTCCCATGTTGTATATTTAATAAGGACACTGGTTTCCTTGTGGATAAATGATAAGGACATTTTTTTGATGAGTAGAAGTGTCTGGTTGTGGAAGATCAAGACACAGTACTTTGTATTAGTTATTATCATTATTATAATTTATTTATGAAGCGCCAGCATATTCCGCAGCGCTGTACAATGGGCACAATATAGGCAGGGTTACAATACATTGAACAACATTTTGACAAACCAGTACAGGAGGAAACAAAGGTCCTATTCCCGTGGGAATTTACAATCTAGAAGGGTTGGCGGTGGAAACAGGAGGAGGGGATTGCAACGTGAGAGTGATGGACTGCAAGGTGAGAGTGATGGACTGCAAGGTGAGAGTGCTGGGCTGCAAGGTGAGAGTGCTGGGCTGCAAGGTGAGAGTGATGGGCTGCAATGTGAGAGTGATGGACTGCAAGGTGAGAGTGATGGACTGCAAGGTGAGAGTGATGGACTGGTTGGGACAGTGGGGTGTATTAATGAGTCGGGTGGTCGGCTTGCCTGAATAGGAAAGTCTTAACGGAGCATTTGAAGGAAGGGAAACTAGGGGAAAGTCTGACAATATGAGGGAGAGTGTTCCAGAGGATGGAACTGCGTGTGAGAAATCCTGCAGTCTATCATACGAGGAGGTGATGCGGGGAGAATCTAGGCGCAGGTCACTGTTTGACTTTAGGGAAGGGCTGGGGCTCCACAAACACTCAGGGTCTGTTCATTGGTTTCATTAGTGACATATTTAACACAGGGGATGATTTACAGAGCTGAAGTTGCAAAAATTGCCATTGTTGCAAGGGTGCCAAACTTCACAAAAGAGATATTAGGGGAGGAGGGAGCTTCGCTGAAGCTTCCTGACATTCTTTGGATTTCTCTTTTTTGAAATGCCAAGGTTTGTTGCTGGTGTTTGCAGCTTTGGCAAACACCGGCACTCTTCGAGTAACTCCCATAGTACAGTATCTGCCAGGATCCCTGGCTGTAACCATCCTGGAACCCCCCTGGTGGTGAACTTCATGTTCTGCTCCTACCTTGCAACCAGCAATGTAACAGTTAAAACACTTGACACATACACGAAATAAAGGCACCACGCCCCAGACAGACCTTTGCTGGTTCATTACAGCTCATGTCCTGAGAGAGTGAGGTGCTGTTACTCACTGCTCTGCTTTACCCATCTGTTCTGTTATTCCTGGTTCCTGCATTTATTTCCACCACGCTTCCCACCATCCATGGGCGTCCGCAGCATGGCGCAAGGGGCACTTGCCCCCCCTGGATCAACAGGCTTAAATTATGATAATTTATTCACTTCACGGCTGCAGTTCCTGGGCTCTCCACTAGGCTGCACGAGCGTCACATCCCCACTCTAACTCCAATCCACCACATGCTCCCACTCACTTTGCAGGTTGGGAGAAGTATGGCTGAAATGCAGGTGCAGCTGCTCCTATGGGCCACAGGTTGGGATGCTGGACTCAGGAATAAAGGTAATGATTGTAAAATAAATACAGTTTTATTAAGCTTGATGCCATATTCTTTATTAATGAAGAGAGGCCCCTGATCTGAGGTCTAGTTTATCTGTCTGGGGAGGAGGGACACTAAATGATTAATAGTAATCTGGTGGGGGCCTGTGTGAAGCTCATAGAGCTTGCATGAGGTACAGACCAGGACAATATTGGCAGTATACAGGCACTCTAGGCAGGGTCTTGCCTGGGCAGTGGGGATGAGGACCCTGCTCCAGAGCTTGCAATCTAAGAGGAGAGGGGACCCTGCCCCAGAGCTTACAATCTAAGAGGAGAGGGGACCCTGCTCCAGAGCTTACAATCTAATAGAAGATGGGACCGTGCTCCAAAGCTTACAATCTAAGAGGAGAGGGGACCCTGCTCCAGAGTTTACAATCTAAGAGAAGATGGGACTGTGCTCCAAAGTTTACAATCTAAGAGGAGAAGTGACCCAGCTCTAGATCTTACAATCTAAAAGGTGAGGGGGGCCCTGCTCCAGAGTTTACAATCTAAGAGGTGAGGGGAACCTGCTCCAGAGCTTACAATCTAAGAGGAGAGGGGACCCTGCTCCAGAGCTTACAATCTAAGAGGAGAGGGGACCCTGCTCCAGAGCTTACAATCTAAGAGGAGAGGGGACTCTGCTCCAGAGCTTACAATCTAAGAGGAGAGGGGACCCTGCTCCAGAGCTTACAATGTAAGACAAGATGGGACCCTGCTCCAGAGTTTACAATCTAAGAGGAGAGGGTTGAGGAGAGGAGATGTGTGTGTGTATGTATGTATGTATGCTGATGTGTGTGTATATATATATATACTGTATATTTATATATTTGGAGTGGGGGAGCCTGGTGTGTGTGCCAGTATCTGTGTGTGTGTGTGTGGGGGGTCATGGATTGTGTATACAGAGATGGCCTTATGAAAACCCTTCCTTTAGTGCCTTGATCCTGGGTGTGTGACTTGTGTGGCGCATTGAATGGCGTTAACAGACTAGAAAATGCAACACTCAGATCAGACACTTACACCTTTATTCTTCTATTAGTCTTGCATCATGTTTCACAGCCTCTGAATTACTACGCTTTATTTTATGACTGTCTCCTTTATGACATTGTCAAAAGGGCAGAATATGGATGCCATTAAAATTTTGCCCCCCCCCCCTGGAAAAATTTCTGCGGACGCCCATGCCACCATCCTGCAAAATTCATCCATTCAGTTCCCATATTTCATCCCCTTCCAAACCTTACCCACCTGGTCATCTGTGCAGGAAACTGCATACTGGGTTCATACCCCCCACATCCCGGTGCCACCCTGGTACCTGGGCTTGACAGTATCAATATTATGGTGCACGGGATGATTAAAACCTCGAAAACACGCCAGATTTTTAAACAAAAATACTGAAATAAAGGTAACGCCTCGCTCTGGCTGCAATCCGGGGCTTATATAGCATACGGCACCTCTGCCACTTTCTATTTTGTAATACCTTTTTAAAAAAGCGTGTTTAAAGAACACATCATACACGAGATATATATATATATATATATATACGTGTTTCATAGCGGTTATTTTAGAAAAGTACAATAGTTAAGAAAGTAATTTGCTATCTCAATGGGTTTATTCTTTTTCTGTTGCGGCTCGGACCTCAATTTCAATCAGTGCTTCTTAGTTGAGACAGAGAACCGTAGGCCACCACCAGAACTGACAAGTGAAAAGAGATTAGGTACTTAACAGCTCAGTTGCTTGGTTTCTGGATCCCAGAGTGAAATCTAAAAAGAATAGGAGGGAAAAAAACAAAAAAAAAGCTTCAGGGGGATAGCAAAGTCTGAGAAAGGAAATCTCTTATTTGCAGCTGCTGATGAATACACTGCTGCCAGCTCTTTTCAAAGAAAGACCAATTTTTATCAACCTCCCCCTCCCTTCCTTTCTACGTTTTTCTTTTCTATTTTTTTTTTTTGTGCGAAACTTTTATTTGCTCCCCATCCTTACTTAAAAGAAATCCCTGTCCGACGCCTTTCATCCCGTCATATTTTCTTTCATTCCGGAGCTTTATGTGATTTGGCACAGGCGACGCTTGTTTGCTCACCTGATTTATGCAGAATCTTTTAAAAAGAAACGCGTTTCGGAGGAAAAAAAATAGCATATATTGTTCTTTTTTTATATATATATTATTCTTCAACTACTCATGCTGTTCCAAGGCAGTTTCTGTGCGAGAGCAATAATCAATACGCATTTTGTGTAAAACGCATTCAGATTAAAATTCCTTGGATTGGCCGGCGTGTTTGTTTGTATTTATGCCGATTCTTATTCACAATAACTGTAATTTCTTTTACGAGACCTGCCAAAATTGTATTTCGCTTGAGAGCAAAAGAGGGGGGAAAATGTTCATAGATTGCTTTGGAATGATGGTTTTAGGAAAGCGTTTCTCTTCATAAATATTACAGTAGTTCGTCTTTTATTCTGCCAACCAAACTCCGGTTGATGTTAATTTTAAAGGATGCAAACTTCCTCAGCAATGCCTTTCATGCTTTGTTTTAAAGCGCAGTGCTACAAAAAATAATCGTAAGCTGATTTTTGTTATTTTTTTTAATTGTTTATTTATGAATTTTGCACAAGCGCATCAAAATCAAAGAAAAGGCGAGGGCCTCGCAGGGCCTTCATATGACATCACATGTCACAGAAAGAGAAAACAAAAAATAAACTTCAGCGAAAACTCAGAAGGAATCAGTGAAAAAAAAAAAAAGGCGAAAACTCCACAAAAGTGTCCCAGAAAAACATCCCCAAAGGGGGGGGGGGTCGTGTCAAGATAGTGAGTTTTATCCGAGGACACTTTTCCTATGTCCCAGACAATTGGGGGAAAGGAGGGGGGGTCTCGTAAAAAACAGGGAATCTCAGCATAAGATGGAAAAAGAAGGGGGGCAGTGAAAAATAATAATACTCAGCGAGGGGGGGAGATAAGGCTGCAAGGAGGGGATCCTCAAGGAGATACGGGCCTGCGACGCAAGAAAAGAGGAGATACTACAGTCCTCATCAGCCCGTATCGCACGGGAAGGTCTCGTGGGCCTCCTCAGCACCCTGAGACACCACGCAAAGGTTGCGACAATCAGATAGCCCCTCAGCTAGCATCACTGCAGGACAGGCCACCGCACAAGGCCAGCGTAGGTGACCCCAGCTTCTCGGAGCTTTGCCGCGTTCTCAGCACAGTCAGCGTAGGGGGAGACATGGCAGGTCGCACGGGTTCCACCTCTGCCCTGTACATCTCTGCAGGTGTCAGTTCCGCTCTAATTCCCCCCTCCAGGGCTGCTCCCTCAAGGAGGTGGTCGACCAGCGGCGCGTAGCTTTCTTCTCCAGCTCTGCATCCCGTTCCCTCTTCAGAGGCCTCAGCCACAGGCAGATCGCCGCTGCCAGCACAGCTCCCCAGGGACGCCTCAGCGAGCGAGCAGGCCGCAGAACCACCCGCAACCTCCACGGCCTCCGGCTCTTCTGACCTCGAGGTCTTCACTCCGCTGTAGCTCCTCAGAGTAGCCAGCATCCGGCGCCAGACACGGCTGGTGACAGGGCTATCAGCGTCTTCCCCATCTAGCAGTCTCAGGCAGGCATCCAGGCCCGTGACCAGGGCTCCCTCACCTCCAGAGAGGGGGGGGGGGAGGGGGATCATGCGTTATTTTTTATTAGTTTGACACAAAAATCAGCATATGCAGAAAGCAGAATCTGTACTGTATTAAGTTTTGATTTATTCTAATACCTCTTCTATGCATTGAATTGAACACACAAAAAGCAATTTATGCACAGATAAACAGCAAAATGTGTCATATTTATATATTTTGGCCACTGTTACAATCTTCATGCTAAAACGGGGACGCTAAGGAGAAAAACCTGCGCCTGCAGATTTATCCTTAGCGTCCCCATTTTTAGCATTATATTATGGTGCAGGCGCTGATCCAGCAGCCCACAACGTAACCCGGCGCTAAGCCTGGGGATGCTCGCGGCAGCACTAAGCACCGCCGCGAGCATCCCCTCCATGGAGTCCATAGGACTCCATTAAGGCTAACGCTGCCAGTCACATGACCTGCAGGAATAAGTCATATTACCCTTAGGTAAAAAGAATAATTTTTAGTGGCTCATTTTAGGTTGTTTATATATTTTTTTTTTACACAACTGTGCACAGAAACCAAAAGCTGCACTGTACATATAGTACTGGGTTCTCAGTTGCTGGATTCCAGGTACATTGATTTGAACACACACAAAAATGCTGTTTATGCAACGAAAAACAACAACATTTGTCATATTTACATATTTTGTGTCTCCTTCTGTTACAGTTACAAGCATTTATAAAGTGCCAACAAGATCCATAGCACTGTACAATAGGAGAGTCAGAATAACATATATACAAACACATGACACGCACAGAACAGCAGGTGAGAGGACCGTGCTCGAGAGCTTACAATCTAAGAGGAGAGGGGTGACACATTAGGCGAGGGTGAATAGAGTACAAGAAGTAATGGGGTGCGTGTGAGCTATGTGGGAAGAAGGAGCAAGAAATGAACAATGGGAGATTAGGAAGTGAGCCGATAGGCTTCTCTAAAGTACTGTGTTTTCAGAGACTTCTGGAAGGACTGGAGAGACGGGGAAGAGTCTGATGTTACAGGGGAGGGAGTTCAATAGAAAGGGGACAGCTCGGGAGAAGTCTTGAAGATGAGAGTTAGAGGTTCGGGTACTAGGAGCTGATAGCATCAGATCATTGGCAGAGCGAAGTGGTAGAGGCTAGGGATGAGCTGTTTGGGTTCGGACGGTTCGGGGTTCGACCCGAACTTAGCCTGTTCGGGCGGATCGCGAACCCCGAACATTTCCGGGTGTTCGCCGCATGTTCGACCACAATGGACCACAATGTATTTTCCCACTGCCTGAAGCTCGTAATTGGCTACAGCCTTGCACCTGACCACAGGTCTGGTGCAAGACTGGTTGAACACTATGCCAATCACCGCTCAGAGTCCTGATTGGGCAAATTTTGCCCAATCATGGGCTCACAGACCTAAGTCCCGCAGCACACTATATAAGGTTTCAACGTGCCGATTCTGCACGCATTTCAGAGGAGATTTCAAAGGAGATAGTTGTGTGTGTTGTTACTGCCGGTCTGCCACGCTACTGGGGGGGTCTGGGGGGTCTCATTTCGACCAAATATCAGGGAATTTAGGTGATGTGTGTCTTGTCACTGTGCCAGCAAGTTTTTTTGGGGTTTACAACTTTATTTAAAACATTTGTGAATTTAGGTGATTTTCTGGGTCTTGTCACTGTGCCAGCAAATCTTTTTGGGGCTCACTAATTTCTTTAAAACACTTGGGAATTAAGGTGATCTGTGTCTCGTCATACAAAAAGTACCACGCTGTATTTTGGGGCTCACTAATTTCTTTAAAACATTTATGAATTAAGGTGATCTGTCTCTTGTCACTGGCTGCCAGCTATCAGTGTGTCTCACTGAGTTATACCAGAGTTGAATAAGAGTTCTGTATATATTAATCTATATATCACTCACCATGTCTGAAAGAACAAAAAGGACAGGCAGACGCTCTCAGCCACAGATAAGAGGGCAAGCAGCCCCTGTGTCGGTAGGCTGTCTCTGGTCGTGTTGGACGTGGTGCATCCTCTGCAGGGGCACGCTTGTCCTTTCTAACTGGTGCTGGCCGTTTTAAGCAGCAGCAACATACAGAGGAGTTGGTGGATTGGCTAACCAGGCCATACTCATCCTCCGAGTCCTCTGCCAGCCAGGCTTCTAGTGCTTTACAGTCCACCTCAGCTGCCAAAGCATCTAATGCAGCCTCCATGTCCACAGCTACTCCTGCCGTAGCCTCGCTATCACACACGGAGGAGTCAGCTGAATTGTTTGACTACAATGAGAGTGACATGCTGCTTGAGGATGCGCAGCAATTACAGTGCTCTGATTCAATCTCTGAGGTTGAGCAAGGGAGTATAATCAACCTAGAGGAAGGGGGTGCCAGTGATGACACACAAATAACTGGCACTCATGTTGCCCCAGCAGCTGCAGCATACTGCCAATATGGCTCCAGTGACGAGGAGATAGGGGGTGAAGAAGATGACATTGATGATGATGAGGTCACTGACTCCACCTGGGTGCCAGATCGAACTGAGGAATCAAGTGAGGAGGAGGAGGCACAGCAAACACGAGGCACAACATCCTCTGTGACCAACCGTAGCACTAGCCAGTCCAAGGCATCACATGTCAGAGCTGCTCCGGTGCAGAGTGCTGTTGTCTCAAAGAACACATGCAGGAAATATGCTGTCTGGGAGTTCTTTAAGAACTGTGCAGCAGACCCCACCGTTGCTATTTGTAATCTATGTCAGAGGAGGCTGAAGCGTGGGATAAACACCGGACACTTGGGTACCACGTGCTTGAGGCAACATATGAACAAGTGCCACACATCCCGTTGGGGCAAAACTTTGCGTAGGTCCTCCTCCTCATCTGTCTCTACCCACACTGTATGTTCTGCCATGCAATTGCCTACAACCTCCACCGACAGGGATGATGCTACAGTAATTAATGTACCAGCAGGTCCTTCCTCACAATGTGACATCATCCCAGTAGCTGAAGATTTACGCAGTCAGATTACGTTGCCGCAGCTGCTGCAGCGAAAGAAAAAAATATAGTCCCAACCATCCCCAAGCACAGCGTCTAAATGCCAGCTTAGCAAAATTACTCTCATTGCAGCTGCTGCCTTTCCAGCTGGTGGACTCTGCTCCCTTCCGTGAATTTGCTGAAAGCGCTGTACCACAGTGGCAGGTTCCAAAACACCATTACTTTTCACGCAAGGCCATTCCAGCACTATACCAGCACGTGGAAGACAATGTTATCCAGTCATTGGGAAAGGCAGTCAGCAGCAAGGTGCATGTCACTTTAGACACGTGGTCCAGCAAGCATGGACAGGGTCGTTACATTTCCTTCACGGCACACT
Source organism: Leptobrachium leishanense (assembly GCA_009667805.1). NCBI lineage: Eukaryota > Metazoa > Chordata > Amphibia > Anura > Megophryidae > Leptobrachium > Leptobrachium leishanense. The sequence continues at coordinate 43,150,691 of CM019064.1, forward strand.
GGGTAACTCTGATTGCAGCAGGGAGGGATCCAAGACGGGGCTCTGTGCTGGAGCTTGTTCATCCACCAAGCCTCCAGAAAGCTGCTTGTATGAGGTCTGTCTGCTCCACCACCACCACCTCTTCCTCCTCCTCGGTCTCTGGCGAAGTGGCAGTTAAACCGACGCCTGACAGGGTGTACGCAATGGCTCAAGCAAAAAGATGCCATACTGTGCTTGAGCTGGTTTGTTTAGGGGACAGGAGCCACACCGGGTCAGAAATTTGTCAGCTCTGCAGGGGCAGGTGCAGAGATGGTTAACACCACGCCAGCTTGAGCTGGGAATGATCGTCTGCGATAATGGCAGCAACCTTCTCTCCGCCCTACGCAAGGGTAAATTGACGCATTTACCATGCCTAGCACACGTCCTAAATCTGGTGGTACAGCGTTTCCTAACCAAGTACCCAGGGCTGCCAGAGCTTCTCATCCAGGCCAGAAAAGTCTGCAGCCACTTCAGACGGTCATTCCCAGCAAGCGTTCGCCTGGCAGAAATTCAAAGAGAATTCCACCTTCCCACAAACCGTCTGATCTGTGACATGCCCACCAGGTGGAATTCAACATTAGCAATGCTGCAGTATCTGCACAAGCAGCAGAGGGCCATCAACGAGTACCTGTGTGAGTATGGCACAAGGACAGGTCAACTTGGTTTTTTCAAGGATGCATGCACTGTACTGTCACCATTTGAGGAGGCAACGAGGATGGTGAGCAGGGACAGTGTATGCATCAGTGACACAATTCCTTTAGTGTTCCTGCTGGAGCACACTCTGCGGGGAATTATAGATGTGGCTCTAGAGGCAGAGCAGCGGGAGGAAGAGGAGGAGGCCTTCCCTAGCTCAAGGGAGGAGGAGGAGGAGGAAGAGGAGGAGGCCTTCCCTAGCTCAAGGGAGGAAGAGGAGGAGGAAGAGGAGGAGGCCTTCCCTAGCTCAAGGGAGGAAGAGGAGGAGGAAGAGGAGGAGGCCTTCCCTAGCTCAAGGGAGGAAGAGGAGGAGGAAGAGGAGGAGGCCTTCCCTAGCTCAAGGGAGGAAGAGGAAGAGGAGGAGGCCTTCCCTAGCTCAAGGGAGGAAGAGGAAGAGGAAGAGGAGGAGGCCTTCCCTAGCTCAAGGGAGGAAGAGGAAGAGGAAGAGGAGGAGGCCTTCCCTAGCTCAAGGGAGGAAGAGGAAGAGGAGGAGGCCTTCCCTAGCTCAAGGGAGGAAGAGGAAGAGGAAGAGGAGGAGGCCTTCCCTAGCTCAAGAGAGGAAGAGGAAGAGGAAGAGGAAGAGGACTATTTAAGTAGTGGGGGCATTGAAGGTGGGGATTCCTCAAGGCAGGGTTTTGTGTGCCCAGAAACAGAGGGGCTTGTGCGCGGCTGGGAGGAGGAAGTGCACGATACGGTCATCCTCATTGACCAGGAAGACTCGGCAGCTAATGCCACCTCCAACCTACGCTGCATGGGCTCCCTAATGATGCAAAGCCTGCTAAAGGACACCAGGATTCGTGCTATCAAGGAGAGGGATCATTACTGGTTGGCAACCCTTCTTGATACACGATACAAGGGGAAAGTTGCAGAGCTCATCCTGCCCGCACAGAGGGAGCACAGGATGAAAAAACTTGAGGACGCTCTAAAGCGACACTTGTGTAACACCTTTCCAGGCACTGGTAGATTACCAAGTGCTGACACACATGCTTTTGAGGCTGCGGATGATCAGAGGAATAGTGGTGAAGGCCAGGGCCGCTTGCCTGATGCATTTTTAATTTTTTTTAGTCCTCGACGCCCAGGGACGTCAAATGTAGGCACCCATTGCCAGCGTCTTCACCATATGGTGCAGGACTACCTAGGGGCAAGGGCAGACCTGGATACCTTTCCAGCAGATGATCCACTGGCTTACTGGGTGTTGAGATTGGATCACTGGCCAGAACTTAGCCAATATGCTATGCAGCTACTAGGTTACCCTTCATCTAGCATGCTTTCCGAAAGGACGTTCAGTGCCGCTGGAGGTTTTGTCACAGACAAAAGAGTGCATCTGTCCACCGACTCTGTAGACCGGCTGACATTTATAAAAATGAATCAGTCCTGGATCAGCAGCTATCAATCCCCTGATGCTGAAGTAATGGAATAGATAGGGGATGTGCTCTTCTGCATTCACAAAACCTCCTGCACTGAACGCTTCCACAATACCACAAAAGGGTTACGGTGTGAAGGCACTTGCTGCCATGAAAGGCACAATATCTGTCTGCACTGAGGCCCATTAAAAAAAACAAAAAACTTTTCAATATAGGACCACATGGTCCACCCCTGCACTCTTCCACAATACCACAGAGGGGTTACTGTATGATGATACTTGCTGGCCTGGCACCAAAGGCACAATATCTGGGTGCACTGATGCCTTAACCAGATGCATATCTTTTCAATATAGGACCACATGGTCCACCCCTGCACTCTTCCACAATACCACAGAGGGGTTACTGTATGATAGTACTTGCATGCCTGGCACTAAAGGCACAATATCTGGGTGCACTGCCATTGACGCCTGTATCAGATTCATATCCTCAGAGGGGTTACGGTGTGACGGCACTGTTGCCGACGCTGAAAGCCCAATTTTAAAGCACCTATTGTTACTTTCATCCAAAGCCTGCATAAGTTTCACAATAATTTAGCCCAAAAAAAACACTAAACTTTTTCTGCGCGTACTAAAATGTCTTTTCATACAGGCTGTCGCCCCAAGCAGTTGTTTATGGATAGATTAAAGGAAAAGCATTTACCGTCATATGAAACGTAATTTATTTGTTTTTAAGTGTTTCTATACATCCTAGAAATCCGCCACTTCATGGGCAGGTTATGGGGACCTCCTAGGCACGATATTTGAAGGAATTTTTGGTTTTTATTTTTAACCCTTATTTTATGGAAAACTCAGTCCCTTTAAAAACTTTTTGTCCTCGTTTCCTGTCCCCCAGGGCACTACCCGGACCCCCATACACCTTTTATGGCAAATATGTAGCATATATGCCCTCTTGGAGGGCACTCTAAAAAACCGAATTTTCAGCCCCATTGACTTGCATGGGGGTTTGGGTTCGGGTCCGGTCCCGAACAAATGGGAAGTTCGGGATCGGGCTCGAACCGAACTCAGGGAGTGTTCGGCTCATCCCTAGTAGGGACGGGATGTACCTGCTAATAAGGGAGGAGAATTAGGCAGGGGTGCGGTTATGGAGAGCTTTGTATGTGAGCACCAGTATTTCAAAGTGGATTCTAAAGGAAATAGGAAGCCAGTGTAAAGATTGACAAAGGGGTGAGGTGTGAGAGGTGCAGGAGGTGAGGTGGATGAGTCTGGCACACGTGTTCATTATAGACTGCAGAGGGAGAATCTGGGATCTTTTAAGGCCAGAGAGATGGAGGTTGCAGTAATCAAGATGGGAGATAAGAGCTTGGACAAACATTTTAGTAGAGTCGGTATTAAGAAAGGGACGGACGCGTGCAATGTTTGTAGGTGGAAGTAGCGATATTTGGTTACTGACTGAATGTGAGGAGTAAAGGATAGATTAAAGTCTAGGAGGACCCCTAGGCAACGAGCCTTTTCTTTTTTTGTGCATCCACAAGGACACACAAAATATAAATATGATAAATTTTGCAGATTACCGCTGTATAAATCGCTTTTTTAGTGTGTTCATTTCAATGCATCGGTTGTTTTTTTATTAGTTTGACACGAAAATCAACTGTGTACAGAAAATAGAAGCTGCACTGTACTTCCGTACTGAGTTTATTTGTTCAAATACCTCTATGCATTGAATTACACACAAAGCAATTTATGCAGAAATAAACAACACAATTTGCCAGATTTACATATTCTCTGTGTCCTTGTGTCTTTACATCCAGGAAACGAACGTATAGAATTTTTTATTAATTGCTTAACCACTTCAATGCGGAGGACGCGCTGAGCGCGTCCTCCCATTGGGGTCAGCGGTCGGCCGGGTTCCGGCCGATCGCTGGCCCCCCGGTGCGGGCTGACATCCTCGATGTCAGCCCAGCATCCGGAACCGCAGCCGCTGAAATTAGGTGTCATCGCGGCAGCGCGATGACACCTAATTCAGGCGCCCCCCCCGCATCGCCCCCCCGCGATCCTTTCCCGGAGCTGGCCGACATCTTGGATGTCGGCCAAGCCTCCGGGAACTCCCCTTGAGGACTGGCGTCATCGTGCATAGCACGATGACGCCAGTCCTAGAGTTAACCCCTAACTGCCACCAACGGTGGAGATAGGGAGTTCATTGGAACTCCCTATCTCCCGATCCGTGACAGCTAGGGGTTAAAGTTTGATATGGTTGGATCGGCCAGAGCATGGCCGTTCCAACGATACCAAACTCGAATGTGAAAAGTTGAAAAAAAAAATTAAAAATAAAAATATATTTAAAAAAAAAATAAAAAAAAATAAAACATTTTTTTTTCTTTTTTTTTGATTCGTTAATGCAGCAATATTGTTCCCATTTCAATTATAATGTGAACAATGATGCTGCACTAACGATTTTTGTATGCGGTGCGTTTGTTAAAAATCGCGTAATTTTCCCCAAAAAAAATGTAACGAGACCCCATCTCTAATTTTTTTTAACAAGCGCACCCCATACAAAATATAACCGCAATTGCTCGCATGTTAAAATGTAAAAAACACTTTACATGTTGTAAATTATTGAAAATACATATTTTATTGCATTTTTTGTTATAATATACAGACATGACATAACGTATACATATAATAATGACATATTATGAATCTACCGAGTCTGATGGAAAGAACGATATATAATATGTCTGGGTCATATACTAAAATAAGCCTTCAAAACACGTTTAAACATGATGAGCAAAACCGGTAAAAATGACCTCAGCACAGAGGTGTGAAAAGCCTTAGCAGCGAAGCAGCGAAAGGGTTAACCTAAAACAGGTCATGTTACTCATATAGATGATGTATTACAAAACAGAGCAGATTTAAAATCAAAGGTAAGAAATTACACCAAGATAAGAGTATCTGGAGTGCTGCCTAAGGCTAGGGTCAGAGTGGGGCAGTCGGAACGCGCGTGCAGGCGCACTAAATCACGGCGGCAGTAGCAGCACATAACGGCCAATGACGGCCAATATACGCAGTACGTGCGTACGAAAGTGCGCCGACACCACGCAACCAGCAAATGAACGCATTTTTATCAGAACGAGAAACCGCTGCTACTGACGTACAAAGTGCGCTGCGGCCGCATAGCAGCGTGTGTGCGTGATTAGGAGATGTCAGACGCTGCTAGTGTGCGGCCAACATAACGTTCAAACAGCCGGATTTCCCTAGACTTCTTTTCACCCCATCGTCATGAAATACGTCCAGAATTGCGCATCGTCTGACCACTTAAGCGTATTCCGTGAAAAAATGCGTGCGCACGCATCGACGTACATTTTGACGGTGGCTGCAGAAAATGCGCTCATCTGTCCCTAGCCTAAACTAGCAGACACCCAGTGGATCAATAGCATGGAGAGCGTTGGATTCAATCGATCCCTCTGATGAAACAGACATCCAGCACATCAATAAATGCTTGCGATGTAGTTTTTTGGCTAAAAAACTGACATCAAATAAAACATTAAAACCATACAGGGTTACTCAAAGAGAGCCGATCTGGCCCCGAAATGTAACCGGGCACTGAATTTCAGCGAATGGGGACATTTCGGGTCCATTCGGCTATTCAGAGAGCAGACAGTTCGCCAAATTGTGATGAATTGCTTGCAGGTACAGTGCCTGTTCGAGGGCAGTGACATCCCCCATAGAGAAGCAATGGTTAATTTATTCAGAGACACCAAACAGCTGAGGAATGTCAGTGAAATGGCCTGCCGTTCGGTGGTTTCATTCGTGAGGTTTATTCAGGCGAATCCCATAGGCTTCAATGTTAAAAATATTCCAGTTTTAATTAAATCTATATACTGTATATATAAATGCGAAAGTCCTGACTGACTGACTCATCATTGCCCAGCTGAAACCGTTAAACCTAGGAATGTGAAATTTTGAAAGTGAACTGTTTTTATGATGTAGGCACCCACTAAGGAAGAATTTTTGGAAACTCCGCCCCTAAGGGGGTGAAAAAGGGGGTTGAATATTTTAAACAGGATACCTATAGCTCAAAAACAGAAGATGCTACAGATGTGAAAATCGGTATTTAGATTCGTCTTGAAAAATAAAAAAAACACGTATTTTAACGTTTTTCAAAAATTCAACTGGGGCAAAAAAAGGGGGGTTGAACATTTAAAATATTTTAAACAGGGTACCTATATCTTAAAAACAGAAGATGTTACAGACGTAAAAAAAAATAATAATAATAATAAGTATTTAGATTCATCTTGACAAATAAAAAAAACACGTATTTTACCATTTTCTGAAAATTCCTTGGGGGGGCAAAAAGGGGGGGTTGAATACTTTTATAATAAACGCGAAAGTCCTGACTGACTGTGACTCAACGCCCAGCTGAAGCCGTTTAACCTAGGAATTTGAAATTTTGAAGGTGCACTGTTTTTAGGATTTAGGCGCCCACTAAGCAAGGATTTTTGGAAACTCCGCCCATAAGGGGGTGAAAAAGGGGGTTGAATATTTTAAACAGGATACCTATAGCTCAAAAACAGAAGATGCTACAGATATGAAAATCGGTATTTAGATTCGTCTTGAAAAATAAAAAAAACACGTATTTTACCATGTTCTGAAAATTCCTTGGGGGGGGGCAAAAACAGGGGTTGAATACCTTTATCAGTATACCTATATTTCAAAAACCGATGATTTTGCGGGTGTGAAATTTGGTATTTACAATCTTTGTGAAAAAACCCAAACATGTTTTTTGCCATTTTCCACGAATCCAATTTGGGGGGGGGGGGGGTCGGGGGAAAGGGGTCTGAATATTTTTATCATTATATCTATATTTCAAAAACCAAAGATGTTACAGATGTGAAATTTGTTATTTACAGTCGTCTTGAAAAACAAAAACAGGTGTTTTACCATTTTCTAAAAATCCCAGGTGGGGGTTAAAAAAAAAAAAAAAAAAGGGGGCTGAATACTTTTAAACAGGATACCTATATCTCAAAAAACAGAAGATGTTACATATGTGAAAATTGGTATTTAGCTTCGTCTTGAGAAACAAAAAAAACACCTATATTTTACCATTTTCCAAAAATTCAGTGGGAGGGGGGCAAAAAGGGGGGTTGAATACTTTTATCAGTATACCTAGATTTCAAAAACCAAAGATTTTACAGGTGTGAAATTTGGTGTTTACAATCTTCGTGAAAAAAAATTAACATGTGTTTTGCCATTTTCCACAAATCCAAATAAGGGGGGGGGGAACGAGGGAAAGGGGTCTGAATACTTTTATCAGTATATCTATAGTTCAAAAACCAAAATGTTACAGGTGTGAAGTTTGGTAATTACAATCTTTTGAAAATAAAGAAACACGTGTTTTACCATTTTCCAAAAATCCAAGTGGGGGGGGGGGGGTAAAAAAAAAAAAAAAAATGATACCTACATCTCAAAAACAGAAGACGTGAAAATTGGTATTTAGATTTGTCTTGAGAAACAAAAAAAAACACCCATTTTACCATTTTCCAAAAATCCATTGGGAGGGGGAAAAAAAGAGGGGTTGAATACTTTTATCACTATACCTATATTTCCAAAAACCAAAGATGTTACAGGTGTGAAATCTGGCACTTACAATCTTTTTCAAAAATAAAAAAACACATGTTTTACCATTTTCCCGAGAATCCCACGTGGTGGGTGAAAAAAGGGGGGGGTGAATACTTTTCAACAGGATACCTATATCTCAAAAACAGAAGATGTTACATACGTGAAAATTGGTATTTAGATTCATCTTGAAAATAAAACATGTATTTTACCATTTTCCAAAAATCCAGTGGGGGGGGGGCAAAAAGAGGGATGAATACCTTTATCACTATACCTAGATTTCAAAAACCAATGATGTTACAGGTGTGAAATTCAATATTTACAATCTTCGTGCAAAAAACCCATGTTTTACCATTTTCCGAAAATCCAGTTAAGGGGGGGTGGGGGAAAGGGATGTGAATACTTTTATCAGTATACCTATATTTCAAAAACCAAACATGTTACAGGTGTGAAATTTGGCACTTACCTTCTTGAAAAATAAAAAACACGTGTTTTACAATTTTCCAAAAATCCCAAGTGGGGGGGGGGGGTTCTACCAAAAAAAACTCAAGTTTCTTTTAAAAAACAATTTTAACAAATCCTAAAATCCACGAGAGCGAAGCCGCGGGCAAAAGCTAGTATCTAATAAACCGTTTGTCATTTTATTCTGCAGTAAAAAGTCTCTTCATTTATAGATTTTTTAGGCATTTTTTTTTGTCAAAATTGTTTTTCCGTTTTATTTTTCTACATGTTTTTTTTCTTTTTTCTGTAACAGCCCTTTTTATTATCATTCATTGGATCTCATGTAAATTCCTGACATTTTCATTCAGTAGTATTTCTGCAAACAGCGTTTCAAATTTCAAACTTTCAAACGTACTGTTTTTTTTTTTTTTCACCCCATTCGTCTGCTAGTTGGCTTTTTCCGGGAGCTGCTCTGCGCTGTGATCGCCGTCTGGTCGGATTTTTCTGGCGTGTTCAGCTTGGTTTTTGCGGTGGTTTCTGCAGGTTTTCGTGAGTATTTGGTGAGTGTTCGGCATGTGTTCTGCGGGTTTGCGAGTTTTCTCTGTACTACGGGGGCGCTGCGGTGCTTGCTGAATACACCGCAGGGTCGGCAAACTAGGAATCGCTGAATCCCCCGAAGAGCGGGGAACGAAAAGTCACCGAACATGCAGTGACTTTTCGGATCTCTTTGAATAACCCCGATAGGGTCATGTTGTGTACCCCTCAGTTGGATCATACTTCGCTTGTTTGCTGAATGAACAGCCGCGTCAGTCCAGTCCAATGTCTTTCGGTTCCAATTTCCTCTGATCATCTGGTGCAGCACAGTGATGTCTTGGGAACGTAGCTTGGAACACAGATGCGTTTCGCTCCTCCCATGAAGCTTCCTCAAGTGTGTAACCACTGTCACATCTGTCACATCACATAACGAAATTAATACAAGGTAGTAAAAGGAACAACAGGCACTCCTTTCTGCAGATCAAGGGGAATTCTGTGGGAGATCTTGAATGGCAATGGTTACTATTGGGAACAGGCCATTAGGATCCCCATGAACACCATGTTATAGCGCTGCATATATTAACATCGACTGTGGGCTGATTGTGTGAATTATCCCTTTCTTCCTGCTTAACGTAGAAAGAAATGAAAACGCAGTTGATTTAGCCACAACACTAGAAATAGTTACTGCAGATTTTATGAATATCAACACAGTTGCAGTTTTCAAAATTATTTTTCCAAACCCCCTTTGAGCTTCAGACTGGCTAATGCCACGGTACCCCACAGTTTGTGTTTGGCATGCCCTTTTCGGACAAGAATAGCCTCTTGCATGCATGGTGTAGGTTTCCTCTATTGTGGTTGTCAGGTGCTGGTTCTGGGGTGGTAGGATTGGGCCCAGTGTGCAATGAAACTTGCTGAGAAACGTGGATGTAAGAATGAAGAGAGGGTTTATTAGGAAATCATAAAACAGGAATATAGAAGGGATCACACTAAATAAACAATAATAACTTTAACGGAAGGCAAGATAGGACAGAACTAAACTAAACTACAACAAAAGAGAAATATATGGAGGTAGGGTGTTTCTGGAGGCAGAAGTTCCTGGGTCTGTAAAGGATCTTGGTAATACAGAGCAACAGGCTTTGGGATTTCTACAGGATACCGGGCAGCGGATTCTGCGGGATACAGGGCAGACAGATTCTGAGATTTTCTGTGGCATACGAGGTAGTGGATTCTGTGGAATGCAGGGCAGTGACAACTGAAGATCCTGCAACGTGCAGGGTAGCGACGCCTGGAGAGTCTGCGATGTGCAGGGCAGCGAAGCCTGGAGAGTCTGCGATGTGCAGGGCAGCGACGCCTGGAGAGTCTGTGATGTGCAGGGTAGCGACGCCTGGAGAGTCTGCGATGTGCAGGGCAGCGAAGCCTGGAGAGTCTGCAATGTGCAGGCCAGTGAAGCCTGGAGAGTCTGCAATGTGCAGGGCAGCGAAGCCTGGAGAGTCTGCGACGTGCAGGGCAGCAATGCCTGGAGAGTCTGCGACGTGCAGGGCAGCGATACCTGGAGAGTCTGCGACGTGCAGGGCAGCGACGTCTGGAGAGTCTGCGACGTGCAGAGCAGCGACACTTGGAGAGTCTGCGATGTGCAGGGTAGCGACACCTGGAGAGTCTGCGATGTGCAGGGCAGCGGCACCTGGAGAGTCTGTGACGTGCAGAGCAGCGACACTTAGAGAGTCTGTGGGATGCAGGGCAAGCAGGTTCTGAGAATTCGGCAGCGGGCTGAGGATTCTGCGAGATGCAGGGCAGCAGGTTCCAAGGATACTGTGGGGTGCAGGTACAGAGGAAGGAAATACTGGAGGGGACAAAACAGATAAGGGTCTAGGCAGGAACAGGCGGTAGCTCCCTGTCAAGTTGGCATTCACCAAGACAATGCAGAAGCAATGTTACTTGGGTGCGGTTTGGTTTTATGCAGGGAGCATCAGATGAATTAGGCAACACCTGAGTGTTGCAGAGGAGAGTCCTGAGAAGACTCAGTCTTAGTACTACGAGGCGGCGCTGGATTTAGGCTTTTTACGGCGTTGGCGTCTCGGGGCATTACAGTGGTACAAGTGAGCTTAAGCATCTTTGAGACAAATGTGGAGATCCACACAGATCCAGAAAATGTCAATCTATGGAGTTTCTATAAATGGTTCAGAAATGGTAGCCCCCTTACTCATTATCAGGTCTCTTCAAAGAAAGGTGAAACTCAGGAGAATAACTGGAGAAGTGAAAATTCTAGGTCAAAATAACCAAATGAGAAAAATTCTAACATTTATCTCCCTTTCCAAATCGGCTATTTGGTCTAGATTGTTCTCTTCTCCTGCCAGTTCTCCTGGTTTTCACCTTTCTCTGAATAACCCTGTATGTCTAGAGGAATATCCGTTACATCTCTATCACAAGGTTCATCGAAAGCAAGGGTCAACAACCCTCCAGATGTTTTGGAACTATAACTCCCATGATGCTCAGCCATTCATTATGTTGGCAGAGCATGAAGAGGCAGTTCCAAACACCTGGAGGGCCAAGGTTGTTGACCCTTGATCTAAAGCTACACAGAGTTTTTCAGAGAGTCGAACTGGCCCCGTAATTGCACCGAATGGTGAATTTCCCTGTATGGTGCAATTTCGGGGACATTCGGGTATTCAAAACCTGGAAATTCGCCAAATATTGGCAAATTGCGAGCAAAACACAGTGCCTGTTCGACAGTCGGCTTTTCCCTGAACTTCGGGGACAGTGCAGTGAATGCAAAATTCATTGCAGGGTCGGGGAATTTGATTCCCTAAAGTGCGTGTAACGACAGAGCACCGAAATGATGGTGAAATTTCAGGGATGCCGGACAAAATCCCTACAGCCAGGTTCCCTAATGCCAACATCCCGACGGCCAACTTCCAGACAGGACAATTGCCGGACATCCCAACTTCCCTACACGGCCAACTTCCAGACATCCATAATTCCAGCGGCTAAACCTAAAACTAACACCCTAACCCTAGGTTTAGGGGGGTTAAGGCTAGGTTTAGAGGGGTTAGGGTTAGGTTTAGGGGGGTTAGGGTTAGGGCTAGGTTTAGGAGGGTTAGGGTTAGAGCTAGATTTAGGGGGGTTAGGGTTAGATTTAGGGGGGTTAGGGTTAGGGCTAGGTTTAGGGAGGTTAGGGTTAGGGCTAGATTTAGGGGGTTAGGGTTAGGGCTAGGTTTAGGGGGTTAGGGATAGATTTAGGGGGTTAGGATTAGGGCTAGATTTAGGGGGTTAGGAATAGGTTTAGGGGGTTAGGGTTAGGGCTAGGTTTAGGGGGTTAGGGTTAGGACTAGGTTTAGGGGGGTTAGGGAGTAGGGTTCGGCTTAGCCGCTGGGATTTTGGATGTCTGAAAGTTGGCCGTCAGGGAGTTGTCTGTGTAGGGAAGTTGGTCGTTTAGGGAAGTTGGCCGTCAGGGAGTTGTCTGTGTAGGGAAGTTGGTCGTTTAGGGAAGTTGGCCGTCAGGGAGTTGTCTGTGTAGGGAAGTTGTCCGTCAGGGAGTTGTCTGTGTAGGGAAGTTAGCTGTCGGGATTTCGGCATTAGGGAACCTGGTTGTAGGGATTTTTACCCAAAGCCAAATTTCGGTGCTCTTTGAATAACCCCTTTAGCATTCTGGTTCCGCCTGCCCTTTTGGGTGGGATCAGAGTGATATCCACATGATATATCAAGGGCCATTTAATCAGAATCCATGAACAGCAGAGCTTGATGGCCAAAGGCTTACTAGATTGGTGCATCATGTCATGTACATGCATCTCATAATGCATTCTTTGTCATCAAAATGCCAATTGCTTGCAGGAGCTCAAAAATATAATTTAACAACTGTACTGACATTATCCCACAGGGATAATTTCCAACATGGAACGGCCCTTTATAAAGAAGAACTAAATCAATGGACCACATAGCTGAGCAAACCGAGCACTGGAAGCAACAAGCACTTGTCATGAATTCCATAATGTGTTTTTGTGCCATCAATCGGTCGAATGTGTACAGGGAAGCTCAAAAAATATACTTTATGCAACTGTACAGATACTAAATATATGAAGGCTACAATTCTGACAATTACCCTATCATTCATAAAAAACACTAACTTGATTGGTGCTTATTGAGTTTCTAGAACGCGCTGGACGATGGAAAATATCGTTTTTTAGTATGTAAGACAGAAGAAGTGTGTAATTTTTCTCTTGAAAAATAATAACTATAATAACCTGAAGGAATTAGGTGGCAAACAATGAGATTTTTTTATTTGATTCCTACATAATCAGAATGAAAAATACATGTTTGACAAAATACCTGCTAGCATTTCATATAACCAGAAGTAAAGGGTTTTTTCTTTACTTTTAATTAAAGCTGACTTCTGCCAGAGTGTGCGTTATGCTTTCCTCATTGCAGATTCGTTCTGTTATAAATGTGTTTCTTGACTTTGCATTTACAAAAAAAAAAAGGATTAAATAAAATATTTTGATGTGAAGCGGTGCGCTGCGGGGTATTGTTACGGATGTATCGATTTAAAATGGCACAATTTTATATAGAAAAATCTATTTATATGAAGATATTTTACAGAAGGCAATAGGTGGAATGCGCAAAACTCTAATTGTCGAAGAATATTGACAACACACATAACGAATAATGGATGCAAATTAACTGATCACATCGGTTTGTCTGAATTTCGCTCATTTTAGTCATTGATTCAGCCCAACTGATATTTGGAAAAACATATAATTTCTTTACAATCAATTTGTTGTTGGTAGGTGACCCCGTGTGCAGAGCAGGCTTGTTACAGCAAATCTAAATACAGGTTGGGCACCCCTAACCCAGATTTCTAAAATCTGAAAGACCCAAAAAAGTGGAATTTTAGGGGTCTTCTAGATTTTAGTACTTTTCTGGATTAGGGTTACTCCAGATGGGTTCTATCACTTGGGAACATGGCTACCAGTCCCCGCAGCAGACCATGGCACATGCTGGGAGCTTCTGGGCAGCCCCAGCATGTGACATGCTGCTAGGAGTCATGCTGACTCTGGAATCATGCCCGAAGGCTGCACAAGCGAGAAGTGAGTGGCTGGAGTGCGAAGAGGATCATGGTTCTCCTGCCGCAATATCCATCCTCTTAGGCTAGAGTCAGACTAACGCAGTCTGAGCGCACTCTGCTTGCGTGCATAATGGACAGCGCGTCCATGCACAGGAGGCAGCAATCAGCCGGGATTCCGGCTGATTGCTGGCCCCCCACAGTGCGGGCTGACATCTTGGATGTCAGCCCGGCACTCGGGGACCCCGGCGGGACTAATAGATGTCATCGCGCTGGTGCGATGACATCTATTTCAGGCGCCCCCACGAGTGCAGAGGAGGTGCCTGAAAGGGAGGTGTGAGGTCCTTCTGACCTCTCTCCCTCCCGATCACCGGGGGCCGGAGATTAAAGGCAGGCAGCGTTTGGAAGGGCACAGCCTGCCCTTCCAAAAGGTGCTTGGCTTTAACCCCTTGGGGGCCGGATCACGATTCGGTGCTGAAAAGCGCCGGATCGTAATATTCTCCCGGAGCTGGCAGACATCTTGCCAAGCTTCTGGGATCTCCCCTTGATGACTGGCGTCATCGTGCATAGCGCGATGACGTCAGTTTTAGAGTTAACCCCTACCTGCCACCAATAGTGGAGATAGGGGGTTCCAATGAACCCCCTATCTCCCAATCCGTGGCAGCTAGGGGTTAATATTTGGTGTCATTGGATCGGCCAGAGCATGGCCTTTCCAAACATGACCATGTAACAATTAGTAAAAATAGAAATAAAAATAAAAAAATATTTAAAAAAATAAAAATTAATAAATAAACAAGTTTTTTTTTTGTTAATGCAGCAATATTGTTCCTATTTCAATTATAATGTGAACAATGATGCTGCACTAACGATTTTTGTATGGGGTGCGTTTGTTAAAAATCGCACAATTTTCCCCCCAAAAAAATGTAACGAGACCCAATTTACATTTTTTTTAACAAGCGCACCCCATAGAAAATATAACCGCAAATGCTCGCATATTAAAATGTGAAAAAAACACTTTACACGTTATAAATTATTGAAAATTCTAATTTTATTGCATTTTTTGTTATAATATACAGACAGGACATTGCGTATACATATAATAATGATATATTATGAATCTGCCGAGTCTGCCGGAAAGAACGATATATAATATGTCTGGGTCATATAATAAAATAAGGCTTCAAAACGCAGTTAAACATGATGAGCGAAACCGGTAAAAATGAGCTCAGCACAGAGGTGTGAAATGCCTCAGCAGCGAAAGGGTTAAATATATAAAAATAATTTATAATTAAATTTTTATGTTTTTGTTATGTAGCCTTTCCAACAAATTTAAAGCTACTTTAAAGTATTAATGGAAAATAAAAACCCAGTCAACACCGGGTATGTTAGCTAGTAACAAATAGTAAGTTTAGATACAATATATACATCTGAAATCATGTTGGGTGGGGTGAAATGATTCCTGGTGAGCTTGGACTGCCGCTCTGCCAGACCTACCTGAAATTTCAATCCCACAAGTCTGAGTAAGATGAATAGACAGGCTTACATGGTCATGGATACTGGAATGATTTGTGCCACTTTGGAGATGAGAATAAGCATGTAATCCTTTTCTATTTCTTGAAGTGTATTAAACAATCCAATTTCAAGATTCCATTAAGGAAAGGCTTGACTCTAAACAGCTACACTGCTTCACTAAGGCTCTTTGTGTATTTGGGGAAAATAAACAAAAAAATGGCAGAAAATAAATAATATGTGGAAGTGCTACCAGTTTTTTTTAGCAAGATAATAAAGCACATGTTTTATCTCAACCAAATTTAAATGAGGGACATAAACACAGATTTGTCGTTAAAGAAATAAATTCCAAGGAGATAGACAACTAAAAAGATGAATACAACGTATGCTTCTAGCCTCTGCTATGTGTTGTTTAACAAAACAGAAATGCAAACAGGATGAATTAATTTATATAATCCAATTATATTATTTTTCTTTCTGTTCAGCCAAGGTTTCCGTGTAATACATTTTTGCTAGAAGGTATACATGTTCTTGACTAGTTTATAATATGCCAGTTTCAGCACGGTCAGATGGGGAATTGCGTGGAAATCTCAGACACGTTTCTGGTGATGGTTTTGTAATCAGACAAGTGATGGTTTTGTAATTGTCTGAATATGTTAGGAGAAAAATTATCTACAGCATTGGTGTTGCGAAAAAAGTAAAAAATTGTAACAATAATGTTCATTTATCCCTTCAACTACTGTACTATGTCAACTCTCTGCACAAACAGGTTGCTTTATTAATTCCATTTAATGCCTTCAAAAAATTCTGGAGCCCTGTTCATCTGTCCCTAAGACGGAGATGGTAAGAATATCTACGCCTGCAGATTTACCTTAACGTCTCTGTTATAGCAGACCTCAAAATTTCCACTCGCCTGCTCGCATTTGGCGAGTGGAAATTAAATGAGGGCGAGTACTACAGACTGACCCGTCGGGCTTGTGGGTTGGTAGGCGCCCCTGGTTCAGTGAGCTGGGGGGTGTAGAAAAGGCTGTGGCATTCCGTGATACACTCATACACACAGCACATTACTGCAAATTGTATTACTGTGGAGCTCTGTCATACGTTATGGGCAACTGGTGGTGAGTAACTATTAGAGCCTGGCTAGTAGCATGGGACTTGAAATTTTGAGCCCTGTGTTATAGCATCCGTATTCCAGGGTAGATGATTTTTTAGGTCCTGGCCCCAGAAAGAAGTGCAAGGCAGGTTGATATACCAGCAGTGGTGCTCCGCTCCGCCACCAGCATCAAAGACTGAAATCCATAGAACTCCATGGACGCCTGCATGTCCTGGCTGCGAGCTGTGTGCAAGATTGCTTTCGCGAGATCATGCAACGCCACAGAGGAAACGCATTTGGAGACTAGGAACTGTTTGCTCCCAGTCTCACTCTGCTGCCAGCAAGAGGAAGTGGCGGATTGTGCCGTCCTCTCCATCACTCAGTACTCCCATATAACACTGAATGCTCATAATACACGGCGCACATCACTCTGAGGTTTATTGCTGTGGAGCTCTGTGATATGCTCACAGACAAATTTTGACGAACTGCCAGCAAATACGGTGCCTGTTCGAAGGCAAATGAAAATACAAAAAAATAGTACGATCCCCTTTATTTCTTGCCGCTCGTCCGAAAGGATCACCACAAGTCTCCTTAAAAACAGAATAAAATCAAAAAAATAGGACAGCGTAGAGTGGTATCATAACCATAAAATCCGCCAACAGCGTAAAATTCCTTCAGCAAGGACTCCAAAAAACAAATTCCATCACCTTCATATCCACTTTAAACAAATTTCCCAGCACATAAACAAATGTGCATATAAGCATTAGTCTCATAGACCCAGATCTTTATCCCCACAAAGTCCACCATCCGTCCACCGGTCTAGGTCGGCCTTCTGGATCAATTCGGCTGATGTTCCACCGGTCTGGATTTAGAGACTACAGAGTAGTCGCTCGACGCGTTTCGTTGAGTCTCTCACTTCCTCAGGGAAAAAAAAATACTTTTTACTGCAGATTAAAATAATAAACGGTTTATTAGATACTAGGTGTAAAGCCTGCCCAGAGGGCAGTCTATTGATAAGTGTGGTGCGTTGTGCTTGGTTCGGTGCCATTTATTGTGCTGTGTTTGGCTCTGTGCTCGGCTCTGTGCCGTTTATTCTGTTGTGCTCGGCTCTGTGCCGTCTATTGTACTGTGCTCGGCTCTGTGGAGTTTATTGTGCTCGGCTCTGTGGAGTTTATTGTGCTCGGCTCTGTGGAGTTTATTGTGCTCGGCTCTGTGGCGTTTATTCTGTTTTGCTCGGCTCTGTGCTGGGCTCTGCACATCGGCTCTGTGCTCTGCTCCGTGCCGTATATTGTGCTCTGCTTTTTATTGTGCTCTGCGCCGTTTATTGTGTTGTGCTTGGTTCTGTGCTTGGCGCCGTTTATTGTGCTGTGCCGTTTATTGTGCTGTGCTCTGTGCCGTATATTGTGCTGTGCTCGGCGCTGTGCCGTTTATTGTGCTTGGCTCTGTGGCGTCTATTGTGCTGTGCTTGGCTCTGTGGCGTTTATTGTGCTGTGCTCTGTGGCGTTTATTGTGCTGGGCTCTGTGGCGTTTACTGTGCTCGGCTCTGTGGCGTTTATTGTGCTCGGCTCTGTGGCGTTTATTGTGCTCGGCTCTGTGGCGTTTATTGTGCTCGGCTCTGTGGCGTTTATTCTGTTGTGCTCGGCTCTGTGCCGTCTATTGTACTGTGCTCGGCTCTGTGGAGTTTATTGTGCTCGGCTCTGTGGCGTTTATACTGTTTTGCTCGGCTCTGTGCTGGGCTCTGCACATCGGCTCTGTGCTCTCCTCCGTGCCGTATATTGTGCTCTGCTTTTTATTGTGCTCTGCGCCGTTTATTGTGTTGTGCTTGGTTCTGTGCTCGGCGCCGTTTATTGTGCTGTGCTTTGTGCCGTTTATTGTGCTGTGCTTTGTGCCGTATATTGTGCTGTGCTTGGCTCTGTGGCGTTTATTGTGCTCGGCTCTGTGGCGTTTATTGTGCTCGGCTCTGTGCCTTTAATGGGTTGTGCTCTGCTCTGTGCCATCTATTGTGCTCTGCTTGGCGCTCTGCTCTGTGCTCTGCACTCGGCGCTGGGCTGTGTTCAGGTACTGGGCTCAGGCGCTGGGCTCTGCGCTCAGGCGCTGGGCTCTGCGCTCAGGCGCTGGGCTCTGCGCTCAGGCGCTGGGCGCTGGGCTCTGCGCTTAGGCGCTGGGCTCTGCGCTCAGGTGCTGGGCTCTGGGCTCAGGCGCTGGGCTCAGGCGCTGGGCTCTGCGCTCAGGCGCTGGGCTCTGCGCTCAGGCGCTGGGCTCAGGCGCTGGGCTCTGCGCTCAGGCGCTGGGCTCAGGCGCTGGGCTCAGGCGCTGGGCTCTGCGCTCACGCGCTAGGCTCTGCGCTCAGGCGCTAGGCTCAGGCGCTGGGCTCTGGGCTCAGGCGCTGGGCTCAGGCGCTGGGCTCTGCGCTCAGGCGCTGGGCTCAGGCGCTGGGCTCTGCGCTCAGGCGCTGGGCTCAGGCGCTGGGCTCTGCGCTCAGGCGCTGGGCTCAGGCGCTGGGCTCTGCGCTCAGGCGCTGGGCTCAGGCGCTGGGCTCTGCGCTCAGGCGCTGGGCTCAGGCGCTGGGCTCTGCGCTCAGGCGCTGGGCTCAGGCGCTGGGCTCTGCGCTCAGGCGCTAGGCTCTGCGCTCAGGCGCTAGGCTCTGCGCTCAGGCGCTAGGCTCAGGCGCTGGGCTCTGCGCTCAGGCGCTGGGCTCAGGCGCTGGGCTCTGCGCTCAGGCGCTGGGCTCAGGCGCTGGGCTCTGCGCTCAGGCGCTGGGCTCAGGCGCTGGGCTCTGCGCTCAGGCGCTGGGCTCAGGCGCTGGGCTCTGCACTCAGGCGCTGGGCTCAGGCGCTGGGCTCAGGCGCTGGGCTCTGCGCTCAGGCGCTGGGCTCAGGCGTTGGGCTCTGCGCTCAGGCGCTGGGCTCAGGCGCTGGGCTCAGGCGCTGGGCTCTGCGCTCAGGCGCTGGGCTCAGGCGCTGGGCTCTGCGCTCAGGCTCTGCGCTCAGGCGCTGGGCTCAGGCGCGTGGCAACCTCCGTAACAGGCTGTTGCGGTTGGATGCGCGTGCGCCACCTGCCGCAGCACGCCCAAAGCGTCCAACGGAGGTTGGATGCGCGCGCAGCAAACCTCCGTAGGACGCTTTGGGCGTGCTGCGGCGGGCGCGCACCCGGCTGCGCGCGCATCCAACCACCACAGCACCCCGTGGGCTGCGCGCATGCGCAGTCCATATATATATATATACACACATATATATATATACACACACACACACACTGTAACCCCATGTGGATATATATACACACATATATGTTTTTTACAGTGTGTGTGTGTATGGCCGGCATCCAGGCTCAGGCGAGCCCCCGGCTTGGCTTGGGCCTAGAGGCCCAGCCGAGCCGTGGACTCGCCTGAGCCTGGAGGACGCCCGAGCAGGCAATTCGGCCGGCCTCCATGCTTAGGTGAGTCCCCAGCTCGGCTGGGCCTCTAAGCCCAGGCCAAGCCGGGGGCTCGCCTAAGCTTGGATACCGGCCGAGCAAGCAGGGTGGGTGTGGAGAGCATATACTCACCTACATCGGCCCTCCAGCGATGGCAGTCCCGCTTCCAGTGTCCTCTCTCTGTTGGTCACCGGTATGACATCACAAAAGCCTTTGACCCAGGGTCAAAGGCTTTCGTGACGTCATACCGACGACCAACGGAGACAGAGAGGACGCTGGAAGCGGGACTGCCATCGCTGGAGGAGCTAAGGGCCGATGTAGGTGAGTATGTTTTGGCAACTTCGGCCCTGAGCTCCAGCGGTGACCGTCCTCCGGCTGTCGCTGGCTGCTCGGCCGGCCTCTAGGCTTAGGCGAGTCCCCGGCTTGGCTGGGCCTGTAGGCCCGAGCCAAGCCGGGGGCTCGCCTGAGCCTGGAGGCCGGCCTAGCAGCCTGCTCGGCCGGAGGAAGTCACCGCTGGAACTCAGGGCCAATGTAGGGGAGTATGTTTTGGCAACTTCGGCCCTGAGCTCCAGCGGTGACCGTCCTCCGGCTGTCGCAGGCTGCTCGGCCGGCCTCCAGGCTCAGGCGAGCCCCCGGCTTGGCTTGGGCCTACAGGCCCAGCCAAGCCGGGGGCTTGCCTAAGCCTGGAGGCCGGCCGAGCTGCCTGCGACAGCCACCGCTGGAGCTCCGGGCCAATGTAGGGGAATGTTGCCTACACATACTCACCGACATCGGCCCTTAGCTCCTCCAGCGATGGCGGTCCCGCTTCCAGCGTCCTCTCTCTCTTCGTTGGTCGCCGGCATGATGTAACGAAAGCCTTTGACCCCGGCATTTTGACCCGGGGTCAAAGGCTTTTGTGACGTCATACCGGCGACCAACGGAGACAGAGAGGACGCTGGAAGCGGGACCGCCATCGCTGGAGAAGCTAAGGGCCGATGTCGGTGAGTATGTGTGGACCGGTGGAGGACTCGAGGCCGATGTAGGTGAGTATATGCTCTCCACACCCACCCTGCTTGCTCGACCGGTATCCAAGCTTAGGTGAGCCCCCGGCTTGGCTTGGGCCTAGAGGACCTGTCGAGCCGGGGACTCGCCTGAGCATGGAGGCCGGTCGAGTTGCATGCTCGGGCGTCCTCCAGGCTCAAGCGAGTCCCCGGCTCGGCTGGGCCTCTAGGCCAACGCCAAGCCGGGGGCTCGCCTAACCTTGGATACCGGCCGAGCAAGCAGGGTGGGTGTGGAGAGCACATACTCACCTACATTAGCCCTGAGCTCCAGCGGTGACTGTCCTCCGGCTGTCGCAGGCTGCTCGGCCGGCCTCCAGGCTCAGGCGAGCCCCCGGCTTGGCTTGGGCCTACAGGCCCAGCCGAGCCGGGGGCTCGCCTAAGCCTGGAGGCCGGCCGAGTTGCCTGCGACAGCCACCGCTGGAGCTCCGGGCCAATGTAGGGGGATGTTGCCTACACATACTCACCGACATCGGCCCTTAGCTCCTCCAGCGATGGCGGTCCCGCTTCCAGCGTCCTCTCTCTCTTCGTTGGTCGCCGGCATTATGTAACGAAAGCCTTTGACCCCGGCATTTTGACCCGGGGTCAAAGGCTTTCGTGACGTCATACCGGCGACCAACGAAGAGAGAGAGGACGCTGGAAGCGGGACCGCCATCGCTGGAGGAGCTAAGGGCCGATGTCGGTGAGTATGTGTAGGCAACATCCCCCTACATTGGCCCGGAGCTCCAGCGGTGGCTGTCCTCTGGCTGTCGCAGGCTGCTAGGCCGGCCTCCAGGCTTAGGCGAGTCCCCGGCTCGGCTGGGCCTGTAGGCCCAAGCCAAGCCGGGGGCTCGCCTGAGCCTGGAGGCCGGCCTAGCAGCCTGCTCGGCCGGAGGAGGTCACCGCTGGAGCTCAGGGCCGATTTAGGGGAGTATGTTTTGGGAACTTCGGTCCTGAGCTCCAGCGGTGACCGTCATCTGGCTGTCGCTGGCTGCTCGGCCGGCCTCTAGGTTTAGGCGAGTCCCCGGCTCGGGTGGGCCTGTAGGCCCAAGCCAAGCCGGGGGCTCGCCTGAGCCTGGAGGCCGGCCTAGCAGCCTGCTCGGCCGGAGGAGGTCACCGCTGGAGCTCAGGGCTGATTTAGGGGAGTATGTTTTGGGAACTTCGGCCCGGAGCTCCAGCGGTGACCGTCCTCCGGCTGTCGCTGGCTGCTCGGCCGGCCTCTAGGCTTAGGTGAGTCCCCGGCTCGGCTGGGCCTGTAGGCCCATGCCAAGCCGGGGGCTCGCCTGAGCCTGGAGGCCGGCCTAGCAGCCTGCTCGGCCGGAGGAGGTCACCGCTGGAGCTCAGGGCCGATTTAGGGGAGTATGTTTTGGGAACTTCGGCCCGGAGCTCCAGCGGTGACCGTCCTCCGGCTGTCGCTGGCTGCTCGGCCGGCCTCTAAGCTTAGGCGAGTCCCCGGCTCGGCTGGGCCTGTAGGCCCAAGCCAAGCCGGGGGCTCGCTTGAGCCTGGAGGCCGGCCTAGCAGCCTGCTCGGCCGGAGGAGGTCACCGCTGGAGCTCAGGGCCGATTTAGGGGAGTATGTTTTGGGAACTTCAGCCCTGAGCTACAGCGGTGACCGTCCTCCGGCTGTCGCTGGCTGCTCGGCCGGCCTCTAGGCTTAGGCGAGTCCCCGGCTCGGCTGGGCCTGTAGGCCCAAACCAAGCCGGGGGCTCGCCTGAGCCTGGATGCCCGCCGAGCAGGCCCGACAGCCGGAGGACGGTCACCGCTGGAGGATCGGGGCTTGCGGCGTTTAAACACACGGGTAGCTGCGCGCGGCTTGTGCCGATTTTTTTTTTTTGCAGGCGGCCGGCACGCGCAGCTACCTGTTTGTTTTAACGGCCACTTTCAAATGTCCGTCGCGCATGCGCAGACCGCTTTTGGCGACGGACACTTGAAGGCTTACTCTTTTATAGTATAGATTGAATAAAACGGAAATATTTTTAACATTGAAGCCTATGGGATTTGCCTGAATAAACCTGCCGAATGAAAACACTGAACAGCAGGACACTTTGGCAACTTTTCTCTGCTGTTCGGTGTCTCTGAATAGATCAACCATTGCTTCTCTATGGGGGATTTCACTGTTGTCGAACAGACACCGTACGTGCAGGCAATTTGCCAAAAATTGGCGAACTGCCTGCTCTCTGAATAGCCGAATGGCCACAAAATGTCACCATATGGGGAAATTCACTTTTCTGTGAGATTTTGGGACCAGATCGTCTCTCTCTGAATAACCCCTTTTGTGTTGGTTTTTGAGGCGCAGACATGCTTAAAATGTATATGTTACTGCTATTATTCTCTTTAGAAAAATGTTAAAGACAAGCTATTGAAACATCTGAGGACAAACGCAATATTTAAACCCTTGTTTATATAAAAAAAAAGAATACCCGTGATCAATCGATGATCAATTCAGACTGTATAAAATGTCTTCTGTCGACCAGCCATGTAGCTGCTGTATATAAATGGAGCTGGACGACAGTAAAAACCAATAAAACCAATTGTGGTGGACATTATTAGAGAAATCTAATGCTATCGATTCGTACAGTAAAACGCTGATATATCATCGTGATGATGGCAGCGTATAAGACCTTTGAAGTTATAAAGCATGTGTAAAATTCTATTGAAAACAATCTGTATCTGTGATGAGCAAATCAAGTACTTTCTGCCACAACCTGATTAAGTTATTAATAGAATATATTTTTATAGACCCATAACTCAGAAAGTTATAGCTAATGCATTGTCTAGTAATTTATTTTGTTGCACTCTCCATACTATGAATATAAAATATTCCTTAGGTCACTTGTGATAGGTTATTTACATCTTTTTGGTGTTGGTCAAGAAGATGTCATTTAATCCATCTGCAATAAACGCAATTAGATCTATGATTTTGTGCAATTAGGTAAAAGTAAATGCACTTTGAACCCTCTCGCACACAGATATTAAACACTTAGGTCAGGGTAAAAGGAGAAAATACAAAATCCAGAATTGCTCAGAGACAGAGGCAGCTCTAGAGTTAGTGAGGCCCTAGGCCAGGGGTCAGCAACCTTGGCTCCCTGATGTTTTGGGAACTACATTTCCCATGTGGCTCAGTCAGCCTAATGGGTGACTGAGCCACGTGGGAAATGTAGTTCCAAAAACATCAGGGAGCCAAGGTTGCTGACCCCTGCCCTAGGCAAAGCTCAATAACGAGGCCCCATTTATTGTGCAAATATGCAAAAATTAACCCAAAAAGAATACTATTGATAAAGGTTGAGACAGCTCTCCCGGCAGCTTGGTGAATGCTAATGCAGGAGGGTATTTGTGTGGCATATCAGTAATCACATGAACATGTGCACACTGTCACCCGTGGACCCTGTTTGAGGGGAGGCCGTAGGCGGCCGCTTATGTGGCCTAATTATAGAGCAGCCTCTGCTCAGAGATTTAGATCATAAACTACTGAAGGCAGGGCTACAAACTGAACGGTGATGATGGGGTGAGGCTAGGTAATTACTGGGGCCACAAAGGGAGACTCTATTGGAATCTAGAGTTCCCTGTATGGCTTTTAACCCCTTCACTACCAAGCGATTTTTGTTGAGAGAAATTTTATCATGTGAAGTTATCAATTAACCCCTTCACTGCTAACGATGTGTGGGACACGTCCTCAGTTACTCCTGCTGTATGCTGAGGACGTGTCCCACACGTCATCAGCTTTGCAGGACCTCCGGCGGAGATACTCACCTCTCTGTCAGGGGTCCCGCGGCGGTCTGACTTCAGCGTCCTCAGATGCTGAAGTTAAGACCCGCCCGATGTCAGTGACGTCATCGCGCCATGCGCGATGTCATCATTTCTAGGCGACCCCCCCGGCAATGCCAGGAGATCGCCTGGAAGGGAGGGGGGATACTTTCAGATCCCTCTCCCTCCCAAGAGTCTCCCCTTTTAAGCGGTGCCTGGCTTTAACCCCTTAGGTACCGGGTCGCCGAAGTGCAGCCTAGCTCAGCATGAAGATGAGCTCAGCATGAAGATGAGCTTTAACCAAGCTATGATTGGTTAAAGTCTTGCACCGACTTTAATCAATCAGAGCTTGGTTAAAGCTCTGCCCCATGCCTCATCTTCATGCTGAGCTCTGATTGGGCAAAGTCCTGCACCTGACCTGGACTTTCAGGGCTCTAATTCAGGGCTCTAATTTCAGTATTGAATTAGAGCCCTGATTGGGCAAAGTCCAGGTCAGGCGCAGGACTTTGCCCAATCAGATCATTCAGCATGAAGACGTGGGGCAGAGAGAAGAAGTGGGGCAGAGAGGAGCCGCGGCCAGATGGACCGGTGGACCGATGCCAGGACGATCTGCATAATTACAGAACCGGGGCAGGGTTCTGATTTTTTTTTCCTCCCGTCTTTTTTTTCCCTTTGATTTGCTCTCCTTGACACTGACACCTATTTCAGCATCAGGGAGAGGGAGGATCCCTCCCCCCCCAGCAGACTGGCGGGTTTTTTTTACACGCTAGGGGCCGGTTGAGCAGGACAGGGGCTGTCCTTGATGCTCTTTCAGCATCAAAGACAGTTCCCGGGGGCAGAGCTTAGCTGTTCAGGAGAGAGGACGTGTTCCCTTGGAGCTCCGATACCAGGTCTCCACTAGCTGACTTTACTGCCCTTTTGGGGGCTTTTCTGGCTCTCTCCTTGCCACACCTGTGTCCCTGAGGATACAGAGCACCGGACCCGGGGGTCCGTAACAGTTGTTACATTCCACGGGTGGACTTTCTCTGCATCTCCACGCAGCCCGGTGGCCATATTCATGTCTAGGAGGTGAGAGGCCTTTGCGGAGTGGATTGTTTCCTGCGCAGAGATTTGGAGGTACCGAGACTTTCATCCAGCCGTATTGGGTGCCGCCTGCTGACTGTAGGTGTTTCCCTTGGATCCCGTGGCCTTACCTGCCGCTGAGAAGACATCGGATGATGCCTTCTCTTTCTTCGCCGGCCTCTGATGCAGATCTCCTGCCTATCACCAGGGGGGATTTGGCGGAGCTGCTAGCTGACTTCAAGAAGCAGTGGTACGCTGACCAGCTGGATGATGACATGCGCTGAGACCAGTCTCCGACTGCAGAGGGTTCTGCCCCACCAATGGCTGGACCACAGGCCCTACAGAAGTGGTTACCATCTGACGTTCCCCGAGCTGTATTGCAGGTTAAGGCTGACGGCCTGGGGAGGTCTCTCCCTCCTCCACATGGGCGCAATCAGTGCGGTGTCCTGCCTGTTGGCGGGGCATGTCTCCCCTCACAGTGGATCACTGAGGCCTCCTGGTGACCCACCTCTCCCGGAGGTGTCGAGGACGGACAGACGACTTGTCCCCCGCCGCAGTCGGGCGGGACTTTCTGACGATCTGCTTTTCTGCCCATCAGAGGCTTCTGGTGGCTGCTGGATGGCCCTAGTTGAGGGGGACTGTAACGGCTGTGTTGTATACCCTGCTGCTCTACCCATCTTCATATTTTTGGATGCCGGCTGAACCCCCTATCAGCCTTAGCGTGCTATCCGGAGCTATCCGCTCTCCAGGCTCGGCGAGTGAGCGTGTCTGGGGCTGCTTATGCCCCCCCTGATCTGAACCTCAATGACATTCCGCTGAGACTTACACCCCACCTCCTGCGGACACCCCTTTGTCTTTTATGAGCATTTGCCCCCACTATAGATATTCGTTTTTCTGCTGATGGAGAGTCGCTCAACCACTTTAGACACACTGCTCCCCCCTTATTGCTGTGTTTTCCCTGCCCCCTCATCCTGCTATATCTCCCTTGCACCTCTTCCCTATGAATTAGGCGGAGACTTCCCCCCCCTCACCACCCCGATACTGATGACATTTGAGACTTTTGGTTCTTTACTGACACTTACCCCACCAGCGATGATGTACCCTTCCTCCCCTTCCCCACCCCTTTTTTTTATTGGCATTTTTCGGGCTGCCCCGAGGTGTGCCACTATGGCACCTACCATGGCTCTGGTTGCCATACTTGGCCCTCGGGCTCCTGGGCCTTGTGACAATATCCTTCCACGGCCTCCTCCGGGAGTGAGCCGGGAAAGTAATGAGCTTGGCCTTTGCCGTTCCTTTGTCCCTCTCCCCCACCCAACTATTGTAATTTTTTTTTTCTTCTCCTTTTCCGTTTCTTTTTCTTCCCCCCTTGCGCCATTGCTGGTGTGTGGTCGGTGTAGTTCACCTCCCCTCTCCCACGGTTAGTTATTTTTCTGTTATCAGAAGTACTACTTTGAGGTAGACCTATATTTTCTTGCTTTGATGATGCAATGTTTCTTGCTGACACGATAATTTTTAATTTCTATTTAGATGAGACCCCCCTATTTGGGGATGTTTATTGTTTCTCCTCTGATGTACTTATGCTGACTGTTTATATACTGGTTGTCTTATTGCTGATGCTTTTTCAAAATAAAAGATTTGAATACAAAAAAAAGACAGTTCCTGGAGCAGCACGGCACCGATTCCACAGTGTTTTTTTTTTTTAACCCAGCGGCCTGTCCAACAGCCCATCTGGGCCGTCCACAGATGCTACCAGTGGACAACCCTGATCGGCAGCTGGCGTTGTCCGTATTCGGGTGACCAAATCGGTCGCCTGGTTACGGTGCCAGCTTAAAGCCTGTTGACGAGCACCGGGCAACTGAGAAGGAGTTGAAGCTTGAGTGTATGATGAACGTGGATTATATATATACACTATATTGCCAAAAGTTTTCGCTCACCTGCCTTGACTCGCATATGAATTTAAGTGACATCCCATTCCTAATCCATAGGGTTCAATATGACGTCGGTCCACTCTTTGCAGCTATAACAGCTTCAACTCTTCTGGGAAGGCTGTCCACAAGGTTTAGGAGTGTGTTTATGGGAATTTTTGACCATTCTTCCAGAAGCGCATTTGTGAGGTCACACACTGATGTAGGACGAGAAGGCCTGGCTCTCGGTCTCCGCTCTAATTCATCCCAAAGGTGTTCTATCGGGTTGAGGTCAGGACTCTGTGCAGGCCAGTCACGATCATCCACTCCAGACTCTGTCATCCATGTCTTTATGGACCTTGCTTTGTGCACTGGTGCACAGTCATGTTGGAAGAGGAAGGGGCCAGCTCCAAACTGTTCCCACAAAGTTGGGAGCATGGAATTGTCCAAAATGTCTTGGTATGCTGAAGCATTCAGAGTTCCTTTCACTGGAACTAAGGGGGCAAGCCCAGCTCCTGAAAAACAACCCCACACCATAATCCCCCTCCACCAAACTTTACACTTGGCACAATGCAGTCAGTCAGACAAGTACCGTTCTCCTGGCAACCGCCAAACTCAGACTCGTCCATCAGATTCCCAGATGGAGAAGCGAGATTCGTCACACCAGATAACGCGTCTCCACTGCTCTAGAGTCCAGTGGAGGCGTGCTTTACACCACTGCATCAAACGATTTGCATTGCACTTGGTGATGTATGGCTTGGATGCAGCTGCTCGGCCATGGAAACCTATTCCATGAAGCTCTCTGCGCACTGTTCTTGAGCTAATCTGAAGACCACATGAAGTTTGGAGGTCTGTAGCGATTGACTCTGCCGAAAGTTGGCGACCTCTTCGCACTATGCGCCTCAGCATCCGCTGACCCCGCTCCGTCAGTTTACGTGGCCTACCACTTCGTGGCTGAGTTGCTGTCATTCCCAAACACTTCCACATTCTTATAATACAGCTGACAGTTGACTGTTGAATATTTAGGAGCGAGGAAATTTCACGACTGGATTTGTTGCACAGGTGACATCCTATCACAGTTCCACGCTGGAATTCACTGAGCTCCTGAGAGCGACCCAGTCTTTCACAAATGTTTGTAAAAACAGTCTGCATGCCTAGGTGCTTGATTTTATATACCTGTGGCCATGGAAGTGATTGGAACACCTGATTCTGATTATTTGGATGGGTGAGCGAATACTTTTGGCACTATAGTGTATGTATATATATACTTCCTCTAGCACATAAAAACCACAGTATTTGTTATTCCAACTAATGATCTGACAGTAACAAAACAAAATAGATTTATTGCACAGGCAATGACTAGACACAATAAAATATTTATGAAACTCCATTATGATGACTTTTATAACATGAACTATTCCTGTCTTTAGATTAAAATGTCATTCAAAGTTACTCTGACTGCTATGAAATAATCACTCCATCAGACAGCGTACACATGTTTTTTTTTTAAATATATATTTTATCAAGTTTAGTGGGCCATAAAAGCTGGGAAAAAATATATTTTGAAATCATTGCTAACTGTAATATAAAGTCACTGGTGTAATAGGTGAACGAACTGAAAGACATTAAAAATATTGCCTCTTTGTGGCTGGTAAGATGAAGGATAAGAAGACTTATTACAGAGCAAAAAAAAAAAGAATGTTATCATTATATCATTTCACATTGAAGAAAATGGGTACAGAGATGGAAAACGCATAGGAAATTTATACGGAAAGCAAATATTTGTACGGCGGGACTTCCATCTGTTTCCAATGGTAATTAGCAGCCACCTGGTCCTCCTAGGATGGGACAATATAAGATTATTGCCCTGAAAATGTCAGAATTTCCATTTAAAAATCTTTCATCTGTTGTGTATTTCTCTCGCATCAAAATAACTGCGATTGCATTGCATCAAAACATTACAAATGTCAATATCACAGCCAAAGTGATGATTTCAGATGCAAATAACTTTCATAATATCAGGGAAAAAGGTGTCGTCTGCACTCGTCTCTATGTATTTCCATGTACAACAAAACACTATGAGGTTTAAGTTTGTTTCAATGGCCATTGCAACGTAAGCTCACTCGTCCCTTCAAGGCACCTCTTTGTAGAGTGAGTACCTAACCAATGTACCAAAAGCCGCTCTACTGAGCAGCTCCATGCCCCTCCTGCTGCTTTTCAGCTAAGGAGAGGCAGAAAGATGGTGGGTTTTATTTATACACGCACCAAACACTTCCCATTTGGGGTTTAAAAACAAAAACATGGAAAAAGGAACAGCTTCAAACGACGAACTGGTGTTACAAGCATAATATACATACATACAGAAAAAATGGCGTTGCGCCCCTACTCACGGGAGCGGCTGCAACAGCCAGGAGTAACAGCCCAGTTAATGTATAAAACATAAGGGAAAAAGGTGTCGTCTGCGCTCGTCTCTATGTATTTCCATGTACAACAAAACACTAGGAGGTTTTAGTTTGTTTCAATGGCCATTGCAACGTAAGCTCACTCGCCCCTTCAAGGCACCTCTTTGTAGAGTGAGTACCTAACCAATGTACCAAAAGCCACTCTACTGAGCAGCTAAATGCCCCTCCTGCTGTTTTTAATCCCAAATGGGAAGTGTTTGGTGCGTGTATAAATAAAACCCACCATATCTCTGCCTCTCCTTAGCTGAAAAGCAGCAGGAGGGGCATGGAGCTGCTCAGTAGGTACATTTTGGTACATTGGTTAGGTACTTACTCTACAAAGAGGTGCCTTGAAGGGGCGAGTGAGCTTACGTTGCAATGGCCATTGAAACAAACTAAAACCTCATAGTGTTTTGTTGTACAGGGAAATACATAGAGACGAGCGCAGACGACACCTTTTTCCCTTATGTTTTATACATTAACTGGGCTGTTACTCCTGGCTGTTGCAGTCGCTCCCGTGAGCATGGGCGCAACGCCATTTTTTCTGTATTTATGTAACTTTCATAATATGTCTGATCCTAATGAGAAGATTAATGCGTGCGGACACAAAGTTTATGTAAGGCTAACAGGAATTAATGCTGGACTTAAGGCTAAATTCACAAAGCACAGAAATGCCAGTGAAATTTCGTTACTTTTCATTTCGGCGCAGTTCGGCAATTCCATTTTGTGGAATTTTTGGTTAATTCTCTATTTAGTGAATGGTCACTGTGGTGCATCGAAGATGGAGTCGCCACAGCCAAAGGACACCCCTATCTCCAGCATAGGGATTTCCATAGGATATACCTGGGTAGCTACTAGTGTTAATTCCCTATAACATTCCATGTGCAATGACGTCAGTGGGCGGGGGGCACCATAGGATTGGCTGACATCCAAGATGTCAGCCACCTCCCGGAGAAGTCTGCTATTCGGCGTCAATTGGAGTCCGATCACGGACTGGCAACTAAGGGGTTAAAGACACAATATGCACCTTCGTGAGTATCCCTCCTGGTGTCCATAGGACTCCATGGAGGGTTTTGCTGCCGGGTCACATGACCTCACATGATCTTGCAGGTCCACGGAGGGAGACTGTTTGTCCCCAGTCTCACTCTGCTCCTGGCGGCCAGAAAAGGCAGATCGGGCCACTGTTCTTGCCACAGGATGAGAGGTTAGTGTTTGATTTTGGGGGGGGGGTTCCAGCTGCTGCTAACTGATTCCGCAGAAGCCTGCATAGAGCTGTGGCTAATTTTTCAGTTAACGACAGTGGTTAGTAATTATCATTAGGATATGTGATCCTAACACTAATTACTCTCTGCTTACTCTTTTTTGTGCTCCCCATGCTAAGCAAAGGGAGAGCAAAGTACAGTAAGCTCACGCTAAAAAGCGCTAATACCGATGCACTAAAGGATTTTTTAACCCATTAGCGATCGGGGGGTGATCAGGCCATAACACTATCACCTTAAGTAACCTAGCGCTAACACTCACTTACATGAGCGCTAGCGTTAAGGAGGTGATAGGGCCCTTGGAATTTTATGGTGTGCCCATTGTCCCATCTTAGCTAGATGGACACTTGAAGGGAGTGTAGCCACAGTCATCTCCATTTATATATATAATAGTTTGTCTAACAGTGGTCAGATGAATATCTAAACTCTTTGAGATAACTTTGTAACCTTTTCCAGCTTTACGTCACGCAACCATTCCTGATAGCACATCTTCTAAGAGCTATTTCTTGCAAGACATTCCTATTTAGGGAAGCCTACCACCCGACTCACTGACCCAACCAGTCCATCACTCTCCCCTTGCAGTCCATCACTCTCACCTTGTGGTCCATCATTCCCACCTTGCAGTCCATCACTCTTACCTTGCAGTCCATTACTCTCACCTTGCAGTCCCTCAGTCTCACCTTGCAGTCCCTCACTCTCACCTTGCAGTCCATCACCTCACCTTTCAGTCTCTCACGCTTACCTTGCAGCTCATCACTCTCACCTTACAGTCCCTCACTCTCACCTTGCAGTCCCTCACTCTCACCTTGCAGTTCATCACTCACACCTTGCAGTCCTCTCTTCCTGTTTCCACCCCAACCCTTCTAGATTTTGAGTTCACACGGGAATAGGACCCTCGTTTCCTCCTGTAATGGTTTATCAAAATGTTGTTCAATGTATTGTAACCCTGTGTATATTGTGCCCATTGTACAGCGCTGCGGAATATGCTGACTCTTTATAAATAAAGAATAATAATAATAACAGAACCAAAAGGTTTGAGTGCTTTTTATAAGTCAAGCTTTCTTTTTAGATGTTTCTGACACCACTACTTATTTTCTTATTTTTTTTAAATGGTTTATAATGCAAAACATATACCTTTTTTTTATTTATATGTACGTAGACTTGCAACTACTACAAAGTGTATTTTTAGGGCTCTATTACATTCTGCACGCAAATGTTAACGCGTGCGCAAAAAACGCATTAACGCGAGGGGCAAAACCCTTTGCGCTGAATGTCGTATTACAACATCCGCGCAAAAAATGCACGTTAACGTCTAACGCGGGTGAGCCTGCGCGAACCCTTTGCGAGCGTAATGTACGTTGCGCGTCCTATACTTAACATTGTGAGCGCAAATGCGTTTGTGCGCTGGTACGCGGATGGTATAACAATCTATTCGCAAAATTTAATGCACAGTGTTTGCGCGCATAATTTTAACGTCTTTGAAAAGCTGGTGGTAACTGCAAATCTGAACGTCCTGGCCGAAACCAAATACACCAGCCCAAAAAAAAAAAATACAGCACAGTATAGTTACACATTCTACACATACCCAAACAATAAAATGGAGAAGTTGTGCGTGTTTTTATTATTGCTGCAGCATATATACTCAGATTGATTTTGACAGGCGCAAAAACTAACGGGAGACAATTGTGGTCCTTAATTCTGATTGGCTGAATCGCGTGAAAAAACAGTCCGCCCACCGATTTCTGCGTGCAACGTTAATGCGCGCGCGTTTTTGCGTGCCTTTTTTAAGCGCGTTATTTTTTGACAGATGAAAAAATTTGCTCGGATTCTAATAACAGCGTTAATTTACGCGCGTTAACGTTTATCGCTTCGCGCAAAATTAACGCGCTGCGCGAGCGTTTTTGTGCAAAGAATGTAATAGAGCCCTTAGTTTTTACTTTGAACTGAAAGAATAATAATAAAAAATTACGTTGTAATGTTTGAAGGTTTATTCCGTACATCCACAGGGCTAATGGAGCTGGCTGGCATATTATGTGTTGCATATTATTTGGGATCTGGTGTTACAATGGCTCATTAGGTATAGTTCATATCGTCGGAAAATATTTTTCTCCTCTGCCCTCAGCAACCTATAACTGCCTGTGTTTTACACAACCCACATGTCATGCTCAGACGAACAGTACTTAACTTCTTGACTCTCAGTACACGTTTATTCTTGAAAACATGTTTTCTCCCCCACAAATAAACATTCGTTGGATGCTAATTTTTATCTTTCAGGATTAGGTATATGTATACAGTGTTTACAGAAAATAACGAAACAGATAATCGGCTAAACGTTGCATAATACATTGGCAGATTGGAAATTATGAGTTATTTTGGGCTTAGAAGAAGCATTGCCATTAAATGGAATATATAGCAGTGGTTCTCAACCTGTGGACCCTCAGGACCCACAATTGTCTTTAGTCATTAAGTCGCGACCCAAAAATAATTGAGTTTCTGAAACATTGTAATTTGTGGCAGAAAATAACGTGCGCAATATTCTACAATGTATGCACTTTTTAAACAATTTTGGAAACACAGGGATTCTTTCCAAAAAGGATAGTGCAGTAATCACGGCACTAGTGAAAACGAAAAGCGCTGTTGAGGCAAAAACCCAATAAAATAAACTGTAATTGAAACCTATAAATTTAATTAGAACTTAAGGGAAAACTGTGGGATGCTTCTTGCTCTTAAAGTGTCTCAAAGTCTGGGGTGATGGTAGACAAAGCAACTCTAATTTAAATCACTACTGAATGACTATTAAACTCATCTGCTCTGTGCTCCCCCACTGTCTATCTCTGCCGCTGCGCACATTATTTTTTCGCAGCAGCCTGCCCTCCCTGAGCCAACACAATTTGCGTAGCTGAACGCTACGCTAATCGCATAAGCTCAAGCTGGCCAAGAGATTGAGAAGTCTGCAGTGCATGTCTGGCGCTGCCTACTTCCTGAACCTACGCTCTTCAGTGTGAAAGCACCATTGGTCCAAGCCATTCAAAAAACGCCTCCATGGGAGGCGGGCCTATATAAATATACTTTGCTTCACTGAAATGTGCATTGTGTACAGTGGCTCCTGGTGTTGGGAGTACAGAGCGTGCCACCCATCACTGAGTCCCACCCCACACTTTCCCATTACAGACATCCCCCCCACCTTACCATTTCAGAGTATCTTACTAATGCAGCGGATCCCAGGTGGTGCCTGGGAACATTCAGAGGTAGCCGTGTTTCCTGGAACCCGCTGCAGCAGGTAAGATGCACCAGCAGGTCCCAGGCATTCGAGAGGCCTGGGGGCACTTGCCCCGTGACCCAGTCCACCCCTGGTCACAACCCACTTTTGGGTCGCGATCCACCACTTGAGAAACACTGATATATAGGATACAAGATTCATGGATTTAGTCTAGAATAATGTCCAACATTTTATGTTTTAGATTTTATTTTTTATATTTTTGAAAGGAAAGGTTTATCAAAAATATAAGTAACTAGGTGGAAAGCCTGCCCAGAGGGCAGTCTATTGTTAAGTGAGGTGTGCATGAATGTTAGCTGAAATGAAAGCACAGCAACATCAAGGAAAGACAATTTTTTTGGTCATATGGTTATATATTGCCCTCAGCTCATATGGGTATATATTTTCCCCCAGCTCACATGGGTATATTTTCCCCCAGCTCACATGGGTATATTTACCCCCAGCTCACATGGGTATATTTGCCCCCGGCTCACATGGGTAAATATATTGCCCCCAGCTCAAATGGGTATATTTCCCCCAGCTCTCATGGGTATATTTGGCCCAAGCTCACATGGATTTATTTGCCCCTGCTCACATGGGTATATTTTCCCCCAGCTCACATGGATATATTTGCCCCAGCACACATAGGTATAATTGCCCCCAGCTCACATGGGTATATTTTCCCCCTGCTCACATGGGTATATTTTCCCCCTGCTCACATGGGTATATTTTCCCCCTGCTCACATGGGTATATTTCCTCCTTGCTCACATGTACATATTTGTGCCCATCTCACATGGATGAGCCCACCGGCGAGCAGGGACTTCAAGATGGCCGCCGGCGGGCTTCCTCTGACATCATCAGAGGGGGCCCGCCAGCAGCCATCTTGAAGTCCCTGCTTGCCGGAGGCTGAGCCCACCGGCGAGCAGGGACTTAAATATGGCCGCCGATGTACTTCCCCTGACATCAGAGGGGCCGCCGGCGGCCATCTTGAAGTCCCTGCTTGCCGGAGGCTGAGCCCATCGGCGAGCAGGGACTTCAAGATGGCCGCCGGCGGGCTTCCTCTGACATCGTCGGCGGCTAACTTCAAGTCCCTGCTCGCTGGTGGGCACACATGGGCCCAGCCTCGGCGAGCAGGGATGCACGCCGGCAGTCAGGGCTGAGGGCCCGGTCGGTAGGCAAAACAAAAGAAAGTGGAGCCGTTGGAGAGGCGCGCGCAAAGCAGTGACTGAGCTGTGAGGAGGTGAGACAGGGAGAGGCGCGCGCCTCTCCAACGGGTCCGCTTTTTTTTTTTCTAACAGTTTTTAAATGTCCGTCGCGCATGCGCACTCAGCGCTTGACGGCGACAGACTTTAAAACTGTTTTATTATATAGATAAATAGGAAAGCATGTTAATGCACGAGAATCAATAGATATAGTAAGGAAAACAAATGCAAACATTATAAATATTTTTAAAGGGGTAACATTCTAGGTAGTAACAATCAGAAGTACTTGTTGATGACAACATTTAAAACTATGTTTTACGTTAATTGATATTGATTGATCGCCCCCTGCTGTAAATGTAACAGAAAGAAGAGTCGATCAACATCTTTCATACGCCTATCTTTTCCAGCCTGTAGTGCTCTCTGAGGAATAATAAAGTGGCTGAATTTGTAGCACATTCTATTATACTTAACATCAAGGAATGAGTAAGTGCTTTGGAGATCGAGTATACTTGATCTTGGAAGTGGAGACATAAAAATTAGTAAATGTTCACTATTTAAATATATTGTGGCATGTGTGATGAGTTATATATAAAAGAAAATGCAATATTATCAGGGTTATTCAAAGAGAATCGAAAAGTCACCGCATGTTCGGTGACTTTTTTGTTCTCTTCAATTTGGTTCGTTTTGCCGATCCCATTTCGGTGACCCTGCGGTGTATTCAGCAAGCACCACAGGGTCCCCGAATTGCAGGGAAAGGCCGCCGCAAACCCGACGGAAACTATCCGCAAAACCCAGCGAATGCACGCCGAAAACCCGCAAAAACATCTGGATTAACCCACCGAAAACGCTGAAAAACCCCAGCAGGAGCCGATCACACACAGCACAGCCTCCGGAAAAAGCCGACACCGCAGACGAAGGCAGTTAAAATTATTAGAAAAACTGTTTGCTTGAATGTTTGAAAAGTGAAAAGCTGTTTGCAAAGAAACTACTGAGCGAAAATGTCTGAAATTTACATATGAGGTCCAGGGAATGATAATAAAAAGGGGTGTTACAGAAAAAATAAGTAAACTTAAAAAAATCGGATTTTTTAAAAAAAAAAAAAAAATCCAGAAAAATGCTTAAAATATCCTAAAAAATCTATAAATAAAGAGACTCTTTACTGCAGAATTTTATAATGAACGGTTTATTAGATATTGAATTAAAACGGGAATATTTTTGACATTGAAGCCTATGGGATTCGCCCGAATAAACCTGTCGAATGAAACCACCGAATGGCAGGACATTTTGGCAACTTTTCACTGCTGGTTTTTGTTCTATGAATAGATGAAGCAGTGCTTTTTTATGGGGATTTCACTGCCCTCAAACAGGCACCAGAACTGCCACCGTATTTGCAGGCAATTCGCCAGGATTTGGCGAATTGCCTGCTCTCTGGATAGCCGAATGGCCAAGAAAGGTAACCGAAAGCTGATTTTCAGCGTTCGGTTACCCATCTCCAGCCATTCGGATCTCTTTGCATTTCCCTGTATGTGTGATATGTAATTTAACCACTTCAATGCGGAGGACGTGCTCAGCGCGTCCTCCGCATTACCGCTGGTATGCGGAGGACGCGCTGAGCGCGTCCTCCCATTGGGGTCAGCGTTCGGCCGGGTTCCGGCCGATCGCTGGCCCCTCCGGTGCGGGCTGACATCCTCGATGTCAGCCGCGCATCCGGAACCGCAGCCGCTGGTATTAGGTGTCATCGCGGCAGCGCGATGACACCTAATTCAGGCGCCCCCCCCGCATGTGCGGAGGAGGCGCCTGAAAGGGAGGGGGGGAGGTCCTTCGGACCTCTCTCCCTCCCGATCGGCGGCTCTGCGGGGGTTAACCCAGGCATCATTTGGAAGGGCACAGCCTGCCCTTCCAAATGGTGCCTGGCATTAACCCCTGGGGAGCTGGATCGCGAATCGGCGCTGAAAAGCGCCGGTTCGCGATCCTTTCCCGGAGCTGGCCGACATCTTGGATGTCGGCCAAGCCTCCGGGAACTCCCCCTGAGGACTGGCGTCATCGTGCGTAGCAAGATGACGCCAGTCCTGGACTTAACCCCTAACTGCCACCAACGGTGGAGATAGGGAGTTCCAATGAACTCCCTATCTCCCGATCCGTGGCAGCTAGGGGTTAAAGTTTGGTATTGCTGGATCGGCCAGAGCATGGCCGTTCCAACGATACCAAACACTACTGTGAAAATGTTTGTCAAAAAAATAAAAAATAAAAAATAAAAATAAAAACAAATTAAAAAACAAAATTATAAAAAAAAAAAATAAACACTTTTTTTTTTCTTTTTTTTGGTTTGTTAATGCAGCAATATTGTTCCCATTTCAATTATAATGTGAACAATGATGCTGCACTAACGATTTTTGTATGCGGTGCGTTTGTTAAAAATAGTGTAATTTTCCCCAAAAACAAAATGTAACGAGACCCCATCTCTAATTTTTTTAACAAGCGCACCCCATACAAAATATAACCGCAATTGCTCGCATGTTAAAATGTGAAAAAAAACACTTTACACATTGTAAATTATTGAAAATACATATTTTATTGCATTTTTTGTTATAATATACAGACATGACATAACGTATACATATAATAATGACATATTATGAATCTACCGAGTCTGACGGAAAGAACGATATATAATATGTCTGGGTCATATACTAAAATAAGCCTTCAAAACACGTTTAAGCATGATGAGCAAAACAGGTAAAAATGACCTCAGCACAGGGGTGGGAAAAGCCTCAGCAGCGAAAGGGTTAATAACAACATTCAGCAGCTTCAAATAACTTGAATCTCCTCTCTGTTGCTCAATCTAATACCATCTACTCCTTAGCCATGTGCTCAAGTCTGTGGGAATGATGCAGAGGTATTTTCGGATCACTTTTAGTGAAACATCTATTGAATATCCCGTATCTTACTCCACAAGAAATTATTGAGTTCTGGCAATTGACTTTGGCTTACTTCGCAGGAATAACTATTATCAGATGTTGTAATGCCCCTTCACTACAAAAGGATTTCCCAGAAAACCACTGTCAAGAATTAGCGTGTTTTGGGAAAATAGTTTCTAGTTAATTATATGGTAAGAAATATTTACTACAATATTTGGCAGGCAGGTGTTGCCATCTTCTGGCCAAAAAGGAGTTACTGCAGTTTTGGGCTCCATGCATGATCAGCTGGAGTGATGTCAGTAAGACAAATTCCCAGCTGGTTTGCAAAAGTGTTAGCACCTCATGTATCATATCCACAGTGCTAAAACTTTTGGGGCATGTTTCGGATAAAATTTAATTTGCAATACACGAAAATCATTTGCATTGCTCCTGTGAAACACTCTATTGAATATACTCAATATGGGGGCACGAGGAGGTGTTGTTTAGATTGAGTATACTCAATGTTGGTAGTGAAGAGGAAGTCAATTCCTTACTGTCCTCCTCACATCTCACTAGATGCCCACTCGACCCATTCCCTCACATTTAATACCTCCCCTCTTCTCTTCCCTCACCCCTGTTCTCACACATATCTTCAACCTATCTCTCTCCACCTGCTCCTTCCCATCGACCTTCAAACATGCACAGGTTACCCCTATACTAAAGAAACCCTCTCTCGATCCCAACTCGCTATTCAACTATCGTCCTATATCCCTGCTTCTGTTTACCTCTAGGCTCTTGGAATAACTAGTTTTCAACCGCCTCGCCCTCTTCCCGTCCTCTAATTCCCTACTTGACCCCCTGCAATCAGGCTTCGATCCCCTACAGTCAACGGAAACTGTCCTCACCATAGTCACCAATGGCCTCTTAACTGTTAAAAACCATGGCCACTATTCTATCCTCATCCTGCTTGACCACTCAGCTGCTTTTAACAGATTCTTAGCTCTCTCGGTCTCTGTGACACTGCCCTCTCTTGGATTGACTCTTACCTGTCTAACAGGTAATTCTCTTTGTTATTTGCTGGTAACTCCTCCTTTTCAATGCCTTTATCAGTTGGTGTACCTCAAGGCTCTGTCCTTGGTCTTCTGCTCTTCTCTATCTACACCTCCTCCCTGGGCAAAATCAATTACAGCTTTGGCTTTAATTACCACCTCTACGCTGATGATACTCAGATTGACCTCTCCACCCCTGATCTCTCGCCTTCTGTCCTTTCCAAAGTCAGTGACTGTTTATCTGACATTTCCCCCTGGAAGGCCTCTCACACCTAAAGATTAACATGTCAAAGACTGAGCTCCTACTAATTCCTCCCTCTAATGCCTCCCTACCTCCTGACTTCTCTATCATGGTTGATGGTATCACTATCTCACCATCAAACCAGGTTTGCTGTCTCAGAGTTACACTTGACTCTGCTCTTTTCTTCATCCCCCACGTTCAGTCTCTTTACTCCTCTTGCCGCTACCAATTAAGTAATTTTTCCAGAAATCGGCCATTTCTTACCGCTGACACTACAAAGCAACTAATCCACGCCCTTGTAATCTCTGGACTTGACTACTGTAATAATCTTCTAGCTGGCCTCCCTCTCTCCCGCCTCTCCCCCTGCAATCCATTTTGAATGCCTCTGTCAGGCTCATTCACCTCACCCGCCGCTCTGTCTGTGCAACTCCTCTCTGCGAGTCCCTTCACTGGCTCCCCATACACTGGAGAATTAAATTCAAAATCCTTATCCTTACCTACAAAGCTCTCACTAACTCAGCTCCTCACTACCTGTCCTCACTAATCACTAAATACACCCAGTCTGCTCCCTAAAGCCAAACAGTGACCTGCACCTAGCTTCTCCCCGCAACACCTCCTCCCATGATAGACTGCAGGATTTCTCATGCGCAGTCCCCATCCTCTGGAACGCTATCCCTTGCACTAGGGATGTGCGTTTCGGGTTTCGGAATTTCGGAATTTTCACGAAATTTCCCGATTCGTGTTTTCGGATGCGGCCGAATTTCCGAAAAATTTTAGATCCGAAAATTTCAGATCCGAAATGTTTTCCGAGCCGAAACGAAATATTTTCGGATTTTTCGAATGGACTTGAAATGTGTCAAACGAGGAGAACAGATTTTCCGAAAAACGAAAATTTTCCGAAAAACGAAAATTTTCCGAAAAACGAAAATTTTCCGAAAAACGAAAATTTTCTGAAAAACAAAAATTTTGTAAAAACGAAAATTTCTGAAAAAACGAAACTTTTGTAAAAACGCAAATTTCTGAAAAACGAAAATTTTTCGAAAAAACGATAGTCGATACAAAAAACGGGCAAAATGACACGAAAAATACGAAAAATGGTCGATATTCCGAAAAATGTGCAATTCCGAAAAATGAAAATTTCCGAAATTACGAAAAGTCGATACA
The DNA here is from genome assembly GCA_009667805.1 of Leptobrachium leishanense. Classification (NCBI taxonomy): domain Eukaryota; kingdom Metazoa; phylum Chordata; class Amphibia; order Anura; family Megophryidae; genus Leptobrachium; species Leptobrachium leishanense. Next base: position 43,191,661 of record CM019064.1, read on the forward strand.
AAAACCGAGCACAGTGACACGAAAATACGAAAAATGGTCGAAATTCCGAAAAAAAAATGTACCCGAAAAATGTGCCGAACCGAATCGAATCGAAACCGAAATCCGTCGAAACGGGCCGAATCGGAAAGTTTAAAAATCCGAAAAATCGAACCGAATCGAACCGAAAAAAAAATCGGTGCACAAGCCTACCTTGTACTGTCAGACTTTCCTCTAGTTTCCCTTCCTTCAAACGCTCCCTTAAGACACTCCTATTCAGGCAAACCTACCATCCGATTCCCTGATCCAACCAGTCCATCACTCTCGCCTTGCAGTCCATCACTCTCACCTTGCAGTCCTCTCCTCCTGTTTCTCACCCCCAGCCCTTCTAGATTGTAAGGTCCCACGTGAATAGGGCCCTCATTTCCTTCTGTACTGGTTTATCAAAATCTTCTTCAGTGTCAATGTATTGTAATCCTGTCTATATCGTGCCCATTGTTCAGCGCTGCGGAATATGCTGGCGCTATATAAATAAAGAATAATAATAATAGTTCTAATTGCATGTCAATGGAACGTGAAGAATTATCACAATTCCTTATTTTATTTTTATTTTTTACTATTTTTTTAGTCATTATTTTAACCTTCCTTTAGTTTGTTAAGACAAATTAATTCTCGGGATGGTTGTGAATCGTGTTTTAAATTTGACATTTTTATAGTGCATCATAATTTATCACTTTCAATAAAACTATCACTCTAAAATTTGCCCTTTGGCGAATAAAAGCAAAATGACAGTACCGGATCAATAAATGCTAATGCATGTGCTTCTCCTGTAATATGTGTTTTGCAGTGTTATATTTTATAATGCTTTAACAAACACCTACAGGGTTATTCAAAGAGATCCGAATTGTGGCCGAAAGCTAACCGAACAGTGAAATTCAGCGTACTGTTACCTTTCCTGGCCATTCGTCTAATCTGAGAGAAGGCAATTCGCCAAATGTTGGTGAATTGCATGCACATATGGTGCCTGTTCGGTGCCTGTTCGAGGGCAGTGAAATCCCCATAGAGAAGCAATGCTTCATCTATTCAGAGAACAAAAACCAGCAGTGAAAAGTTGCCGAAATGCCCTGTCATTCGGTGGTTTCATTCGACAGGTTTATTCGGGCGAATCCCATAGGCTTCAATGTTAAAAATATTTCCGTTTTAAATCAATATCTAATAAACCGTTGATTATTATATTTTTCAGTAAAAAGTATCTTTATGTATAGATTTTTTAGGATCTTTAAGGCTGGGGTCAGACGAATGCAGTGTTAACGTCCGTGTTGCCCGCACATAAGTACGTCCGTGATAGCATACAATTGTGTTAAATGGAGCCCCACACACGAAGTACGTCCGCACAGAAGTGCGGGGGCTGACGGACGCTGCAAATAGACGCAGGTTAGGCAAGAACGTAATACTGCTAGAACGGACGTGCAGAGTGCGCCACGTCCACAACGTCCACATAGCTTTCTGTGTGAGTGATGGAGCGTGGTCAGGTGGACTGCATTTATACATCCAGCATTTTTGATGGACAGAATGTTTTTTCATTGTAATTTATTTTCCCTGCTACATCAGTCAAAAAATACGTCAGTGAAAAAAACGGACTGTGTGGCCACTACCTTGTCGTCAGTCAGTAAGTACGTTCGTACTGCACGGACGCACAGTCCGTAGAAAATGTGCTCATCTTACCCTAGCCTAAGGCATTTTTCAAGATTTTGTTGAGAAATTTTTTTGTTTTATTTTTTTTAAATCGTTTTTTCTGTAACAGCCCTTTTTGTTATCATTCATTGGATTTTATATGTAAATTTCAGACATTTTCGTTCAGTAGTTTATTTGCAAACAGCATTTTATTTTTCAAACATACAAGCGTACTGGGGTTTTTTTTCCACTCCATTCGTCTGTGGTGTCGGCTTTTTCCGGCGGCTGCTCTGCGATGTGATCGGCGGCTGCTTGGGTTTCTCCGGCATGTTCGGCGGGGTTAATCCAGATGTTTTTTGCGGGTTTCGGTGTGCGTTCGTCGGGTTTGCGGCGGCTTTTCCTTGCACTACGACGGCTCTGTGGTGCTTGCTGAATACACCGCAGGGTCGCCGAAATGGGATCGCCGAATCGCACCGAATTGAAGAGAACGAAAAGTCACCGAACGTGCGGTGACTTTTGGATACTCTTTGAATAACCCTGCTAGAGTTTGGTTTTACAGTGATACCGGTGGATGTTGTTATTCAATGGTTGTGCAGTTTCAAAATTTATTGCAAGAAAATCTAAAATTGACAGGGGGAACGTTAGTGACATCATTTGAATTTAATTAAGTCACAGTGCATCAGTATGCAGCGTATGCAATTTAATTTCTGTAAGCAGCCCATTTTAAGTAGTCCCAAAATAAATTCTTAGCTCCTGTCTCATAACCTCGCTCATAATCTCGGCAGAAAATAAGCTACTTACTCACAAATTTTCCAGCTCAAGTTACATTTACAGCCAGGCTTGCTCAATTTTTTTTTTTTTTTCTCCAAACCTAGGAAATACTCTAGTATTACGGTCCCTGATTAGGAAAACATGATTGCACCTCCTGGCATGATTCAGAATTGTAAATATAATATTTGCCTCAGTTTCTCGTCAATGTGATCCATTATTAATTGAGAACGGGTCCATTAAAATGTAATGCAAACAAAAGTCAGAAGGTGTAACAACAAAAGTACTGTGCAAGCAAGAAAACGCACTGGGTGGTGAATTTTAATGGTTATATTTGTAAAATGCAATTTAAGCCTTATATTTATTTTTTCAGTGCTGATATTTTTTTTTCCAGTATGCTTTTGTTTATCAATAAAAACAATTAGGAAGTTTTAATATACTGTATATGAGTATTTAGTACATTTAATTTATTCAATATATCAGAATGGATATGGTTAAAAACAGTTTGCAAAAAAAGTCTAACTTCTTTTTTCCTCTTCTACTCCCCCTAACCATTTTCATCTTATGCCCCTTCATATAGCGATAGGCCCTCTTGGGACGAGGTGACTGGGGCTGTGCTGTTGACCTGACTGGTACAGCTTGGAAAAAAGTCGAGACAGAGGAGATATGATAGAAACATTTAAATACGTAAAGGGAATCCACAAGGTAGAGGAAGGGAGTATATTTAAAAGGAAACAAAGTAGCAAAACAAGAGGACTGACAGGGTTATCCAAAGAGATTCGAAAAGTCACCGCACGTTCGGTGACTTTTCGTTCTCTTCAATTCGGTTCCTTTTGCCGATTGCATTTCGGTGACCCTGCGGTGTATTCAGCAAACAGCACAGGGTCCCCGAATTGCAGGGAAAAGATGCCGCAAACCCACCGAAAACTAACCGAATGCACGCTCAAAACAAGCAAAAACATCTGGATTAACCTTTGAAAAAGACGAACAGGAGCCGAACAGGAGCCGAATCACACAGAGCCGAAGCAGCTGTGACGTAGAGGAGGCAGTGAATAAATTAGCAAAACCATTTGTATGAATCTGGGAAAATGAAACGCTGTTTGCAAAGAAACTAATGAGCGAAAATGTCTGAAATTTTCACAGGAGGTCCAGGGAATGATAATAAAGAGGGCTGTTACAAAAAAAATAAGTAAACTGAAAAAAAAAAAAAAAAAATCGGACTTTTAATAAAAAAAAAAAAAAAATCAGAAAAATGCTTAAAGTATCCTAAAAAATCTATAAATAAAGAGACACTTTGCTGCAGAATTTTATACTGAACGGTTTATTAGATATTGAATTAAAACGGGAATATTTTTAACATTGAAGCCTATGGGATTCTCCTGAATAAATTTGCCGAATGAAACCACCGAATGGCAGGGCATTTCGGGAACCTTTCACTGCTGGTTTGTGTTCTCTGAATAGCCGAAGCAGTGCTTCTCTATGGGGATTTCACTGCCCTCGAACAGGGACCGAACAGGCACCGTATGTGCAGGCAATTCGCCAGTATTTGGCGAATTGCCTGCTCTCTGGATAGCCGAATGGCCAGGAAAGGTAACCGAACGCTGATTTTCAGCGTTCGGTTACCTTTCTCAAGCAATTCGGATCTCTTTGGATAACCCTGATAGTCTTAGATTAGAGGCAAAGGTTTAAAAGTAACATCAGAAAGCATTATTTTACTGAGAGGGTGGTGGATACATGGAACAGTCTTCCAGTTGAAGTGGTAGAGGCCAAAACAGTGATTGAATTTAAGCAGGCATGGGATAGGCATAAGGCTATCCTAAACAAAAGATAAATCCAGGTAAAGTATCCATGTAATTGGGCAGACTAGATGGGCCGAAAGGTTCTTATCTGCCAACATTTTCTATGTTTCTATGGTACAGATAGCTTCTATTTTTTATTTATTAACCCCTTCACTAACAAAGGGATTTTCCAGAAAACCACTGTCGGGAACAAGTGTTTTTTTTGGAAAGTAAATTTTAACAAATTATACAGTAAGAAATATTTGGTAATTTTCTCAATGTATTCCTTACTGTAATAACATGTTTGGGAGGGTGATGTCGCCATCTGCTGGCCAAAATGAGTTACTGCAGTTAGAACTGCTCTGTGATACTCATCTGGGAAAAGCCCGATAATGACATTCCGTACCTGATTTTTTTTTAGATTTGACAATTTTATTGGAGGCACATGACATGTAAATTACAAGTTAAAAAAACAGTAGAAACAAGACTTGTGCAAGTGTACGACAAATCAAAGGTAACGTGCGACTCGGGGGCAGTACGATAATAGCGTATAGATGAAACATATGAAGGGCACAATCAGCGGTATGTAACGGTGCCATAGAAGCAGCACTGTCTCGGCACATATCCTATAACCTCCGATCCAGGACCAGCACCTTACTTGCAATACCACAATACAAAAAGAAAGTGGCTCGATCCTCATTTTCCTACAGAGCACCACAATTATGGAATAACCTCCCAGACGCCATCAAATCTTCCCCCAGTCTAAAGTCCCTTAAGAGATCCCTATTAACATACCTCAATACAGAATGCACCTGTAAACATGTAACATAGTGACTATATACAGAATGCACCTGTAAACATGTAACATAGCGACTATATACAGAATGCACCTGTAAACATGTAACATAGTGACTATATACAGAATGCACCTGTAAACATGTAACATAGTGACTATATACAGAATGCACCTGTAAACATGTAACATAGTGACTATATACAGAATGCACCTGTAAAAATGTAACATAGTGACTATATACAGAATGCACCTGTAAACATGTAACATAATGACTATATACAGAATGCACCTGTAAACATGTAACATAGTGACTATATACAGAATGCACCTGTAAACATGTAACATAGTAACAGATCTCTGTACCCGGACAGGGTCACATCTGCCAAATGCTGCTTCCTCGCTGACACCCAATTTCTCCTCGTGACTCTCACACCTTTCTCTTGTACCTTAGCCGCAGCTCAAGGCCCGGTGCCTATAGAGAGCCTGACTAGCACCCCCAGAAATAAGCCGAAGCTGTAGACCTGGAGCCTTTCCTTGGCACAGCGGGCAGAAGATTCCTGGTACCCCAAAACATGAGTCGTGACTTCAAGCTTGGTCAGAATAGAACTGACTGTTTATTACACAACACAGAGATACACTCAACCACCAACCTCATTTACATACAATCAAGCAGATAACTGCACAAATCAGATTAACTACCCAGGACCTTCAAACAATGGAGAATGGGGGAAGAGAAAACACGTAAACAAAAGGGATTTCTTACTGAGAATTTACACAATAGCAGGTACTAATACAGAGATCTACACTATACAGGGAATAACACACAGACATCAAAAATCTTTAGTTAACTGGCATATATATAAAACAGGGAAAATCACATTGGGGTACTTATAAAAATAAGGGCTAACGAACTTTTAATAACACACAAATAAATAAACACTTGAACTGTTGTACTGCGCTACAGCGTAGTGGCGGCCGTCCTATCACATATCTCCCCCAAGTTACCAGATGGCAGACCCGGTGAGACCCTCTTCGGGTCCGCTTGGGGATGTCCATGGCCCCCACCAAATATCTTTAAAAGGTCCACCAGTCCCCCAATAGTCTCTTTCACGGGCCATAGTCTGTAGGCAGGAGGCTAGCACACAGCTCCCTCCAAGTAGCACAACAACATTGTGTTCTATCACATATCTCCCTCATTTGCAGGAGACTAACCAGGCACCAGATCCCAAACGCGTCTGTGAGTGTGTTAGTCTGAACCCAAATCCCAAAAAGTTTGTTTCTTTTCATTGACCATGCGGTCCAGTCCACAACCATAGATGCATTCATCCCCTCCCCATATTCCATCAGGGGCCATACAGGAGTCAACATTCCTGCAGCACTGCTTTGGGACATCTCTCCAGTGTCAGGGCCACACACATATACTAGAGAGTTACTCACCGAGCCATCCCCAGCAGCTCCCTTAGATTGTGCCCGCCACTCGGGAGAAATGCCAGCTGTCCCATCTCCGGGTATTGCAGTCAGCTGCTGGAAAGCATGGGGGGCAGTTGATGTCTCTGAAGAAAAGGGTCGGGGATCTGAGCCGGCTGCCCAGTATCCAGGGGGCACACAAAAGGAAACCACAGCCCCCTGTGGTTGATTCCAGAGAACACTGGCACTCGACTCCATTGCTGGCTCCTCACCTGGGGCTGTGTAGAGCAATGCTGGCGGTGTGGGGCTGTTTTCTTCCCAGAGATCCAGGCTATCCAAATGCAGACAGGGCCCGGCTGCACCAGGCTCTGATGCCAGCACTACACCTGGGGGACCCGTTTTGTCCTCATGAATCACCAACTCCAGCAAGCTGTTCTCCCCGCTCACCGGCTCTGGCGACATCATAACTTGGGGATCTGGGGCAACTGTCTCACATCCTGACAATGCTGTGGGAAATATTCCAATCTCCTCGACAACTCCAGAGTCTATAGCTGGCCCAGACACATCAAGGCCTTCAAGCTTCCCCAGCTCTCCTTGGCTGGGAGCACACTGGGGCCCATCTGCCATGCATCCCAGTAAACTGCTAGTGGGGTCTTTAGTCTCGCCCACTGTCGCAAGGCATTCCTCCCTCGACATTGCACAAATGTCCCTCTGGATCACATCGGTGGAGACCGCAGTCCCATCCACCACTGTAGGGCAAAAATCCTCTGCTGCCCAAAGAGAGGAGGCATTCTGTACTATTGTCAGCTCCACTGTCTGCTTCTCTGTGCAGAGCTTCTCATGGGGAGTCTGGCTTATCTGCTGACTGAGGTATAGCAGTCTCTTGTACAATTTCTCCAGCTTCCACTCCTTGCTGGCTAACGACTCCAAATCGTCTTGTATCCACCACTCGGAGAGGTTTAGCAGGTTTTCTCTGTACTCTGCAATCGCTTCCCATCTCCACTCCGTGTCATCTCCGAAATCTGGGTCTCTGAACATTCTCTCAAATAACAGTCCCGGGCCGCCGTAGCCAAAGCCTTCTGTCGGAATGTTATTGTCCATGCTCTCAGTTCCCATCTGGACTACATACCATCGCAGGGCTTCGTAGCTCTCCTCCAGCCGTGTCTCTTCATAAACCAGACAAGCCAGATCAGTCGGCCAATTCTGGTTGCGTTGTTTATCCACCAACGCCTCGGGCAATTCTATCCTCTTCAGGTACCTTGCTTGGGATGAGGGGAGGATCTTGTTCTGGCAGCGCTGCTCTCTGTCCAGCGCCTCGTGCCAGAGTAGCCAACGTGCTGTATCAACCCAGTTCAGCTGAGTCTCCTCTGTTATAGGTCCACAATGGTTTGCCTGTACCTCTTGCACCCTCTCCCAGTACGCTGCTCCTGTGACTGCTGCCATCTTCCGCTTCTGACGCACCGTCTGGATATCGAATCCTGGTGATGCTTTGGATGTCCTTAGACTGTAGGAAGCATCCCACACGCTGCCACCAATGTAACAGATCTCTGTACCCGGACAGGGTCACATCTGCCAAATGCTGCTTCCTCGCTGGACACCCGATTTCTCCTCTTGACTCTCACACCTTTCTCTTGTACCTTAGCCGCAGCTCAAGGCCCGGTGCCTATAGAGAGCCTGACTAGCACCCCCAGAAATAAGCCGAAGCTGTAGACCTGGAGCCTTTCCTTGGCACAGCGGGCAGAAGATTCCTGGTACCCCAAAACATGAGTCGTGACTTCAAGCTTGGTCAGAATAGAACTGACTGTTTATTAAAACAACACAGAGATACACTCAACCACCAACCTCATTTACATACAATCAAGCAGATAACTGCACAAATCAGATTAACTACCCAGGACCTTCAAACAATGGAGAATGGGGGAAGAGAAAACACGTAAACAAAAGGGATTTCTTACTGAGAATTTACACAATAGCAGGTACTAATACAGAGATCTACACTATACAGGGAATAACACACAGACATCAGAAATCTTTAGTTAACTGGCATATATATAAAACAGGGAAAAATCACATTGGGGTACTTATAAAAATAAGGGCTAACGAACTTTTAATAACACACAAATAAATAAACACTTGAACTGTTGTACTGCGCTACAGCGTAGTGGCGGCCGTCCCGTCACAGTGACTATATACAGAATGCACCTGTAAACATGTAACAAAGTGACTATATACAGAATGCACCTGTAAACATGTAACATAGCGACTATATACAGAATGCACCTGTAAACATGTAACATAGTGACTATATACAGAATGCACCTGTAAACATGTAACATAGTGACTATATACAGAATGCACCTGTAAACATATAACATAGTGACTATATACAGAATGCACCTGTAAACATGTAACATAATGACTATATACAGAATGCACCTGTAAACATGTAACATAATGACTATATACAGAATGCACCTGTAAACATGTAACATAAGGACTATATACAGAATGCATCTGTAAACATGTAACATAGTGACTATATACAGAATGCACCTGTAAACATGTAACATAGTGACTATATACAGAATGCACCTGTAAACATGTAACATAGTGACTATATACAGAATGCACCTGTAAACATGTAACATAATGACTTTATTTCCTACATATTTATTTTTCTGTTAATCTGTATATTTGCTTTTGTGTTAATATATTGCATTTTACTATTTTGTATTTCTGTAACCATTCAATGTTCTTGAACCCAGGGCATACTTGAAAACGAGAGAAATCTCAATGTATCCTTCCTGGTAAAATACTTTATAAATAAATATCTCCAAATTTTATGGATCGGTAAACAATAGTGGGGGTGAGGGTGGGGTAACGGTAAAAAGGTGAACACAAATAGATAAAAAAGGGTGAAGTGGGGAGGACGACTGATCATTTGGGTAAAGGAATAAACAGGATCCAATGAGCAAGAAGGGGTGCCAGCAGATCCCACCAGCCACGGGGCGCAAAAAAAATGCAGACGCGTGTCTGCAATGCCCATTGTCTTGGCGTCAGTTACAGTACTGGGGAATGAGCTAGGGTCCACTCCGGGGGGGGACAGAGGAGGAGAGGGAGAAGCAGGGTGAGAGAGAGAAAGCGAGAGGGTGAGAGAGAGAAAAAAAGAGAAAAGGAAAAAAGTAAGGGGAGGAGATGGGGGGAAGAGGAAGAAGGTGCCCATCCCCCAACGCGCCTCCCGGCAGACAGTCCAAGCAGTACACGCGTGGGCCTCCTCTCAGGTCTCTCGCCGCCATCGGGGGTCAGGTGCATCCAGATCGGGCCAGCCCCGACCAGCGGGATGGGAAGTCTACCCAGTAAAGGCAAGACGAGCAGAGGTCGGTGAGGCAAACACTGCCAGCCATAGGGCCCGCACCCTCTCGAAGTTCCCCATGCGGTCGAGAATGACTGTCTTCAGGCGTTCCGTAGTGAGCATGTGCCAAATCTTGGCCTCAATTCCGTAGCTGATTTTAACCAGTTTTAGCACCTTGAGCGTTATGCCCACAGGACTAAAACTTTGGGGGCACTTCTGGAGCCCAAAAGTAAATTAAATTGGCTTGCAACAAACAAATTTAATTTGCAATCATACAGCACAGCTCCAGATCTTATTAACACGATCTCAGGCTGCTGTATCTGCTACCGGTGATTATGTATACATGATCATAGTAGTGAAGGGGCCTAATAATGCATAATATATCATATAATATGTATTATTTGGCACCGATCCTTTTCAACAGTCCAACTGTGCACGACATGTTCCTGAACCTAAAGTATATGCAATATGTCTAATAAGTCAATAAACTCTTTATTTGTGCAAACATACAGGGTAATTCAAAGAGATTCGAAAAGTCACCGCACTTTAGGTGACTTTTCGTTCTCGTCATTTCGGTTCCTTTTGCCGATCCCATTTCAGCGACACTGCGGTGTATTCAGCAAACACCACAGGGTCCCCGAATTGCAGGGAAAAGCTGCCGCAAACCTGACGAAAACTAACCGCAAAACCCAACGAATGCACGCAGAAAACCCTCAAAAACATCTGGATTAACCTGTCGAAAACCACGGAAAAACCCGAGCAGGAGCCAATCACACACAGCGAAGCCACCGGAAAAAGCCGAAACCGCAGACGAGTGAAGTGAATAAATTAGAAAAACAGTTTGCATGAATGTTTGAAAAGTGAAACGCTGTTTGCAAAGAAACTACTGAGCGAAAATGTCTGAAATTTACATATGAGGTTCAGGGAATGATAATAAAGAGGGCTGTTACAGAAAAAATAAGTAAACTTAAAAAAAAAATCGGACTTTTAAAAAAATAAAAAAATTCAGAGAAATGATTAACCCCTTCGCTGCGGAGGACGCGCTCAGCGCGTCCACCCGCAGGTAGCGTTCCTTGCGGAGGACGCGCTGAGCGTGTCCTCCCTTTGGGGCCAGCGATCGGCCGCATTCCGGCCGATCGCTGTGCCCCCCGGTGCGGGCTGACAACCTCGATGTCAGCCCAACACCCGGAACCGCCGGCAGCCGAATTAGAGGTCATTGCGGTGGCGCGATGACATCTAATTCAGGTGCCCCCCCCCCCGCATGTGCGGAGGAGGTGCCTGAAAGGGAGGGGGGGAGGTCCTTCGGACCTCTCTCCCTCCCGATCGCTGGCGTTGCGGGGGTTAATCCAGGCACCGTTTGGAAGGGCACAGCCTGCCCTTCCTAACGGTACCTGGAATTAACCCCATGGGGGCTGGATCACGAATCGGCGCCGAAAAGCGCCAGTTCGTGACCCTTTCCCGGAGCTGGCCGACATCTTGGATGTCGGCCAAGCTTCCGGGAATGCCCCCTGAAGACTGGCATCATTGTGCATAGCACGATGACGCCAGTCCTGGAGTTAACCCCTAACTGCCACCAATGGTGGAGATAGGGGGTTCCAATGAACCCACTATCTCCCGATCCGTGGCAGTTAGGGGTTAATGTTTGATATTGTTGGATCAGCCAGAGCATGGCCGTTCCAACGATACCAAACATGAGTATGAAAAAAGTTTTTTAAAAAAAATAAAAAAATATTTTAAAAAAATTATAAAAAAAAAATAAGCAAGTTTTTTTTTCTTTTTTTGGTTTGTTAATGCAGCAATATTGTTCCCATTTCAATTATAATGTGAACAATGATGCTGCACTAACGATTTTTGTATGCGGTGCGTTTGTTAAAAATCGCGTAATTTTCCCCAAAAAAAAATGTAACGAGACCCCATCTCTAATTTTTCTTAACAAGCGCACCCCATACAAAATATAACCGCAATTGCTCGCATGTTAAAATGTGAAAAAAAACACTTTACACGTTGTAAATTATTGAAAATTCATATTTTATTGCATTTTTTGTTATAATATACAGACAGGTTATGACGTATACATATAATAATGACATATTATGAATCTGCCGAGTCTGACGGAAAGAACGATATATAATATGTCTGGGTCATATACTAAAATAAGCCTTCAAAACACGTTTAAACATGATGAGCAAAATCGGTAAAAATGACCTCAGCACAGAGGCGGGAAACGCCTCAGCAGCGAAAGGGTTAAAATATCCTAAAAAATCTATAAATAAAGAGACTCTTTATTGCAGAATTTTATAATGAACGGTTTATAAGATATTGAATTAAAACCGGAATATTTTTAACATTGAAGCCTATGGGATTCTCCTGAATAAACTTGACGAATTAAACCACCGAATGGCAGGGCATTACGGGAACCTTTCACTGCTGGTTTGTGTTCTCTCAATAGCCGAAGCAGTGCTTTTTAATGGGGATTTCACTGCCCTCGAACAGGCACCGAACAGGCACCGTATGTGCAGGCAATTCGCCAGGATTTGGCGAATTGCCTGCTCTCTGGATAGCCGAATGGTCAAGAAAGGTAACCGAATGCTGATTTTCAGCGTTCGGTTACCTTTCTCAAGCAATTCGGATCTCTTTGAATTACCCTGATAGACTCATGCAAGATGTTATTTTTCTATCTGCAAACATATATGGCGTCTTTGGATTACCCCATGAAAATGCAGATCAGGGGGCAGATCCAGACACAAGTTTTGGGAAGGGCAGTCTACCAATTTTGACTAAGAGCTGATTTTTGGTTCACATTGACATGTAGAGCAGGCGCTGAAGCGCAGATTGAGTTTGTCACAATCACTCTCAGGTGACACCTGGAAGACTTTGCACAGCAATGTCCTGCAGTCTGCATTCTGGCACGTGTTCTGCCTGCCTCTGAGAATCAAGCACCACCAGCAATAACATACAGCCATATAACTCAAGAGATATAGACACATACATGGCTTTACACATATTCAATTTAGGAAAGTCACTGGTGGCTTTTTTCGTTGTACATGGTCATGTTTGGTTTCATTGGAATGAACAGACTCTGACCTTTCCATTGACACCTCACTTGACCAAGTAGGGTGTATGGAACTGGAGATACAGGAGTTCAAACGGTCAAAGGTCCTTTGTATCACCTACAATGGGATTGCTGCTTTGTGGGGGGGGATGCCCCCTGTGCCCCCTCTCTGGATCTGCCAGTGATGTAGATATGACTCCATTCTGTTTGCTTTTGGGCTGCAGAAGGTGTCCCCAAAGTTTTAACCCTGTAGGCATAAAGCCCAAGGTGCTGAAACTGTTTAGAATCAACTGATGAATGCCCTGTCATATCAGGCATTCAGCAGCCGATACAGGGAACCATGAGCTGCAGCTGAAACTAGTGTAGCTCTATTTGGCCAGTAGATGGCACCATCTGCCTGTCAAAAAGGTTATTACAGTAAGGAATATTCCCAAATATTTCTTACTGTATAATTAAAAATGATTTTTTTTAAAAAAACTCTGGTTCCTGACAATGTTTTTTGGGAAAAATCACTTGGTATTGAAGGGGTTAACGGCCTAAAAGATGTCTCCTAGAAAAACTGGAAATGTGCTTGACATTTCTAAAAAATAAAATAAAAAAATACTTTAAAATACCTTTGTTAAACATAATGCAATGAAAGATTTTATGTGATATTTCATCTTATGATATTCTTACTTTTTACCAATAATATTATCTAACTTAACCCTTTCAATTGGTTAACCATAACACCACTGGCAGAACCAAGTGGTTTTCATAGAACCATTGGCAGAACCCAATGTTTTTTTAAAGCCACTTTTACATTCATTACACAGTTAAAAATCATTGTACTTCTATACATTGCATTTTTAATGTTAGTAGTAAGCCCTATCTGACAGGCTGGGAAAATAGTGCTACTGCAGGTGTAAATCAGCTGTGGCTTCTCGGTTCAGATATAGAAGCCCCAGCTGTTCCAGCACATCGGCTGACGAAGGTGCTGAAACTTTAATGGTACGTTCAAGCCCTTTTGCAAATCCCTTTGCATTGCTGCAGAGTAAGACCTGATCAAGTTAACTCGATTCTGAGCTCCTGCAAGAGTTTTTGAGGGTTGAGGTAACTAGGTCGTGTTAGTGAAGGAGTTAATGTATTTACGTGTAAGGTATATTACAATTACATGTGTTTATGTGTTGGTTAAAATTCTAAAACCATCTACACCCTATAAATATGTGATGAGAGGGAATGAAAACTGAAATAAGAAGCACGAAATACCCGGACATCTCCGAGATGGACTTCGAATCATCTTCAACATAGTACATTTTATCACCTTTAAATAGTGTCAGGACTTCTTCACAGCACGGTTTACATCGGGCCTTGACATATAATAGACTATTCCTAAGACAAGCCATAATTTTAATCCATTAGACTAATGCAGTGCAGCTGCTGTTAACAGTGGATATGTCATCTTTTAAAATAATGGGACCTTGAAAGCACAGAAATGCTGAATAAACTAAAATATACCAATCATGATACCATGAAGATGAGTTATTTCCTCAGAGAATCAAGACGTACGATCACCTATTTTTTCGCTCAAAATGAATTTCTTATGTCACTATTTTTTTCCTCGCATGACTTAAAATAACTTTGAATTAGAGGCTTGTTTTTTTTCAGGATTTCCCGGTGTCGTTGTATAAGAAATGTACGCTTTTTATAGTTTCACAACGTTCAGTACATTTTTTAAAGAAATTTTCCTTTCCTGCACTCGTCTCCTGAAAAGAAAAATGTGATTACACATATATTTTTGAACATTTCTAACCCCTTCACTACCCAGTGATTTTTCCAAAAATCCATTGTCAGAAACCAGTGATTTTTTGTAAAATAGTATTTAAATTATTTATACAGTAAGAACTATTTGGGCATATTCCCAGTGTATTTCTTACCGTAAATAATCTATTTGGCCAGTAGATGGCGTCATCTACTTCCAAATTGAGTTGCAGCTGTTACAGCTACAGCTCGATTTTTTTTTCTCTGCATTGGCTGCTGAATTCACGATATTAGGGCATCATCAGCTGTTTTTACAGTTTTAGTTTTTTTTTGGGCATTAAGCCCATAGGGCTAAAACTTTGGGGGCACCTTCTGCAGCCCAAAAGCAAATGAAAATAGTTTGCAGCAAACATATTTCATTTGCTTTGGGGCTGCAGAGCTGCAGATCGAGATAACTCGTTATCGGGTCACCAGATGGTGCCTTTGAAGCCTGAGAAATCTCGATCTTGGTAATGAAGGGGTTAAGGAAGGTCTGAAAAAATAGATTTACTAGAAGATTTACTAAGCAACATAAAAACACACAATGATTTATACACCATTATAGGTGCAACTGCAGATGGTTGAATGCCGTGTTCTTTCTTGCTATCTCCAGCGACCATCGCAAATCCTTAAACAGTCCTCACCAAACCACAGATGGAACAGCTGGAATAATGCTGCATTAATACTACAAGTATATTTTCACATCGATGGGCCTTATGGTTACCGTTGCAACTACCGAACACAGCTATTTTTGGAATTAATGATTCTGAACTCTAGGTGGTGTCACTTGTCTTACACAATTTCATACGTGGTCTGCATTACCAACATACAGGCAGGAATTGCTTTATTATTCAGAGAGAGCCGGTCTGGCCTCGAAATGTCACAATAAATTTCCCCATACGGCTATGCCATACATGCCAGCATGTACAGTGCCTGTTCGAAGGCAGTGAAATCCCCCATAGAGAAGCAATGCTTTGTCTACTCAGAGACACCGAACAGCAGAGAAAACTAATCAAACTGCACTAATGTTTGGTGTTTTCATTCAGCAGGTTCATTTAGGCAAATCCCATAGGCTTCAATGTTAAAAATATTCCTGTTTTTACTCAATATCTATTAAACCATTTATTCTTTAAATCTGCAGCAAAAAGTCTCTTTATTTATTGATTTTTTAGGATCTTTTAGGCATTTGTCGGGATTTTTTCAGCAACTTTTCTTTTCTGTTTTTTTTAAAAGCGTTTTTTCTTTTTTCTGTAACAGACCTTTTTATTATCATTCATAGGATCTTATATTTTAATTCCTGCCATTTTCATTCAGCAGTTTTGTTGCAAATTGCGTTTCAATTCTGACACTTTCAATCATTTATTTATTTTTTTACCCCGTTTGTCAGCTTGTCGGCTTTTTCCTGACGGCTGTTCAGCTTTTTCCAACGTGTTCGGTGTGTTTTTTGCTGCGGCTCCGGCGATTGTTTTGGTGAAATTTGCAGCGGGTTTTCCCTGCACTCTGAGGACTCTGCAGTGAATGCTGAATTCACCGCAGGGTGGGGATCTTTGATTCCCTGAAGTCCCGGGAAGTGCAGGAAACGAGAGAGCACCGCAATGTTGGCGATATTTCGGTGCTCTCTGAATAAGCCCCTTGGTGTCAGACACAGATATACATAAACATTATTTTTAAATAATATATATTTATATTTATATATATACTGTGTATAAAATAAAAATGTTCACATCTTCTGCTTATGGGGGTTTGTAGTGATCATAATGAGATTACTAGCTATGCAGCTTCCGAAAAATACCAATAGAATATAAAAATAATATCTGTATGTGGCATTATGCCTGCGTATGGAAATTACAGTAACACATTGTATCTGTACTGTACAGGGATTTTTAGTCATTATAACCCCCTGAATCTTATCCCTGTACAGTAGTGACTGTCCCCCTAGAGCTCCCTGTATTCTGTCCTCTCATTGGCTGCTGAAATGGAGCAGTAAAGGTTGTTGAGCCCTTTATTACAGAGAGGATGGGGCTGCTCCTTAAGTTTCTTGCAGTAATACATGGTGGCAGCGAATTGTGTTTCTCCCCAGATAGCGCAGTAATCTTGCATTAAAAAGGTGCGCGAAGGAGGTTTTGTATGCTAGGTTTTGCTTCTTTTTATATTTTAATTCCAAAGCATGTATACTCAATTCTGGCATTGACGTGGTTAAGGGGGTAACTGTTTTGAATCAATGAGTGCACCTTATTATGTTGCCCATGTAATAATTTATATTTAGAGAATATATTAATTTATGGTCCTAGACATAAAGGGCCCTATTACATCCTTCACGCATACATTTGCGCCCGAGCAAAAACGCATAAACGCGAGGGGCAAAACCCTTTGAGCAGAACGTCGTATTACAATGTCAGCGCAACAAACGCGCGTATACGTCTACCGCTGGTGAACCTGCGCGAACGCTGTGTGAGCGTACTGTACGTCGAGCATCCTATACTTAACATTGTGAGCGCAAATGCGTTTGTGCGCTGGTATGCGGATGGTATTACAATTTATGCGCAGTTTGTAACGCACAGCCTTTGCGCGCATAATTTTAGCAACTCCTAAAAGCTGGTGTTAATGGAAATTCTATCAACCTGGCCGAACCCAAATACACCAGCCCAAAAAAAATACGCAGCAAAGTACACATTCTACTCATACCAAACCAATAAAATGGAGAAGTTTTTTTTCGTGTTTTTTTTATTGCTGCAGTATATATGCTCAGATTGACTTTGAGAGGCGCAAAAACTTAACGTGAGACAAATGTGGTTCTTAATTCTGATTGGCTGAATCGTGTGAAAAAACAGTCCGCACACTGATTTCTGCGCGCAACTTTACTGCACGTGTGTTTTTGCGCGTCCATTATAGCGCGTTTTTTTTTTGACGGATGAAAAAATGCGTGAGGATTGTAATACCAGCGTTGATTTACGCGCTTTAACGTTTAAAGCTTCGCGCAAAAATTCACGCGTTTACCCTGCGTTTTTGCGTGAAGGGCCCAAACCTTTTAAAAAAGGGACATACTGTATGTGTTTGTGCTTTTATTGCAACTTGTGCATTATCTAACAGTTTTTAAAGGCTAACCTTGAAAGAAAGATTTTTAACATAGCCCATTGAATCCTTTCAACCTCATTTGACATTGATTCTTCACTTTTGGAGTGGTACTTAAAGATGATGGGCTTCATTACAGTCCTCTCTAGGGATGAGCTGTTCGGGATCGGACGGTTCGGGGGTTCGACCCGAACTTAGCCTGTTCGAGCAGATCGCGAACACCGTACATTTCAGGGTGTTCGCCGCATGTTCGACCACAATGGACCACAATGCATTTTCCCATTGGCCTGAAGCTCGTAATTGTCTACAGCCTTGCACCTGACCACAGGTCTGGTGCAAGACAGGTTCAACACTATTTGCCAATCACCGCTCAGAGTCCTGATTGGGCAAATTTTGCCCAATCATGGGCTCACAGACCTAAGTCCCGCAGCACACTATTTAACGTTTCCACGCAGCGCTTCTGCACGCATTTCAGAGGAGATTTCAGAGGAGATAGTTGTGTCTTGTTACTGCCGGTCTGCCACGCTACTGGGGGGGTCTGGGGGTGTCTCATTTCTACCAAATATCAGGGAATTTAGGTGATGTGTGTCTTGTCACTGTGCCAGCAATTTGTTTGGGGGTTTACAACTTTGTTGAAAACATTTGTGAATTGAGGTGATCTTCTGTGTCTTGTCACACATCCAGTACCATGCATTATTTTGGGGCTCACTAATTTCTACAAAACATTTGTGAATTGAGGTGATCTGTGTCTCGTCACACATCCAGTACCACGCTGTATTTTGGGGCTCACTAATTTCTACAAAACATTTGTGAATTGAGGTGATCTGTGTCTCGTCACACATCCAGTACCATGCTGTATTTTGGGGCTCACTAATTTCTACAAAACATTTGTGAATTGAGGTGATCTGTGTCTCGTCACACATCCAGTACCACACTGTATTTTGGGGCTCACTAATTTCTTTAAAACATTTGTGAATTGAGGTGATCGGTGTCTCATCACTGGCTGCAATCTATCAGTGTGTCTCACTGAGTTATACCAGAGTTCTGTAAATCTTTATACCAGAGTTGAATCAGAGTTCTGTATATATTAATCTATATATCACTCACCATGTCTGAAAGAACAAAAAGGACAGGCAGACGCTCCCAGACACAGATAAGAGGGCAAGCAGCCCCTGTGTCGGGAGGCTGTGCCTCTGGTCGTGGTGGACGTGGTGCATCCTCTGCAGGGGCACGCTTGTCCTTTCTAACTGGTGCTGGCCGTCTTAAGCAGCAGCAACAAACAGAGGACTTGGTGGATTGGCTAACCAGGCCATCCTCATCCTCTGAGTCCTCTGCCAGCCAGTCTTCTAGTGCTTTACAGTCCACCTCAGCTGCCAAAGCATCTAATGCAGCCTCCATGTCCACAGCTACTCCTGCCGTAGCCTCGCTATCACACACGGAGGAGTCAGCTGAATTGTTTGACTACAATGACAGTGACATGCTGCTTGACGATGCGCAGCAAGTACAGTGCTCTGATTCAATCTCTGAGGTTGAGCAAGGGAGTATAATCAACCTAGAGGAAGGGGGTGCCAGTGATGACACACAAATAACTGGCACTCATGTTGCCCCAGCAGCTGCAGCATACTGCCAAGTTGGCTCCAGTGACGAGGAGATAGGGGGTGAAGATGACAATGATGATGAGGTCACTGACTCCACCTGGGTGCCAGATCAAAAAGAGGAATTAAGTGAGGAAGAGGGGGAGGAGGAGGCACAGCAAACACGAGGCACAACATCCTCTCTGACCAACCGTAGCACTAGCCAGTCCAAGGCATCACATGTCAGAGCTGCTCCGGTGCAGAGCGCTGTTGTCTCAAAGAACACATGCAGGAACTCTGCTGTCTGGGAGTTCTTTAAGAAATGTGCAGTAGAGCGCAGCGTTGCTATTTGTAATCTATGTCAGATGAGGCTTAAGCGTGGGAAAGATACCGGACACTTGGGTACCACGTGCTTGAGGCGACATATGAACAAGTGCCACACATCCCGTTGGCGCAAAACTTTGCGTAGGTCCTCCTCCTCCTCATCTGTCTCTACCCCTACTGTATGTCCTGCCATGTCATTGCCTACAACCTCCACCGACAGGGATGATGCTACAGTAATGGATGTACCAGGTCCTTCCTCACAATGTGACATCATCCCAGTAGCTGAAGATTTACGCAGTCAGATTACGTTGCCACAGCTGCTGCAGCGAAAGAAAAAATATAGTCCCAACCATCCCCAGGCACAGCGTCTAAATGCCAGCTTAGCAAAATTACTCGCATTGCAGCTGCTGCCTTTTCAGCTGGTGGACTCTGCTCCCTTCCGTGAATTTGCTGAATGTGCTGTACCAAAGTGTCAGGTTCCAGAACGCCATTACTTTTCACGCAAGGCCATTCTAGCACTATACCAGCACGTGGAAGACAATGTTATCCAGACATTGGGAAAGGCAGTCAGCAGCAAGGTGCATGTGACTTTAGCCACGTGGTCCAGCAAGCATGGACAGGGTCGTTACATTTCCTTCACGGCACACTGGGTAACTCTGATCGCAGCTGGAAGTGATCCAAGATGGGGCTCTGTGCTGGAGCTTGTTCATCCACCACGCCTCCAGAAAGCTGCTTGTATGAGGTCTGTCTGCTCCACCATCACCACCTCTTCCTCCTCCTCCTCCTCCTCCTCCTTCTCTGTCTCTGGCGAAGTGGCAGTTAAACCGACGCCTGACATGGTCTACGCAATGGCTCAAGCAAAAAGATGCCATACTGTGCTTGAGCTGGTTTGTTTAGGGGACAGGAGCCACACCGGGTCAGAAATTTTGTCAGCTCTGCAGGGGCAGGTGCAGAGATGGTTAACACCACGCCAGCTTGAGCTGGGAATGATCGTCTGCGATAATGGCAGCAACCTTCTCTCTGCCCTACGCAAGGGTAAATTGACGCATGTACCATGCCTAGCACACGTCCTAAATCTGGTGGTACAGAGTTTTCTAACCAAGTATCCAGGGCTGCCAGAGCTTCTCATCCAGGCCAGAAAAGTCTGCAGCCACTTCAGACGGTCATTCCCAGCAAGCGTTCGCCTGGCAGAAATTCAAAGAGAATTCCACCTTCCCACAAACCGTCTGATCTGTGAAATGCCCACCAGGTGGAACTCGACATTAGCAATGCTGCAGTGTCTGCACAAGCAGCAGAGGGCCATCAACGAGTACCTGTGTGAGTATGGCACAAGGACAGGTTCAGGTCAACTTGTTTTTTTTCCCCCCGCAGTGGCTGATGATCAAGGATGCATGCACTGTACTGTCACCATTTGAGGAGGCAACGAGGATGGTGAGCAGGGACAGTGCATGCATCAGTGACACAATTCCTTTAGTGTTCCTGCTGGAGCACACTCTGCGGGGAATTATAGATGTGGCTCTAGAGGCAGAGCAGCGGAGGAAGAGGAGGCCTTCCCTAGCTCTCAAGGCCCCAGTCTTTCCGCAGACAGCATTCCAGCGGGTCCTACTCAGATCAGACAGGAGGAGGATGAGGAGGAGGAGGAGTATTTAAGTAGTGGGGGCATTGAAGGTGGGGATTCCTCAAGGGAGGGTTTTGTGTGCCCAGAAACAGAAGGGCTAGTGTGTGGCTGGGAGGAGGAAGTGCACGATACGGTCATCCTCATTGACCAGGAAGACTCGGAAGCTAATGCCACTTCCAACCTACGCTGCATGGGCTCCCTAATGATGCAAAGCCTGCTAAAGGACACCAGGATTCGTGCTATCAAGGAGAGGGATCATTACTGGTTGGCAACCCTTCTTGATCCACGATACAAGGGGAAAGTTGCAGAGCTCATCCTGCCCGCACAGAGGGAGCACAGGATGAAAAAACTTGAGGACGCTCTAAAGCGACACTTGTGTAACACCTTTCCAGCCACTGGTAGATTACCAAGTGCTGACATACGTGCTTCTGAGGCTGTGGGTGATCAGAGGAATAGTGGTGAAGGCCAGGGCCGCTTGACTGATGCTTTTTTAACTTTTTTTAGCCCTCGACGCCCAGGGATGTCAAATGTAGGCACCCATTGCCAGCGTCTTCACCATATGGTGCAGGACTACCTAGTGGCAAGGGCAGACCTGGATACCTTTCCAGCAGATGATCCACTGGCTTACTGGGTGTTGAGATTGGATCACTGGCCAGAACTTAGCCAATATGCTATGCAGCTACTAGGTTGCCCTTCATCTAGCGTGCTTTCCGAAAGGACGTTCAGTGCCGCTGGAGGTTTTGTCACAGACAAAAGAGTGCGTCTGTCCACCGACTCTGTAGACCGGCTGACATTTATAAAAATGAATCAGTCCTGGATCAGCAGCTTTCAATCCCCTGATGCTGAAGTAATGGAATAGATCGGGGATGTCCTCTTCTGCATTCACAAAACCTCCAGCACTGAACTCTTCCACAATACCACAAAAGGGTTACGGTATGAATGCACTTGCTGCCATGAAAGGCGCAATATTTGGCTGCACTGACGCCTGTGCCAGATTTATATCATTTTAATTTTTTGAAGAGCAGGGTCCAACCCTGCACTCTTCCACAATACCACAAAAGGGTGACGGTGTGAATGCACTTAGTGCCATGAAAGGCACAATATTTGGCTGCACTGACGCCTGTGCCAGATTTATATCATTTAAATTTTTTGAACAGCAGGGTACAACCCTGCACTCTTCCACAATACTACAGAGGGGCTACTGTATGAAAGTACTTGCTGGCAGTCTGGCACCAAAAGCACAATATCTGGGTGCACCGACTCCTTTACCAGATTCATATCTTTTTAATATAGGACCACATGGTCCACCCCTGCATTCTTCCACAATACTACAGAGGGGTTACTGTATGTTAGTACTTGCTGGCCTGGCAGTCTGGCACCAAAAGCACAATATCTGAGTGCACTGACGCCTCAACCAGATGCATATCTTTTTAATATAGGACCACATGGTCCACCACTGCATTCTTCCACAATACTACAGAGGGGTTACTGTATGATGATACTTGCTGGCCTGGCATTACAGGCACAATATCTGGGTGCACTGACGCCCATTAACAGATAAAAAAAAACACTTTTCAATATAGGACCACATGGTCCACCCCTGCACTCTTCCACAATACCATAGAGGGGTTAGGCTAGGGTCAGATGAGAGCATTTTGTACGGACTGTGCGTCCGTGTAGTACGGACGTACTTACTGACTGACAACAAGGTAGTGGCCACACAGTCCGTTTTTTTCACTGACGTATTTTTTGACTGATGTAGCAGGGAAAATAAATTACAATGAAAGAACATTCTGTCCGTCAAAAATGATGGACGTATAAATGCAGTCCGTCTGACCTTGTTGCATCACTCACACACAAAGCTATGCGGACGTTGTAGACGTGGCGCACTCTGCAAGTCCGTTCTAGCAGTATTACGTTCTTGCCTAACCTGCGTCCATTTGCAGCGTCCGTCAGCCCCCGCACTTCTGTGCGGACGTACTTCGTGTGTGGGCCTCCATTTAACACAATTGTATGCTATCACGGACGTACTTATGTGCGGGCAACACGGACGTTAACACTGCGTTCGTCTGACCCCAGCCTTACTGTATGATGGTACTTGCTGGCCTGGCACCAAAGGCAAAATATCTGGGTGCACTGATGCCTTAACCAGATGCATATCTTTTTAATATAGGACCACATGGTCCACCCCTGCATTCTTCCACAATACTACAGAGGGGTTACTGTATGATGATACTTGCTGGCCTGGCATTAAAGGCACAATATCTGGGTGCACTGACGCCCATTACCAGATAAAAAACTTTTCAATATAGGACCACATGGTCCACCCCTGCACTCTTCAACAATACCACAGAGGGGTTACTGTATGATGATACTTGCTGGCCTGGCAGTCTTGCACCAAAGGCAGAATATCTGGGTGCACTGACTCCTTTACCAGATGCATATCTTTTTAATATAGGACCGCAAGGTTCACCCCTGCATTCTTCCACAATACCACAGAGGGGTTACTATATGATAGTACTTGCAGGCCTGGCACGAAAAGCACAATATTTTGGTGCACTGCCACTGACGCCTGTATCAGATTCATATCCTCAGAGGGGTTACGGTGTGACGGCACTGTTGGGGACGCTAAAGGACCAATTTTAAAGCACCTATTGTTACTTTCATCCAAAGCCTGCATAAGTTTCACAATAATTTAGGCAAAAAAATCAGTAAACTTTTTCTGCGTGTACGAAAATGTCTCCTCTTTTCATACAGACTGCCGCCCCAAGCAGTTGTTTATGGATAGATTAAAGGAAAAGCATTTACCGTCATATGAAACGTCATTTTTTTGTTTTTAAGTGTTTCTATACATCCTAGAAATCCGCCACTTCACGGGCAGGTTATGGGGACCTCCTAGGCATGATATTTGAAGGAATTTTTATTTTTAACCCTTATTTCATGGAAAACTTACTGTCCCTTTAAAAACGTTTTTTTTAAACTTTTTGTCCTTGTTTCCTGTCCCCAGGGCACTACCCGGACCCCCATACACCTTTTATGGCAAATATGTAGCATATATGCCCTCTTGGAGGGCACTCTAAAAAACGAATTTTCAGCCCCATTGACTTGCATTGGGTTCGAGTTCGGGTTCGGACCCGAATATATGGGAAGTTCGTGTTCGGGCTCGAACCGAACTCGGGGGGTGTTCGGCTCATCCCTAGTCCTCTCGCTAAAACGGGGATGCTAGGGAGAAAAAACTGCGCCCCCATTGATTTTCACCTCTGCCGGTCACATGCCGGCTCACCACGCCTCGCGAGGTCCGGCTAGTTGGCGTAGTGATCCGTAGGAGGAGACTGGGGGACTTACTCCCCCAGTCTCTCCCTGCTCCCGCCGGACGTAGGAGGTAGACAGAGCCGCGGTCCTTGCCGTGGGATAGAAAGTGAGTATCTGAATTTTTTTGGGGGGGTTACTGCTGGTGCTAACGGATTCTGCACCAGTGGAATCCGTTACAACAGCCAGGACTTGCTAACTTTTTGTTAACCACAGCCAGACGTTAATCAGCGTTTGGACTTTGTAATCCTAACGCTGATTAACACTTTGCGCTCCCCATGTTAAGCATAGGGAGCGCAAAGTACAGTAACCTCGTGCTGAAAAGCGCAAGATTCCAAACGCTAACGAGTTTCTTAATTCGTTAGCGTTTGGATTGTAATATCAAGAAAAAATATATCAGGACCAAAAAGGTGGAGCTTCCAGTACCATGCCACTTTGTGGAATTCGGTAATGACGTTTCACAGCTGAGATTTCAGGTAGTGGAAGGTATCCCTAAGTTTACCAGAGGGGGGATAGAAAGAAAATCCTGGAAAGGAAAGAACTTTATTGGATTTACCATTTAAACGGATGTCCCCCCAAGGGTTAAATAGAGAGGCGGGTTATGCACCCTTTCTATAATGTAGGTCACAAAAATTGGGGATTATGAAATCCTGCTTCGTCGTAGCTATTTAGGTCTCCAATGGTGGGAATGGGTTAACTTAAGTGTTATGTGAATAATTAAGCAGATTTTGCATTTAATAAATTTAATTGATAAAGTGTATTAATAAATCTACAATTGACACCATTGAAGACATGGTAGCAACATTGGTTTTAATGGCAATGCTTGTGCTGTGGACACAATCAATCATTGCAAACAGGTGTTACAATGAGGAATCTGTGTATAACACCGCTGGTTTTAATGATGGTTAATTACCTATGATGTATTTATATTGCAATAATCTCTTATCTGGCCTCCCTCTGTCCCGCCTCTCCCCCCTACAATCCATCCTGAACGCCTCCGCCAGGCTAATTCACCTCACCCGCCGCTCAGTCTCTGCCGCTCCCCTCTGCGAGTCCCTTCACTGGCTCCCCATCCACTGCAGAATTAAGTTCAAAATCCTTATCCTTACCTACAAAACCCTCACTAACTCAGCTCCCCACTACCTGTCCTCACTAATCACCAAATACACCCCAGCCCGCTCCCTAAGGTCAAACAGTGACCTGCGACTAGCTTCTCCCTGCATCACCTCTTCCCATGATAGACTGCAGGATTTCTCACGCGCAGCCCCCACTCTCTGGAACGCTCTCCCTCGTACTGTCAGACTTTCCCCTAACTTCTCTTCCTTCAAACGCTTCGTTAAAACATTCCTATTTAGGGAAGCCTACCACCCAACTCACTGACGCAACCATCAATCACTCTCACCTTACAGTCCTCTCCTCCTGTTTCCAACCCCAACCCTCCCAGATTGTGAGTTCCTACGGGAATAGGGCCCTCATCTCCTCCTGTACTGTTTGTCAAATGTTGTTCAATGTATTGTAACCCTGTCTATACTGTGCTTATTGTACAGCGCTGCGGAATATGCTGGCGCTTTATAAATAAAGAATAATAATAATAATAATAATAATAATAATGTATTTAAGAAGGTGTAGAGATATGTTTAGTAGACTTGACAAAGACCTGGTTGCAGGTCGAAACGTTGTTCTGCTATGTTGATGGAATAAAGCCAGAATTTATTGCCATATGATGGAGTATTTTTTTTCTTGATATTCTGCTATGTCCTTGGAGTGAGTACTTTCCAGCGGCAGCTCAAAGGTGGGTGGCAGCAACCTGAACTGAACTTTATTTGGATTGTAATATGCGGTGGCCACCAGGGCTAATGTTAGCACCAGCTATGTAATATAGCCCGATATGGGTAGCAGTGATCCAGGACGCACTGTGACAATATACAGTATGTGCAGAATGAAAATGAGTCAATCGACGCAGCTTATGCTGTTTAGGCTCAAATCTATTAAATACTATTCGAGAACTAAAGGATCGCGTAGTTTCCATTTTCATATTGATCTATACATGTATCATGGCAGATTAACATCTTTCTGGTTTCTATGTTT
This sequence comes from Leptobrachium leishanense, assembly GCA_009667805.1. Lineage (NCBI taxonomy): Eukaryota > Metazoa > Chordata > Amphibia > Anura > Megophryidae > Leptobrachium > Leptobrachium leishanense. Next base: position 43,218,225 of record CM019064.1, read on the forward strand.
TTATGTGGATTTCTTTATGGGGTGAGTATGATTATTAATTTATGGTGGCAGGTGCATGGCTGAGATAATCCTGGGCTCGCGTTTTCTAATTGTCATCACGTATACTTGCACAGAAATGTGCATTTGCAGTTTTGTCGCCATATATTTCAGCCTAGGGCACTTCTTTATGCTTGAGGTGGTAAGCCTGATTTTCCATTCGTGGTGGCAGGTGCACCAGGATGATAATTATTACTGTCCATTAAGTTTATGTTGCTGTTTGGTCACAGGATTAGTCATGGTAGACAACCCAGTGAAGTGGTTTTCTTTCTAAGTTTGTTTATTTCTACTTTTATCTTTAATGCTATAATTTAGTCCTCCCGCCCTGTGACTAAGGAACGTAGGGTCTGAAACATGGATGGTGGGCACCCCCTTCTTGTATTGCCCTTTATTTTATTTACATGTTCACTTTCTCCAACAAACATTTGCCGTTTTCCACTGTGAGCTGTGTATCCACACACACAACACACAAAATGCAGAAGGCTCTACCCACCCAGAAATCCGAAGATTTAAAAACATCTGTCCTTCTCTATGCCAACCTAGGGCTCTATTCCCTAGTGATCGCTAACTGCAGTGTTTGGGTGAGTAAGCGTTAACGCCAGGATAAGTGACTTTAACGAATGCCCCCGTATTACCTTCCTGCCGCTAAGGCCTTGTGCACACAAGCACACTCAAAGTGGAAGGAACGTCCATGAGAGTGGACGTTCCTTCCACTCGACATCCGCCTCCCCCCCCCAGCGCTGCAAAGCGCGATCCTCCTATGGTGAAAAAACTGCGTGCTTGCTGTACTTTGCACATCCTATACTTAAATTGTGTAGCGCAATCAATAATTAGAGGTAGGATAAGTAAGGTATATTTTTTGAGAAAGTATTTTACCAGGAAGGATACATTGAGATTTCTCTCGTTTTCAAGTATCTCCTGGGTGGCGAGTATGTACCGTTAGGTGTCTTGCCCAAGGACACTTACTGGAGAGGTGCTCTTGCTGGGATCGAACCCATGACTCCACAGGTTCTCTCCACGCAGAGCAGTGATGTTACCTCTACTCCTCCCAGCCGGTGCCTTACAAAGCGCTACAAACATTTTAGCGACACCTAAAAGCTGGTGCTAACCACGTTTCTGAAATCATTTAGCACCCCCTAACCCCCCCTCAATATATCAGAACAGTGGCCCAATTTGCCACTTCTTGTAAATGGGAGCATAGTAAGGACAAAGAGACTCCCTCGCCATTGCACATTGCTGCAGAATGATTGCCATGAGAGCCCGCAGGGCTTGCAGCCCAGCAGCGCAACCCTCCATGGAGTCCTGTCCATGGCGTCCAATGGGGATGCTACGGGGAGAGCTGCAGGCGCAGGTTTCCCTGTTAGTGTTCCCCATTTTCACGATAACTTTGTATTTAGCCATATTACATTCTTGCAGCTAAAATGGGGACACTAATGGGGAAAACCAGCGCCTGTTTCCCTGCAACCTTCCCATTTTAGCACCATGTTACGAGGCAGGCGCTAATTCAGAAGCCTGCCCTGTAAAGCAGCACAACCCTCCCTGATACTAGCGCTAGTGCTTTCGCGCTGCCGTGAGTATCACCTCCTGGATCCAAAGGACTCCATGGAGGGTTACGCATTTGGGCTGCAAGCCCTGCGTGATCTTGCTGTAGTCAGGGATAGGGCAGAATACCGGGAGAGACGTGGGGTCACTCACTACTGTAAATGGGTGAGATTCAAGGGGTTATAATGGCTGAAAATCCCTGTACAGTACAGATACAAGGTGTTACTGTAATTTCTAGATGCAGGCATTGCACCAAGACATATGCTGCTGACAGGTGAAGGGATGGAAGGTGCGGCTTTTTTCATGGGTGATCATTTTTCTTCCATGTAATAATAGGTTTCACTGGATCTCCACCAGACCCAGATTCCATGCAGCAATCTGTGTTATGTTTCACCCAAAGCTGCGTTGCTGGCAGAACGGACATGCATTGTTTCATGACTTTTAATAGATTTTTCTACAAACTTTTCTGGGCAGAATCCGCGTCCAAAGCAAAAGTTTTCTTTGCCCCCTGAAAAATCCAAATAGATTTCTAGAAATAATGGAAATGATCCCTACGTGCATTAATCTCATAAAAGCAGGCATTAGGTTATGGTAACGAAAGACCTACCAAGTTTTTTTTTTATATAATAAATAGAATTTAAAAATACTTTATGGCTACATTGAAACGGAGCGAGCTGCCTCTTTCAAGGTGGCAGAAATATGTGTGAGAGCATAAACGGCGGCACGATTAATTTACTGCAAACCGCCGAAAATGCCTCTTTCGATAATTGTATATATAAATTATATGTTTCAATTTAAGGTTTTCTGGATATTTTTGGCAACTTGAAAACTGAACTTGCCGTGTTTTTATTATTTATTTGCACATGTTTGGTAAATGCTTCAATTACTATTTGAAATTAGTAGTAGCTAATAATTCAGTAAGATTGCAGAGCACATTGCAGTTATAAATGAAATGAACGATTCCCGTGTTTAGACAGCTGCATTTAATTTGGAAGTTCAGTCTGCTAGAATTGGTTTTGCAAAATTAAGAGGCATAATGAATATGCATAGGTACATATAAAAGATTAAGCTCCTACACTTGCATACACTATACACTTGCATATGCTTTGTATTCTTGCATACACCACTCTCATCCTTGCATCTGTTTATGCAGCTTTATTTTATATTGCTAAACAAGCACTTTTAGTATATATATATATATAATATATAAATAAGTTAAATGAGTATTGATTTGCACTAACAGTGTTATTCAAAGAGAATCGAAAAGTCACCACACGTTCGGTGACTTTTCGTTCTCTTCAATTCGGCGCGATTTGGCGATCCCATTTCGGGCACCGAGCGGGGTATTCAGCAAGCACCCCAGTGCCGTCGTAGTGCAGGGAAAAGCCGCCGCAAACCCGACGAAAACTGACCGCAAAACCCGGCGAACGCACACCGAAACCCCCAAAAACATCTGGATTAACCTCGCCGAACACGCCGGAGAAACCCGAGCAGCCGCCGATCACAGCGCAGAGCAGCCGCCGGAAAAAGCCGACACCGCAGACGAATGGAGTGGAAAAAAGTTTGCTTGAATGTTTGAAAAGTGAAACGCTGTTTCGCAAAGAAACTACTGAATGAAAATGTCTGAAATTCACAGATAAGATCCAATGAATGATAATAAAAATAAAAAACGATTTAACCCTTTCGCTGCTGAGGCATTTCACACCTCTGTGCTGAGGTCATTTTTACCGGTTTTGCTCATCATGTTTAAATGCGTTTTGAAGGCTTATTTTAGTATATGACCCAGACATATTATATATCGTTCTTTCCGTCAGATTAATAATATGTCATTATTATATGTATACGTCATGACCTGTCTGTATATTATAACAAAAAATGCAATAAAATATGAATTTTCAATAATTTACAACGTGTAAAGTGTATTTTCACATTTTAACATGCGAGCAATTGCGGTTATATTTTGTATGGGGTGCGCTTGTTAAAAAAATTAGAGATGGGGTCTCGTTACATTTTTTTTGGGGGAAATTACGCAATTTTTAACAAACGCACCGCATACAAAAATCGTTAGTGCAGCATCATTGTTCACATTATAATTGAAATGGGAACAATATTGCTGCATTAACAAACCAAAAAAAAAAAAAAGTTTTTTTTTTTTTTTTTATAATTGTTTTTTTAATATTTTATTTTTAATTTTTTTTAAAAAACTTTTTTCACAGTGGTGTTTGGTATCGTTGGAACGGCCATGCTCTGGCCGATCCAACAGTACCAAACATTAACCCCTAGCTGCCACGGATCGGGAGATAGGGAGTTCATTGGAATCCCCTATCTCCACCGTTGGTGGCAGCTAGGGGTTAACTCCAGGACTGGCATCATCGTGCATAGCACGATGACGCCAGTCCTCAGGGGGAGTTCCCGGAGGCTTGGCCGACATCCAAGATGTCGGCCAGCTCCGGGAAAGGATCACGAACCGGCGCTTTTCAGCGCCGATTCGTGATCCGGCTCCCCAGGGGTTAATGAGAGCCACCGTTTGGAAGGGCAGGCTGTGCCCTTCCAAGCGGTGCCTGTCTTAACCCCCTGCTCCCCAGCGATCGGGAGGGAGAGAGGTCCGAAGGACCTCCCCCCCTCCCTTTCAGGCGCCTCCTCCGCACATGCGGGGGGGGGCACCCGAATTAGATGTCATTGCGTAGCCGCGATGACATCTAATGTCCCCGCCGGGCTCCCGAGTGCTGGGCTGACATCCAAGATGTCAGCCCGCACCGGGGGGGGAGCAGCAATCCGCCGGAATCCGGCGGATTGCTGCCTCCTGTGCTCGGACGCGCTGAGCGCGTCCGTAGCACAGGAGAACCTGAGCGCGTCCATAGCAGCCAAGTGGTTAAAAAAAAAAAACGAATAAAAATTCTCAAAAAAATCCCGAAAGATGCCTAAAGGATCCTAAAAAAATCTATACATAAAGAGACTTTCTACTGCAGAATATAATAATAAATGGTTTATTAGATATTGAATTAAAACGGGAATATTTTTAACATTGAAGCCTATGGGATTCGCCTGAATAAACCTGTTGAATGAAATGCAGGGCATTTCGGCAACTTTTCACTGCTGGTTTGTGTTCTCTGAATAGACTAAGCATTGCTTCTCTATGGGGATTTCACTGCCCTCAAACAGGCACCGTATGTGCAGGCAATTCGCCAACATTTGGCGAACTGCCTGCTCTCTGAATAGCCGAATGGCCAGGAAAGGTAAACGTACGCTGAATTTCACTGTTCGGTTACCTTTCGGCCCCAATTCAGATCTCTTTGAATAACCCTGTTAGTATCATTAAGTATCACTTAGCAACAAGTCACAGCCTATCTCCTGCTGATGAGGGCATGATAAGCCTGAAACAGCTGCCCAGGAGAGGCTGTGACCCGTTGCATAACCTGACCTTTGCTAAAAAAAAAAGCCATCTAGTATGGCACTGCACTGGAACGGAGGGTTATGTGTTAAAACAGACCCAGGATGCAAAAAAGTGGGAAATTGCAGACTTCATTTGCATGTCCTTCCCAAAGTCCCTTGCTGCATATGGGGAATGTGGCACATGAGCTCCATAAAGCAGTTCCCTAAATTGGTGGACTGTATAAATGTCTTCCACAATTATACACTTGATTATTTGCTATGTGGAGGCTTTCAATCTCACTGTTTTTCCCTCCACAATAACATTTATATATTATACAGGATACTAGCAGCTCCTTCCAAAAAAAATAAAACTGCAAAACCAATGCAAAATGTGGTGCAAGGCCAGAGAAAATATACAAAAATCCAAGGAGTGGCCGCACTCAAAAATATAAAAATACAAAAATTATTATAATCCAGAGCTGCAGCATATAACGTCACGTTCCTGGTAATCCGTCAGTAATTGAGCGCATCCACGTGGAGCTCATCATGGCTGTAAGCAATCTGTTGGTGAGTGAAATCTTCATTCTTTTTATATACTGTGTTCTTTACTTGCAATGTAACCTTGAAAATGGCTCCTATCAGGGTTATTCAAAGAGAATCGAAACGTCACCGCACGTTTGGTGACTTTTCGTTCTCTTCAATTCGGTGCGATTCGGCGATCCCATTTCGGCGACCCTGCGGTGTATTCAGCAAGCACCACAGGGCCGTCGTAGTGCAGGGAAAAGCCAATGCAAGCCAGACGAACACTCATCGCAAAACCTGGCGAACGCTCACCGCAACCCGCAAAAACATTTGGATTAACCCCGCCGAACACGCCGGAGAAACCCGACTAGCTGCCGATCACAGCGCGGAGCAGCCGCCAGAAAAACCCGACACGCAGATGAAGGAGGTGAAAAAAAAAACAGTACGCTTGAAAGTTGGAAAATTGAAACGCTGTTTGCAAAAAAAACTGAGCAAAAATGTCTGAAATTTAGATACAGCAATATAGAAAAATATTTACCATCTCTTGTGTGTGATGATTAAAAAGGTTTTATTCCATGGTGAGCACAGGAAAAAGACAACGTTTCGACCTTCACAGGTCTTTGTCAAGTCTAAACATACAAAGTATTTTGCACATATAAAATTACATATAAGATCCAATGAATGATAATAAAAAAGGGCTGTTACAGAAAAAAGAAAAAACGATTTAAAAAAAACAGGAGAATTTTTTGCACAAAAATGCCTAAAAGATCCTACAAAATCTATAAATAAAGAGACTTTATACTGCAGAATATTATAATCAATGGTTTATTAGATATTGAATTAAAATAGGAATAGTTTTAACATTGAAGCCTATGGGATTCGCCTGAATAAACCTGTCGAATTAAACCACCGAATGGCAGGACATTTCGGTAACTTTTCACTGCTGCTTTGTGTTCTCTGAATAGACGAAGCATTGCTTCTCTATGGGGATTTCACTGCCCTCGAACAGGCACGAACAGGCACCGTATGTGCATGCAATTCGCCAACATTTGGGGAACTGCCTGCTCTCTGAATAGCCGAATGGCCAGGAAAGGTAACCGAACGCTGAATTTCACTGTTCGATTACCTTTCGGCCACAATTCGGATCTCTTTAAATAACCCTGTATGTGTTAATTCTGGTTAATAATAAATTTTGTATTTTTATACTTTTGAGTGCGGCCAATCCTTGGATTTTTATATATTTTCTCAGGCCACACACACATACAGTTGTGTTCAAAATTATTCAACCCCCAATGCTGTAAAGGGTTTTAGTGTACATTTGTTATTGTATTCAGAATGAAATCCTACAAGGACTTTTTAAAGAACCATATGCAACTAAAATGACATCAATTGGTTTTGTAATACAGTAGTAAATGTTTATTTTGTGAATTCTTCATTGACACAATTATTCAACCCCTTAAAGACTACCACTCTGAAGAACAGAGGTTCATTCAAGTGTTTTAAATCAGGTATTGAAAACAGCTGTGGATGTCACGGAGCAACAATAAAGCATAATAAGCATAATAAGCAGCATTAGGCAGCATTAAAATGACTGTGATACTCAGCTCCTTCTAGACATTTACTGGTGTGGTTACAAACATGGTGAAGTCAAGAGAATGGTCCAGGAAGACAAGAGAAGAGGTGATTACTCTTCACAGGAAGGGCGATGGCTATAAGAAGATTGCAAAGATGTTAAACATACCAAGAGAGACCATAGGAAGCATCATTCGCAAATTCAAGGCAAAGGGCACTGTTGAAACGCTACCTGGTCGTGGCAGAAAGAAGATGCTGACTTCGACTGCTGTGCGCTACCTGAAGCGTAGAGTGGAGAAAAGTCCCCGTGTGACTGCTGAGGAACTGAGAAAAGATTTGTCAGATGTGGGTACTGAAGTTTCAGCTCAGACAATACGGCGCACACTGCGTATTGAAGGCCTCCATGCCAGAACTCCCAGGCGCACCCCCTTGCTGTCTCCAAAGAATAAGAAGTATGCCAAAAGTCATGTGGACAAACCACAGAAGTTTTGGGATAGTGTTCTGTGGACTGATGAAACAAAATTAGAACTGTTTGGGCCCATGGATCAACGCTATGTTTGGAGGAGGAAGAACAAGGCCTATGAAGAAAAGAACACCTTGCCTACTGTGAAGCATGGCGGGGGGGTCAATCATGCTTTGGGGCTGTTTTGCTTCTGCAGGTACAGGGAAGCTTCAGCATGTGCAAGGTACCATGAATTCTCTTCAGTACCAGGAGATATTGGATGACAATGTGATGCAGTCCGTCACAAACCTGAGGCTTGGGAGACGTTGGACCTTTCAACAGGACAATGATCCCAAGCATACCTCCAAGTCCACTAGAGCATGGTTGCAGATTAAAGGCTGGAACATTTTGGAGTGGCCATCGCAGTCACCTGACTTAAATCCGATTGAGAACCTCTGGTGGGACTTAAAGAAAGCAGTTGCAGTGGGCAAGCCTAAGAATGTGACTGAACTGGAGGCTTTTGCCCATGACGAATGGGCGAATATACCCGTAGATCGCTGCAAGACACTTGTGTCAAGCTATGCTTCACGTTTAAAAGCTGTTATAACTGTAAAAGGATGTTGTACTAAGTACTAAGATTGAATGTCACTTGGGGGTTGAATAAAACTGATAATGATGTGAGCACAGAAAAGACATTTGTGGTTATTTCATTATAAATGTTATGTTATATTTGTCTGACCTACACGTGCCTCTTTGATTTAATTGTAAGCAAGATGACTGAATGATCAAAATCCCCAATGTCAAACTGGCCAAAACACTCAATTTCAGTGGGGGTTGAATAATTTTGAACACAACTGTATATACATACATACATACACATATATTAAATTTCCTTTTTATTCCTTACAGGTAAATAGGATGTATGTATATATATATATTGTGGGAGTATAGCCCAAACGGAGGCTACCTTTGCTGGCAAAAGGTAGTCCAGGTGAAAGAAAGTTCTTTTAAACCTGTCCAGCAGACAGTATTTTATTTAAAAGGTTGCAAAAACAGAAATGAAGACAGAAAATAAACCCTTGCCGCTCAGGCTCTTACTAAACAGTTAGGTCCCCTATCTAACAAATGGTGAGCTAACCTCAGCCACCTTAAACGAACAAAATTACTTTAAGCAACCTTTACACACCTTGTAGCTCCCTCAGAAGGCTTTCTGAGTCCCAGGCCAGAGCAACTTCCTGGTTTAGCCTCCCCTCTTTTATCTCCCCTGATTAAACATCAATCAAGTAATTAGCACTGGGGAGAGACACAAAACCTGGAAATCCAGACACTACATGCAGCCTGGAAACCTGGTCTGGATCTCCTACTTCTGCATATATGATAGAAACCGAGGGGAAATGTATCGCCCCTCAATGACCTTCCCTTTCCTTATGTCACAATATATATAGACACACACATACATATATTAAATTTCCTTTTTATTTGTTACAGGTACTGTATATAGGATATATATATATATATCCTATATACCTGTGAAGAATAAAAAAAAGGATATTTAATTCAATAGTCTAGTTTCAGGATAGAATCTCTTTCATTCAGGATGAAAAACTATTTTTCTCTTTTTTGTAGCAAACTTATAGGAAGTCATTGTATTGTTGGCAATGTGATTTCATAGTCGTAATACTCAATAAGACAATTAGCAATTACATGCTGCTACAAAATTAAAGCAATAAGAATTAAATATATTACCTAGACTGCCTGATGTCTATTCCCTTAATTGTGATTGTTACTGAAAAGGATCTAAAGTATGCTAATTATAGCCTCTAATGTTTTAGTGTATTGGTCTCCTTGCTACTTTAGTTTGTGTCTGTGATCGAGAAGTGCACGGTTTAATTATGTTCAGTCTTACTCACAGCATGTCTGAAGCTGGAGAAAATGAAAGTCTTATTTTTAATGCAACCTTGAACTTCAAGAGAATGCTAGTCTCTGCGCCGCGTTGGCTCAGTTATATCTAATGATATGGCCTTATACAATTTTAATAATTGCGCATTGAAGAAATTATTTTGATGAAGAGGAAGATTAGATGCTGTACTTATTAAGTGAATGGAAAAAGTGTAGGAATGAAGCTTTACAAGTGATTGACATGATTATTAGGGATGTGCGTTTTGTTTCGGACCGATTTTGTTTTTCTCACGAAACGGCCGATTCGGTTGCTTCGGATTCGTCCAACGTTCTGGACCGGACTGGCAACGAAATACACACCATACGAAATATTTCCCGATACGAAATGAAAAAATTTCATTATTTCGTATGGACATGAAATTTGTAAAATCGCAAGTCATTTTCGTTCTATTCGTGATTTCGGATCCGTTTTGGTTCATTTCGGACAACCTTATTTTTGTATCATTTCGAGTCCGTTTCGATTCCATTGCTGATTTTGTAATTTCGTATCGTCAGTCACTTTTTTCACTTGTTCCAGTGCTTTCTTTCTCAATCAATAATATTTTGATTTGAAATATTCAATTAACTTTTCCTAAATCCCCAGTCTAACAGCACAAGATAATGATATTTTATATGATTAAATAAAGTTGTGCAATGCATATTCATAAGAACTTAGGGATCTTTCATAAAAAATGATACGTCCGAAGGAACGTATCGGCAGAATTACAGTATCGACCGAAATATCGGAGCATCCGAAATGCCATATGTCTAAAGTCAAAACGAAAATCCGAGAACAAGGATGGACCCTTTGAAACGAAGAGAATAGACAATCCGAAAGACCGAAATTCCCCGATTTCACGAAACAAAAATCGATACAAAACACCGAGTCGAAACAAAACAAGCCGAAACGATCCGAAACAAAACTTTTAAAAAACCGAACGAGCCGAAACTAACCGAAACGGGAAAAAAACACGTGCACATCTCTAATGATTATGAAAATTAGAGACATGTACGGAGGGTCGTGCGGAATACCAGTTGACTAGAGAGGACCTTCTACATGAAAGTATATGGATGCTTTTCCCATGTCACGAAGAGTTAAATCAAGAGGATTGATAATGAATAACAGGCTCTCGTAATAAACGCTTATTCACTAAACTGCATGCCCATGGTCACGTGGCCTGTTGCCCAAAGGTCATGTGGAAGACAAGCAAAGATATGTTTTTAAAGAAGAAAACACAGAAAATGCAAAATGTGAATAATACCTTCTTTGGATTGAAACATAAACAATAGGGGTTATTCAAAGAAAGCCGAACTGGCCCTGAAATTTCATCGAACAGTGATTTTCCCCATATGGTGTAATTTTGGAGACATTTTATTATTATTATTATTCTTTATTTATAAAGCGCCAGCATATTCCGCAGCGCTGTACAATAAGCACAGTATAGACAGGGTTACAATACATTGAACAACATTTGACAAACAGTACAGGAGGAGATGAGGGCCCTATTCCCGTAGGAACTGACAATCTGGGAGGGTTGGGGTTGGAAACAGGAGGAGAGGACTGTAAGGTGAGAGTGATTGATGGTTGCGTCAGTGAGTTGGGTGGTAGGCTTCCCTAAATAGGAACATTTTAAGGGAGCGTTTGAAGGAAGAGAAGTTAGGGAAAAGTCTGACAGTACGAGGAAGAGCGTTCCAGAGAGTGGGGGCTGCGCGTGAGAAATCCTGCAGTCTATCATGGGAAGAGGTGATGCGGGGAGAAGCTAGGCGCAGGTCACTGTTTGACCTTAGGGAGCGGGCTGGGGTGTATTTGGTGATTAGTGAGGACAGGTAGTGGGGCGCTGAGTTAGTGAGGGTTTTGTAGGTAAGGATAAGGATTTTGAACTTAATTCTGCAGTGGATGGCGAGCCAGTGAAGGGACTCGCAGAGGGGAGCGGCAGAGACAGAGCGGCGGGTGAGGTGAATTAGCCTGGCGGAGGCATTCAGGAAGGAGTGTAGGGGGGAGAGGCGGGACAGAGGGAGGCCAGATAAGAGATTATTGCAATAGTCGAGTCGGGAGATTACCAGGGCGTGTATGAGTTGTTTTGTGGTGACAGCGGTAAGAAATGACCAAATTCTGGAAATATTACGCAGTTGGTATCGGCAGGAGGAGGAAAGAGACTTGATGTGGGGGATGAAGGAAAGAGCAGAGTCAAGTGTAACTCCAAGGCAGCGAACTTGGTTTGATGGGGAGATGGTGATACCCTCCACCGTGATAGAGAAGTCAGGAGGTGGGGAGGCATTGGAGGGAGGAATAAGTAGGAGTTCAGTCTTTGACATGTTGATCTTTAGGTGGTGGGAGGCCATCCAGGAGGAGATGCCAGATAAACAGTCACTGACTTTTGAAAGGACAGGGGGAGAGAGATCAGGGGTAGAGAGGTAGATCTGAGTGTCATCAGCGTAGAGGTGGTAATTAAAGCCAAAGCTGTTGATGATTTTGCCCAGGGAGGAGGTGTAGATGGAAAAGAGCAGAGGACCAAGGACAGAGCCTTGAGGTACACCAACAGATAGAGGCAATGAGGAGGAGGAGTTACCAGCAAAGGACACACAGAAGAACCTGTTGGATAAATAGGAGTCAACCCAAGCAAGTGCAGTGTCACCGAGACCCAGAGAGTTGAGGGTCTGTAGAAGGAGGGGGTGGTCAACAGTGTCAAAAGCAGCTGAGAGGTCAAGCAGGATGAGAATAGAATAGTGGCCGTGTTTTTTAGCAGTTAGGAGGTCGTTGGTGACTTTGAGGGCAGTTTCAGTTGAGTGTAGGGGACGGAAGCCAGATTGCAGGGGGTCAAGTAGGGAATTGGAGGACAGGAAGAGGGAGAGGCGGTTGAAGACTAGTTTTTCTAAGAGCTTTGATGTGAAGGGAAGCAGGGATACAGGGCGGTAGTTGGATGGAGAGTTGGGATCGAGGGATGGTTTCTTTAGTAAAGGGGTAACTAGCGCGTGTTTGAAGGCGGATGGAAAGGAGCCAGTGGAGAGAGATAGGTTGAAGATGTGTGTGAGAGCAGGGGTGAGGGAGGAGGTGAGGGGAGGAATTAGATGTGAGGGAATGGGGTCGAGCGGGCACGTGGTGAGATGTGAGGAGGACAATAAGGAATCGACTTCCTCCTCAGTGGCTGGGAGGAAGCGGCAGAGGGTGGCAGAGGGGACCTGTGGGAGTGGAGGTGGCAGATAACTATCTTGTGTTGGGATGTTGCTTCTGATAGAGTTTTACTGAGGAAGTAGTCTGCCAGGTCTTGAGCGCTGAAGGCAGCTGTGGCGGGAGGTGCAGGTGGGTAGAGGAGGGTGTTGAAGGTGGACCAGAGCCGTTTAGGATTGGAGGACAGCGAAGATATAAGAGATGAGAAGAAGGATTGTTTGGCCAAGTGGAGGGCAGAGGTGTATGACCGGAGAATAAACTTGAAGTGAACAAAATCAGCTTCAGAGCGGGATTTCCTGCAGGCACGCTCTGCCGGGCGGGAGCATATTTGCAGGTAGCGAGTCTGGAGGGTGTGCCAGGGCTGAAGCTGGCGGCGTGGGGCCTTACAGAGTCGAAGAGGAGCAAGAGTGTCTAGAGCAGAGATAAGCGTAGTGTTGTAGTGATTAGTGGCAGCATCAGGGCAGGTGAAGGATGAGGTATGAGGGAGGTGGTGAAGTAGGTTGGAGAATTGATGGGGGTCCAGCATGTAGATTTCTGCGAGTGTGTGTGCGGGGTGGGGGAGCAGGGTGTTTAGGAAGTCCAGATAGGTTGAAAGAGAGAAGGTGGTGGTCAGAGATGGGGAAAGGGCGACAGTTGAACTCAGAAATGGAGCAGAGGTTGGAAAAGACAAGGTCAATAGCGTGACCATCGCGGTGGGTAGGGAGGAGGGAGGATTGTGTGAGTCCAAGGGAGGACGTGAGTGAAAGAAGTTTGGAGGCAGCAGGGGCAGAAGGATCATCAATGGGAATGTTGAAGTCCCCGAGAACTAGGCATGGAAGATTAGAAGACAGGACGTGAGAAAGCCAGGTAGCAAAGTGGTCAAAGAACTGGGAGGTTGGTCCCGGTGGGCGGTAGATGACTGCCACCCTGAGAGCCAGAGGAGAGAACAGGCGGATGCAGTGTGTCTCGAAGGAGGAGAAGGCGAGGGATGGGGGTGGAGGGAGATGCTGGTAGGTGCAGGTGGGAGAGAGCAGGATTCCGACCCCGCCACCATTTCGCTCACCCGGTCTGGGGGTATGGCTCAAGTGTAGACCGCCATGTGAGAGAGCAGCAACGGAGGCCGTGTCAGAGGGAGTTAGCCAGGTTTCAGTTAAAGCTAGGAGGTTGAAGGAGTTTGAAAGGAAGAGGTCATGGATTGCTGTGCGTTTGTTGCACACAGAGCGAGCGTTCCAGAGGGCGCAGGAGAAAGAGGACAGGCGCTGTGGGATTATGGGAATGAGGTTACTGGGCTTGCAGGGAGGTGATTTATGTGCGATGGAGATAGGATGAGAGGGAAGTATTGGATGTGTTGTGGGGTCAGGGTTAGGGGATATGTCACCTGAATAGAGTAACAGCAGGAGGGTGAGAAAGAGAAGGTGGGAATGGGATTTGTGGGAGTGGGAGTGATTGGCAGCACAAGAGATAGAGGGAGACCATGTTCTGAGGAAACAAAGGAGTTCATGCGAGGCCATCATGTGGGACGAGAGGAGGGAGGGAGAGATGCAGATAGTGTAGGGGTCGGTGGTAGAGGGGCAGGAGTTCCATTAAAGGAGAAAGGTAGAAGTAAAGAGTAGAAGCGTGAGAGAAAGCATGATTTGCCATTTCAAAGCTGTTAATTCACCAAATATTTGAAATATGGGTGATCTTCGGTGGCAGTGAAATCCCCATAGAGAAGCTGTTCAGAGAACACTGAACAGCAGAGAAATGTCAGTGAAATGCCCTGCTGTTCGGTGGTTTCAGTCGGCAGGTTTAATCAGGTGCATCCCATATGTTTCAATGTTAAAAATATTCCTGTTTTTATTAAATATCTATTAAACCATTTATTATTTTAATCTGCAGCAAAAAGTCTCTTTATTCTCCTGGATTTTTAGGCATTTTTTCAGCTTTTTTTTTTTTTTCTTCAAATATTTTTTTTTTCTGTAACAGACATTTTTATTATTATTCATAGGACATTATATGTAATTTTCAGAGATTTTTATGAAGTAGTTCTTTTGTAAACAGCTTTTATAAGTGGCAGTGTTTTTTTTGTATTTTTTTACCCCATTCGTCGGCTTGTTGACTTTTTCCAATGGCTGGTCGGCGCTCTGTTTCGGTGGATCAGCGGCTGTTTTTGGATTTTTTGGCAGGTTTACAGCGGCGACTTATCGGATCGGATCTGATGTTTTCCATGGGGGTTTTTTTTTTTTACTTACTAGACCGGATACGATATTACGGTGGTTTTACAGAGGTTTTTAATTTCGATTCAGTGGTTTTTCGGCGTATTTTCCCTGCACTTCAGGGACCCTGTGGTGAATACTGAATTCACCGCAGGGTCAGGGAATTTGATACCCCGAAGTACGGGGAATGAAAGAGCACCGACATTCTGGTGGACTTTAAGTGCTCATTGAATAACCCTAGTATGAAAGAAAAGATGTGGCCTAGTTTTACTACTGATTTATAGTAAATCTAGAATAGAGTTAGGGGTTAAAGCAAGGAAATCACAGCTTGAAAACTATAATATTCACTCAAAATAAAAGGAGGGCTGTCATCATTTGGCCTAGGGGGAGGGTGCATTAATAAAGCTGCATCTTTAACAACTCGGACGCCTGTTCATTTCAGCTGAGGGCGAATTGTGATGCCTTGAATTCAGTCAGTCAAATTGGAGACTGCAGGCAAAAATGGAGCATCATCTTCCATAGTTAGAGTTAGAAATTAGGGTCAGGATTAGATATTCGGATTATGACTAGCGAGAGATACTTAGAAACTAGGATTAGGTTTTAAAATTAAGGTTAGGGTTAGGGTTAGAGCTAGGGATAGTTATTAGAAATTAGTTTTAGGGTTAGAAAATAGTTTTAGACATTCTTATTTGGGCAAGCCTACCACCCGTCTCACTAATATACTTCCCCCAACCAGTCCATCCCTCTCACCTTGCAGTCTTCTCCTGCTGTTTCTCACCCTCCAACCCTTCTAGACTGTAAATGCCCACAAGAATAGGGCCCTCGTTTTCTCCTTTGTTGGTTAGTCAAACGTTATTTTGTCTCAATGTATTCTAACCCTGTCTATAATGTATCCATTGTTCAGCGCAGCGGAATATGTCGGCGCTATGTTTCGGGTTAGTAAATAGAGTTAGAAATACAGGTTAAATTCAGAAATTAGGGTTAAGGTTAGGGTTATAAATTAGGATTAAGGATCAAAAATTAGGGCTAGAAGTGAGGGTTAGACATTTGGGACACAGTTAGAAATTAGGATTAGGCCCCGTTCACACTGTGCGATTTTAAAATCTCGCGATTTTCCGCGCGATTTTCATATTCGCGACATAGTGCTATAATGTCGCGCGACGTCGCGGTTTTGTGCGATTTTTGCAAAGCACCACCAATACAAATCGCAAAATCGCAGATAGCAAATCGCAAAAAAAGGGTCATGTACCAGCGAAATGCTACCGCGACGCGCGACATGCCACGTCGTGCGGCAAGATGTGAACAGCTCCATTGAAATGCATTGGAGAAGCTACACAGCGCGACGTCGTGCGGATTTTGCTGCGACGTCGCGGCAAAATCCGCGCAACAAATCGCACAGTGTGAACGGGGCTTTAGGGTTAGGGTTAGGGCTAGAGTTAGATTACTGATTGTGCTTATTTTAGGGTTAATTTCAATTTAGTGTTAAGGTGAATCCTAACCCTAACATTATGCTTAATTTTTAGGCAACAGATTCTGCCCCTTCTAGCGCAAGCGGTGCCCAATATTGCCAAGATTTACTGTTTCAATAAGAGTACATTGTGCCTCTGTTGCCAGATTATTAAATCTGCATTCGCTTTGCTATTTAACCTACGTTTACTATGTGCAGCTCTCAGCATGTGATACAGTTTACTCCGCCTTGCAATGTCCGCTGTTCTCCCCGTGAGAAGATACGTCCATCAGTGCAATAATGAGGGAAATTGTAGTAATTCTATTTAGTGAATTTAGGTCATTGTTTTCTTTCTTACAGCAAGCTACATAAAACTGATGAAGCCTTCTTATACTTCCATTCACTTAGATGACGACACACTGTGCTGATAGAATGCAGTAACACTTATTCCATAAACAGTGTAGGCTGATCATTACCATCTGTCCCCTATTATTACACTTTATTTATAAAGCACCAGCAGATTACGGTACGATAAGGCACAAATCTTTTTCGCAGTCATGCCTTCATCTCCATTTGCCACAATAGCACATTTTACCACCTGGGATACATTTCTTAGAATCTTCAATGTCTTGTCTGTTGCACGAAATACTAAAATGGCATTTCACCAAATGAGTAGCAAAATCATTAACTCCTGTTGGTCACATTCATCACATATCTAATGAAATATAACACAAGTAAAAGACATTCATTTAAAACATGTTTTTCGATTAAAGATGGCTAATTTCTTGCAGCCAGGATAAGTCAGGAATATCCCACATCATAAAAGTGGTGAGTGAATACAATTGGCCACTCTCATGTACACCAAAAGCTTGGCGTCCATCATCCCCTACGGCAGTGGTTCCCACCCGTGGTCCTCATGTGCTCCTAACAGGCCAGGTTTTAAGGATTACACTTGGAGAAATGCAGACTGAATCCTGCAATCACTGAGCAGCAAATCATATCACCTGTGTTGTGCTTCAGATATCTGGCAAACCTGGCCTGTTGGGGGTACTTAAGGACCGCGGTTGGGAACCACTGCCCTACGGGATCCTCAATGAAGTCTGAATGACTCAGCCGGACCACAAGAACATCAGGGAAACATAACATAAAAATACAAAACAAAACAAAATAGTGCAGATCATAAACAATGTAGGAAAAAAAACAGATTTATTGCACTCTCATGAAAAGAATAGTAACAGTACAGCATAAAAGCCTAAAATAGCCAACCCTGTTGTAGTCTGAACCCAGGCTGATGTAGCAAGATGTCCGTAGTATTATCCAATACCTTGGATAATGAATAAGAGATTACACAAGCAGACAATTGTCTGATACAACGTCAATGTTTGGAAAACAATCACCACTCTTTTCACAGATGTAAAACATATTCTATATGGAGGGGGGGTGAAAGCACCACAGTGAAACACACAGGAATAATATTATAAATTATAACGAAAACATCTACACAAAGACAAATAGCGATATTAACAATAACAATATTCACACATGACACAGACACCCTGTACCCGTGTAGGCACAGGGTGACTCGGACATAGCAGGGGTTAGGGAATAAAATGACATATGAGACCCCCCCCAGAGCCCGTAGTCCCACATCTCCCAATAATAATGCCAAGTCTAAGGTCCCCCAGTTCAAAGTGACTATCATTACAGTAGGCATAAAGTACGCAAATAGTATCAGCTTATTATTACCAGAATGAATGTGTTAAATTCTAATTTAAGAATTGACAGAATGGCTCAATAGATGTGAGAATAAACACATCTGTGACATTCATTTATTGCCTGTTAACTGTTTATGTTAAGCCCGGAAATGAGTATTTGTGTCAATATACCAAGACAAACAGATAAGTATTCAGTGTTGAAGAGCCTGTGGATCATTCTTCTTCAGGCTATTTTGGAACACCTATAATTTCAGAAATGGACATTAACCCTTTTGCTGCTGAGGCTTTTCCCGCCCCTGTGCTGAGGTCATTTTTACCGGTTTCGCTCATCATGTTTAAACGTGTTTTGAAGGCTTATTTTAGTATATGACCCAGACATATTATATATCGTTCTTTCCGGCAGACTCGGCAGATTCATAATATGTCATTATTATATGTATACGTTATGTCATGTCTGTATATTATAACAAAAAATGCAATAAAATATGTATTTTCAATAATTTACAATGTGTAAAGTGTTTTTTTTCACATTTTAACATGCGAGCAATTGCGGTTATATTTTGTATGGGGTGCGCTTGTTAAAAAAATTAGAGATGGGGTGTCGTTACATTTTTTTTTGGGGAAAATTACACTATTTTTAACAAACGCACCGCATACAAAAATCGTTAGTGCAGCATCATTGTTCACATTATAATTGAAATGGGAACAATATTGCTGCATTAACAAACCCAAAAAAAAAAAAAATTTATTTTTATTTTTCATTTTTTTTTTTTTACAAACTTTTTCACTTTCATGTTTGGTATCGTTGGAACGGCCATGCTCTGGCCGATCCAACCATACCAAGCATTAACCCCTAACTGCCACGGATCGGGAGATAGGGAGTTCATTGGAACTCCCTATCTCCACAGTTGGTGGCAGTTAGGGGTTAAGTCCAGGACTGGCGTCATCGTGCTACGCACGATGACGCCAGTCCTCAGGGGGAGTTCCCGGAGGCTTGGCCGACATCCAAGATGTCGGCCAGCTCCGGGAAAGGATCGCGAACCGGCGCTTTTCAGCGCCGATTCGCGATCCAGCTCCCCAGGGGTTAATGCCAGGCACCATTTGGAAGGGCAGGCTGTGCCCTTCCAAATGATGCCTGGGTTAACCCCCGCAGAGCCGCCGATCGGGAGGGAGAGAGGTCTGAAGGACCTCCCCCCCTCCCTTTCAGGTGCCTCCTCCGCACATGCGGGGGGGGCGCCTGAATTAGGTGTCACCGCACTGCCGCGATGACACCTAATTCCGGCGGCTGCAGTCCCGGATGCCGGGCTGACATCGAGGATGTCAGCCCGCACCGGGGGGGCCAGCGATCGGCCGGAACCCGGCCGAACGCTGACCCCAATGGGAGGACGCGTTCAGCGCGTCCTCCACATACCAGCGGGAATGCTGAGGACGCGCTGAGCGCGTCCTCAGCATTGAAGTGGTTAATGCCCTAAGGAAAAGTTCAACGTTAAATGCAATGCATATATTGAATATATATATATATAGCAATAAATAGATAGATAGATATAATACACCAGGAGGGCAGCACTCGACCTTTACTAAGCATAACGGACAGGTCCTTCTCAAGGCAAAAAACACAACAAACCAGGAGGAGGAGATCACACTAACACATTCAAAAACTTCAAAAGTAGCCTATACTTTTAAACATTTAGAGATTTTACACAATTTTAACCCTTTAAAGATTCTAACAACTCTTAACCCTTTCATGATTTCAACAGTTTTTAACCTATTCAAGATTTTTTTTTTTTTACAAGGTTTTTAACCCTGAGCTCTGTTAAAAGAAATTATGGGAATTTAGTTCACAGTATATGGCCATACATTGCTTAAAGAGACATGCATGCTTTGCTAGTGTGCTTTTAAAAACGTGCAAAGCATTTTGAATGAGTCACTAGTGTCATTCAGCAGACATAAAAAGCAAGTAAATATTATATTTTTTCATATTTACCTGCTTTTCTTTCTTGGGGTTTTCCACGCCCAGCTCAGGAGGCAGTTTGAGCTAACCAATCAGTGCCTGTACCTAAGTATAGCTAAAAAATGAAAGAAGGATGAACCTGTATAGGTTCTCAGTGCAATGGCGCTAAAAAAGGATTTCCTTATTGAGCAGCTCACCTAAAAGGTGTTATCCCACACCCATAAATCAAAGGAAAGATGGAGGATACTTAATTTAAGTATCAAGGGAGCGCTTGTATAATATATACTAAGTATGGTTAAAAGGAAAACAGTTTAGACTTATCTTATTGACTCCAAACAGTTTTTTCTGTACAGATTCTTCAAAAGGTATAAATGTTCCTATAATAAAAAGACAACAAGGCAATAATCGCTCAGTATAATATACAAGGGAGATAAATCCCCAATTATAGCTTATGAGGTTTGCACTCACAAGGGCGGAGCCTATATTGGCTCACATTGGAAAGCTTCTGGATTTCTATGGGGGATCCCACCCAACTCCAAACGATAGTGGTGGTCGTGGTTATCTCAAAAGCAGAAAGAATGGTGCATATAGTGCATTATCTTTATGCACATGTATATTATATTGCATTAGATATCGACTCACGTGGTTTAGAGCCTCCTGTGGGGGTGGCTCTGTAAATGCGCCTCTGGACCTCTTACTTGAGAGGGGGTCCCTCCTCGCCAAATGGAGCAACTCAGGTCGAGTGGAGAAGATCGGCTCAAGAGAAATAGATCCGTGGAAAGATGTTCCAGTAAAAAAAGCACATATATTGGAGCATAAAAATATAATAAAAGTATAAAATGATAATACCAAATCAATCCTGAGACGCGTTTCGCTTGCTGTCTGCAAGCATCCTCAGTCAGGAATAGAATAGCTAAAAAATGCACTGAGCATGTGCGTCTGAGTTGCTCCTCCTCCCTCCTGCACTGTCAGCAGAGGGGAGGGCGGGGCTGAACTTTCACCCCTGGCTACTGCAGAGTCGGGGAAGGAAAGAAATCCATACACACAGGGAGAGACACAGCAAGAAACGGTAAAGAGAGAAAGACAGCAAGATAAAGCAGAAAGTGAGTGAGTCAGTGGGTGAGTGTGTTTTGCTTTCACAGTTTCAGAGATGCTAATATTCAGTTCCTCAGTTTCTCCAGTCTGAGGTCCTGAGCTGTACAGCTTGTGTTAGTTCATACAGAAAAACTTTTTCTAGACATGCATATCCCTTTAAACCTCTTAGTGTATTTTATATGAAAAGGGCTGACAATCCTCAGCATGCCCCCTCCCTGTCACAGGTGTTCCACTTTCAGGCTCTATTTAACCCTGAATCACAGGGAGCACCAGAAAGGACTCAGTAATCAGTAATGGAGTTGATCCCATAATGACGGTCATAAGGTCATGTACAGTTGGACCTGTCAAAGTTGTCTTAAGCCTGTTGACAGACATAAGCAATTCCGCACCGCTGCAGGTATCACCTCTTGGAGTCCATAGAACTCCATGGAGGGTTGAGCTTTCGGGCCTCGAGCCCTGCGAGATCTCGCTCTCGCAAGATCACGCAACAGAAGGAGAGTAGACTGGGAACTATTTGTTTCTCCAGTCTCACTCTGCTCCCGGCAACTAGAAGCGGCAGATCGAGCCACAGTTCTCGCCGAGGGAAGAGAGTTCAGTATCGGATTTATTGGTGTTGAGGGTTTAGGAGGGGGGTTAATGATTTTACATTTCCAGAATCATTTAACACCAGCTTTTAGGACTTAGTGTTAGCACTTTGTAATACCTCACTTATTGAAACGCTAAATAATGATTACGTTCCCCATGTTAATTATAGGATGTGCAAAATACAGTAAGCTCACGGACATTAACGCAAAAAATGTATGCGCTAACGGATTACTAACAGAGGTAGCGTTAGGAAGGTGGCATGCATTAAACACACTTATCCCGGCATACATACCGCGGCGGTAAAATTAGCGTCAACTAGGGAATAGAACCCACTGTGTTTTGTAATTATAAAATGAAAGGTTGAATGGGAAAGAAAGTATAATACTTCTCTGAGAACTTTCAGCTTGACAGTCTTATAAAAACAGCAACTGCTAATAAAACCAAATAAAAGAGAGAACGTTATCAAGTTTCCTCAAAGTTTTTTTTATAAAGATTGATTTAAACGCTGTTTTTTCTAAGTTACGTAACTTATCTTAGCATAACTTGACGAGCTGCGAATACCGTCAAAACTGTCAAATTTCAAATAAATCAGTCAGTTAATTTTTGGAAATATTTAAGGTTTAAAGTCTGTAATTTGACTGGATAAAAAAAACGCTCTTCTAACATAAAATTTCACATATGTAGACATTTTTAAAGATCCGTCCACCTCAGGGACTTCTCTGAAGTTAGTCACGGTGACTGTTTATATAATGTCTAGTGTAGAGCTTAAATGTATCTGCATTCACACTCTGATATGCAAGGAGTAAATTTATCCCAGTGAGAATTCTACATGGGATAGAACTTGCAGCTTGTGCATCCAGTGGGTGGACGAGATGATTGCAGCTCCTGTCAGATTCCTGCAGGAACTGATTCTGGAGGTCCGGCTGCGGCACACAGAGTGTGTTCAGTATTTCATGTGGCTCATAATATTATGAGCCATGTGCTCGGAATCATGTGCAAGCTGCAGAGTTGTTACTGCAGAACGGGAAGCAATAAATAAGAAGAAAATATTGGATGGGAGAAAAGGATATCAGTATAATGACAATCTTAGATCGGAAAAGCTTGGCTTAAAAAGAAATGGAAGTACAGTGAGGGGGATTGGTGGGCACTCCAAGCAGCCTGACCACATTAATAAGTTAAAGTGGTCACGGTTTGCAGCATATGCATTTAAAAGGAACACAAGAATGTCCAGTTAATGTTATTTACATAGCCATGGGTGACAAAGTGTGCCTCCTTCATCAGCCCAAGTGGGTGTTCCACAAGGCTTCCCTTTGCCTTTGAACCCTTACCGAATGTGCCCACTAGGGGGAGATAACTCCCAGCAGCTGGCTGCTGCGGAGGGCCCCTCCTCCAGCACATCTATGTAACGTTGGGGGCTTCCAGCCTTTCCGGTGTGCTTGAGGGCAGCATGTCTGATGCTGCTCACTCACCAACATCCAGTTTAAATTGAAACAGGCAGGGAGGTGGCTGCATGAAGTGCGGCTTGAGAGGGGGGCGCGGTCTGGTGAAGGTCTTTTAAAAACCAACAGTTCCTTCTAAGCAGTGCCAGATCGTGGTTATCCATACCTGAGCTCCTTGTACCTGAATTATCTCGTGATTTAACCTGTTATTGACCTCTGCTTGTTTTCTGACTATTCTGCCTTCCGTTGCCCTAGACTATTTTCTTGTACTACGCTTCTGCACTGATATCGACCCGGCTATTCCATTTGACTATTCTATACGCTGTATTCCTGATTCTGGCTCGTCTGACTACCCCCGTGTTGCTGACCTGGTTTTGTATTAGGACATTGTCTTTGATTAACCCTTTCTGTCTAGCTAGTATACCTGGCCAATTCTAAGGACCAGACAGTTAGGGATTCTTCTACGGCTACCCTGTTGGTAGCTTTTGGGGCTCTGTGGAGTGTTGGGCTTTAAGGACTGCGTGGTGGGATCCAGGAACCGTGACATTACGATCTGGCAAAAAATGGATCCCGCAAACTTAACACAGCATTTGAGTAACTTTGTATCCAGACAGGACGAGCAGGACCATAGGATGGATCAGTTTGCTCTCGCCTTACAAACTATCCTGACTCGTACGGCTCACCTGGAACCAGCTGGGGTTGCACCTCCGCCTGCTATACCTGTGTCCACTGTTGTTCAGACATCCCAGGTACACATGATCGCTCCTATGAGGTTTGACGGTGCTCCCTCGGAGTGCCGGGGATTTTTGGTCCAGGTGGATATTCATTTTAAATTAAATCCACAAATGTTTATCACTGACATAGCCAAAGTGGGGTTCCTTATTAACCATCTGTCTGGCAGAGTGTTGACATGGGCGAATCCTTTATGGGAGGCAGAGAAGCCTATTGTACTGAACTATAAAGAATTCATAGCCGAGTTAAAACGTACGTTTAATCCTACCAGAAAGGCCAAGGTAGCTGGCAAATCCTTGTTCCACATACGTCAAGGGAACAGGACTGTATCTGATTATGCTATAGAATTTAAAACGTTGGTTTCTAACGTGAACAGGACTAATGAGGCTCTGGTTCTGGCTTTTATGGAGGGTTTATCAGAGTCATTGATGCATGAGTTGGCTCCTCGTAAATTACCTGAGGTGTTGAGTGAATTTATAGATTATTGTATAGATCTGGGTGATCAGATAAGGGACAGAAGAACTCCAAGAGAGAAACCTAAGAGACCGTTACCAAGGTTGGCTTCTGTCTTTCAGGCACCACCAAGAGAGTTATCCCATCCCTCTAAGCCTATGCAACTAGGACATACTAGGCTTACAGAGGAAGAGAGAACAAGGCGTCTTTGTGAGGGATCGTGCCTGTATTGTGGTTTAAAAGGACATTTACGACTTCAATGTCCCACTCGCACTAGAATGCATAAGTCGGAAAACTACCGCACCTAAGGCAACTGAGGAGACAGGCCTTGGGTGTGACGTTCATGTCTTCTGTCAAAGACACTAGACTCTTGTTACCAGTATCCATGGCTTGGGAGACCAAGACCATGCATACTACCGCTTTTGTTGACTTTAGGGCTGCTGGTAATTTCATTGGTGTTGAATACGCTTCCTCCATTTCTCTCCCTCTGGTTGTAAGAGAGACACCCTTGGCCATTGAAGCCATGGACGGTAGGCCGTTATCCTCTCCCAGAATTACTCACAATACTGTTACAGTGGTTCTTACCACTGGTCTCTTGCATAAAGAAGAGATCATATTTCAGGTTATCCGTTCACCTTCCAATCCTGTTGTGCTTGGTTTCCCTTGGTTGGTGGAACATAATCCTGTTATTGATTGGGCTAAGGGAGAGATACTGTCTTGGAGTCCTGCTTGTTTTGGGACTTGTTTAATACCCATTCAGCATATTGGTGCCCTGAACACACCTACAGCTCCTCCATTGTCTACAGAGGTTCCTGACTGGTATGCCGATCTCAGGGCTGTATTCGATAAAAGAGAGGCAGAGAAACTACCTCCACATAGACCGTATGATTGCGCCATAGATATTCATCCAGGTACCATGCCTCCTCGAGGCAAAGTATATCCTTTATCCATAAAAGAGAACCAAATCATGGAGGAGTACATAAAGGAGAATTTGGAGAGAGGTTTTATCAGACGTTCCTCTTCTCCAACAGGGGCTGGGATATTTTTTGTATCTAAAAAGGAGATTTACGCCCGTGTATCGATTATAGGGGGCTTAACAAGATCACCATCAAGAATGTGTACCCTATCCCTCCTATATCAGAACTGTTCGACAGGTTAAGGGGATCAGCAGTATACACAAAACTCGATTTGAGAGGGGCTTACAACCTGATACGTATAAAAGATGGGCATGAATGGAAAACAGCATTTAACACCAGGAGTGGGCATTATGAATATCTGGTCACGCCGTTCGGTCTCTGTAATGCTCCAGCTGTATTCCAGGATTTCATTAATGATGTGCTCAGAGATTTTTTGCAATCCTTTGTTATCGTATACTTAGACGATATACTAATTTACTCTCCCGATTTTATAATCCACCATGAACATGTCAGACAGGTATTAGCAAAACTACTAGACAATGGTCTTTATTGCAAACTGGAGAAATGTTTATTCGACATTACTACTGTAAAATTTCTTGGGTACATTATCACTCCAGAAGGTTTTGAGATGGATCCTTCCAAACTCACGGCCATCTCAGAATGGCCTCTCCCTCAAGGCCTCAAAGCCATACAGAGGTTTCTGGGGTTTTCCAACTATTATAGGAGATTTATCAAGAATTATTCTGCTGTAGCTTCCCCTATCATTATTATGACACGTAAAGGTCTGAAGAACCAGGTCTGGTCTTCACAATCCAAACAGGCATTCGAAGCTCTCAAACAGGCTTTCACTTCCGCTCCAGTGTTACGGCATCCTGATCCCAGAATTCCATTTGTTCTTGAGGTTGGTGCTTCCGAGATAGGCATTGGGGCTGTCCTATCTCAAAGAGAGTCTCCAGGGAAGCCTCTACATCCTTGTGGGTTCTTTTCAAGAAAATTATCACCAGCAGAACGCAATTATGATATCGGTAACAGAGAATTGCTTGCTATTGTGTCTGCCCTGTCAGAGTGGAGACATTTGTTGGAAGGTACTCTTGACCCTTTGTTGATAATCACTGATCATAAGAACCTTACGTACATCGGGGATGCTAAACGTCTGAACTCGAGACAGGCCAGGTGGTCATTACTACTGCCTTGGTTTAATTTTGTGTTGACTTAGAGAACAGGTGACCGCAATGTAAAGGCTGATGCCTTATCTCGTCAATATGACCCGTATGAATCAAATACACAAGACCACAATCCTACAGTTCCTCCTGAACGTATTGTGGCTTCCACGGTCTTGTCTGTTTCCTCGCCTTTTCTGGAACGCCTCCAAGCAGCTCAAATGGGGGCTCCACCTAACAAGCCTCCAGATATGTTGTTTGTGCCTGAAAAGGAAAGACAAGAATTACTCATAATGTTTCATGATTCAAAACCAGCAGGTCATCCTGGTATTACTAAGACTCTTACCAGTATCTCCAGACAGTTCTGGTGGCCCACCATGCGACAGGACGTACGTCTGTTTGTTTTGGCTTGTCAAGTCTGTGCCAGAAGCAAAACCAGTAAAACCTTGCCTGTCGGTCTATTGCAGCCTTTACCCATTCCTAATAGGCCTTGGTCTCATCTATCCATGGATTTTATTGTGGACTTGCCGAAGTCCAAGGGTCATACTGTGGTTCTGACAGTTGTAGACCGCTTCTCCAAAATGGCTCATTTTATCCTTTACCCAAGCTTCCTACAGCCAAAGAACTGTCTGTCGTCTTTGCTAGTGAGATTGTATGAATACATGGGGTTCCGTCTGAAATAGTCTCTGACAGAGGAGCTCAGTTCGTCTCTCATTTCTGGAGGGATTTCTGTGCAGAGATGGGGGTGCGATTGGCCTTCTCTTCAGCATATCATCCACAAACCAATGGGGCAGCAGAGAGGGCAAATCAGGGTCTCGAGCAGTACATACGTTGCTTTACCACACAACAACAAGACAATTGGTCGGAGTCGTTGCCCTGGGCTGAGTATGCACGTAATAACGCCGTTAACGAGACCACTGGCCACTGTCCTTTTTCTGCTATCTATGGTGTTTTCCCTCCGGCTCTACCGCTTCAGTTTGCTGAACAGGCCATCCCGGCTCTTGATGAACATCTCACACAACTACAGGATATTTGGAGACAGATTCGCAAAAACATGGAGCGCAATATTGCTGTCCAGAAACGCAAGGCTGACAGGCATAGGTTACAAGCTCCTTCCTACAATGTCGGGGATAGAGTTTGGTTGTCCACTAGGAATGTGAAGTTGCGGGTGCCTTCTATGAAAATGGCACCTCGGTTTATCGGTCCATACAAGATCATTCGCCGCGTTAACCCTGTGGCTTATGCTCTTGCCCTTCCTAGACATCTTCGCTTGCACAACATCTTCCACACCTCCCTACTGAAGCCTTTGTTGTGTAACAGGTACACGCAGGTTGTTCCTCCTCCACCACCTGTTCAGGTTGATGGAGAGATGGAGTATGAGGTTAGGAAAGTTCTGGATTCTAGGCTGTTCAGGGGTGCTCTGCAGTACCTGGTCGATTGGGTGGGTTATGGTCCGGAGGAACGGTCCTGGATTCCGGCTTCCAACATGTCTGCCTCTAGGTTGGTCAGGGCGTTCCATGCCTCACACCCCGATCGCCCTGGTGATCGTCCTGCCACTCGCCCTGGTGGTCGTTCTGCCACTTGTCTTGTTGGTCGTCCGGTGGCCTCCCGTGGAGAGGGGGGTACTGTAACGTTGGGGGCTTCCAGCCTTTCCGGTGTGCTTGAGGGCAGCATGTCTGATGCTGCTCGCTCACCAACACCTGGTTTAAATTGAAACAGGCAGGGAGGTGGCTGCATGAGGTGCGGCTTGAGAGGGTGGCGTGGTCTGGTGAAGGTCTTTTAAAAACCAACAGTTCCTTCTAAGCAGTGCCAGATCGTGGTTATCCATACCTGAGCTCCTTGTACCTGAATTCTCTCGTGATTTAACCTGTTATTGACCTCTGCTTGTTTTCTGACTATTCTGCCTTCCGTTGCCCTAAACTATTTTCTTGTACTACGCTTCTGCACTGATATCGACCTGGCTATTCCATTTGACTATTCTATACTCTGTATTCCTGATTCTGGCTCGTCTGACTACCCCCGTGTTGCTGACCTGGTTTTGTATTAGGACATTGTCTTTGATTAACCCTTTCTGTCTAGCTAGTATACCTGGCCAATTCTAAGGACCAGACAGTTAGGGATTCTTCTACGGCTACCCTATTGGTAGCTTTTGGGGCTCTGTGGAGTGTTGGGCTTTAAGGACTGCGTGGTGGGATCCGGGAACCGTGACAATCTACACAGCTGACACGCGGCACGCATCATTGACTGGAGGGTGATGGCCTACATTCAGGACGTTCCACGGCAGCCAATGACGCGCGCTGCGTGCCAGCTGGTGGGCGGGCCTTTCACAGCCCATTGATGCCAGCGGGGCATGCTGCGCCTCCCTGCGGCATTAACTCCCTCCTATCTCCGGGACTGCATAGTACGCCCTGCTGCGATAACAGGTTAAAGCTGTCAATGTCTACTGATATGCCTTGGAGGTTTTCATGTCTGTTACCCCCACCAGTGTCTATGGGTAGGTGGTCAGTTGTGTGTGGGGACCATGCCTCTTGCCCCTCCTCCTGTTTTATTATAGCCTCCAACAGTCCTACCTGGTTGTGAGTGGACATGTCTGCCACCCAAATATTTTGGATAGCCATTGGTGTCTAGGACAATGGTATGGCCTGACATTTATATTGTGTGCCCCAACTGACATGCGTTGGGCAGTCTTAGGGAGACTAAACAGGGTGTGAAGATGTATCCCCAGGAGGAATAGAAACTGCAGTTCACAGCACTCTCCACCAACGTGCTAGAATATAGACATACAGAAAAAAATAGAACATGCAGTACAATACAACCTTATAGATGGTCAAATAGGTTTGTGTGTCGATACAGGATCTTCAATGGAGTACAAAGCCTCTAGAATTAGAGCATACACAAGGACATAGCGTAATACTGTCAAAAATTTAATAAAACATAAAACCACAGAAAGGAAGCCACTCACAAAATTAGTGGCACACAATAGATAAAAGTGTGCAACAGCGCATTTTAAACAATTCGTTCGGATAGTCACCACAGCCGGAAAGACATCGTCCTTAAAGCGTAATTTTCTGTAGGAGAGCCTGGCCAGGATACCACTCCGTGCTGAGAAGTCCAAATCACAGGTGAAGCCACAGTCTTTCAGAACAACCAATTGGGGAACCGAAGACCTGGAGACATCCAAAGTGAATGATGGACGATCCGATTCGCGGACGAAAAATGGACGATCCGGCGGGCGAACGAACGAAAAATAGAAACGAGCAAGTCAGTTCGACGCGTTTCGTCCTCCGACTTATTCATGAACTGACTTGTCCGTCCGAATCTTCTTTCTTTTAAAGTCCACATTTCTTTAATCAATAATCTAAAATACATTCAGGTGTGGATACCGGAAGTTCCGAAAATCCCCCGAACGAGCGCATCGGAAATGCGCTCGAACGAGCGCATCGGAAGTGACGCCTTTAGGCATCAGAATCCATTAAGGCTAAGGGCATAATAGACCCAAACCCAATGGAATGTATGGGCAACATACGAACAACAGAATAAAACGAAAATATAAAAAACGAAAATATAAAAACATAATATTATCCAGAAATGACAATAGAGGAACCTATGGAGACAAAAAAACACAAATGTGCATATATACTGATGACGTATAACATAACCATAATTGATCAATTGCATGTGCTAGTGAACATATTTGATTTTATTTGGTTAAAGTGTATAAGCCAAAGACCTATAGAGTACTCCAAAAGGCACCAAAAAGGACTGAAAGTACAGAAAACCCCCTATGGAAAAACTAGCTAGATCTCACATATATATAATGTATACATATAGGGTCACAAAAACCAAGGCCGTCACATAAAGGATTGAAGCTCCAAATCAACATTAAGACCTGGCGGTTTCAAAGTATCCATATAAAAAATCCACTTAGTTTCCGCTAGAGAAAGAGCTTTAGCAACATCACCACCCCTCCAGTTTTGTTTAACTTTTTCAATGCCCAACCAAACAAAAGTAGAAAAATTGAAACTTGAGCACTTACAACAATGTCTAGGTACACTATGCTTATCACTATGTTTTCTGATGTTATAAAAATGCTCATAAATACGTTCTTTAAGTTTTCTTTTTGTTTTCCCAATGTATTGGGCCCCACAACCACATTGGAGTAAATAGACTACATTGGTGGTGTTGCAATTTATGAATTCTTTAATATGGTATTCCTTTCCTGTTTTCGTACTTTTAAATGAAACCACTTTTGTTTTAAGCTCTCTACACATGGAGCAAGCACTACACTTGAAAAAACCTTTAGGTTTATCAGACAGAAAATGGATTTTATTGTCCATATTTTCAATTTTATTTTGATTAGAACGTAAAGCACTTGGGGCCAATGTATTTTTAACTGTATTGGCTCTTCTATAGATAACACGAGGAAAGGCCGGCAGATGTTTAGACAAAATTGGGTCATTTTTGAGAATGGGCCAACATTTAGAAAGAGCTAGTTCTATATCTTTACTTCTACCATTGAATTTAGTAAAGAAAGCAAGGTCCCACTCAGTGGGATCTTTTGACTTCCCCAAATTCCTTTGGAAGAAAGTTGATCTATCCAGATCCACAATATCTTTCAAGCTCTTATCCACTAAAGGTTTAGGATATTGTTTCAGAAGGAACTTTTCTGAGAGTTCTCTACTTTGGGTAATGAAATCTTGCATTTCCGTACAGTTACGTCGGATTCGCCCGAACTGATTTTTCGGTATATTTTGAAGCCACTTTTTATGGTGGCAGCTGTTGAAGTTTATATAAGAATTCTTGTCAGTAGGTTTAAAGAAAGTTCTAGTACAGAATTTTCTATCTTTGATAAAAATATTCAAATCCAGAAAATTGAGAGTCTCATTACCCACCTCCATAGTAAAATTAAGGTCAAAAGAATTAGTATTTACAAATTCAAAGAACCCATTGAGGTCGTCCCTGTTGCCATCCCAAATTAAAAGAACGTCATCAATATAACGTCGCCAGAGTGCCAAGTTTGCCCCGTATGGATTGTTGTTCCAAATGGCCTGTTGCTCCCAATGGGCAACAAAGATGTTAGCATATCCCGGGGCAAACTTGGCACCCATAGCTGTTCCTGTCTTCTGAAGATAAAATTTATCCTGAAAACCAAAAAAATTGTGAGTGAGACAAAAACGTATAGCCTCGCCCAAGAACACCCTCTGTTCACTTTCAATGGTGTGATCATCCTCTATTCTTTTATCTATGGCCAACAGACCTTTCTCGTGTTGTATAACTGTATATAGAGAGGTCACATCCATACTAACTAGGATGTAGGTCTCTTTCCACTCTAAATCTTGGAGAATTTCCATGAGGTGTCCTGAGTCTTTGATATAGGATGGAGCTAGTGGAACGTATTTTTGTAAAAAACTGTCGATATATTCTGATAGATTGGCTGTCAAGGACCCAATACCACTAATTATAGGGCGACCTGGAGGAGATGTTACAGATTTATGGATTTTTGGATTATGATAAAGAATGGCTAGTCTTGGAAAAGGGGTGTATAAAAAATTGAACTCATCTTTAGTTAGTATGCCTTGAGTCAAACCACCATCAAGCAAAGTTCTCATCTGTTCCAGAAATTCTTTAGTGGGATTGTGTTTGAGTAATTGATATGTCTCTACATCTGACAAGATTCTCTCAGCTTCTTTTAGATAGTCTGACCTATCTTGAATAACCACCCCCCCTCCTTTATCGGCTTGTCTGAAAACCAGGTCATGTTTGGCCTGGAGTCCATTCAAAGCCTCCCTTTCCTTCCTATCCAAATTAAACTGAATTCGTTTTTGTTTTGGTTCTTTTTTATATTGATCTTTCTAAATTCATCTTCTAGCATGTCCCCAAAGACCTTTATATTATTGGTCTTCTCCCAAATTGGATAAAAGCTAGACTTACATTTAAATTTAGTATGAAGAAATTCTTTTTGTTGTATATCAACCTCAGAAAAAGAGGGCATATTAGTAGATGTCACTACATTCATCGAATCTTCTTTTTTATAAAAAAAAATTTCTTAATTGCCAGTTTTCTCAAAAACCTTTGTAGATCCAGAAAAAGGGTAAACTCATTAGGTGCCTTAGTGGGGGCAAATTTTAAACCCTTATTTAATAGAGATATTTCTGATTTATTTAGATCTATATGAGATAGATTAAAGATACCCAATTGGAGCTCCCTTTCTTTGGATATAGAGTCCTGATTACATTCAATTACATGTCCTGCCTCCTTCTCTTGAGTGGGGAGGACATATCCCGTAAAGGGGAATATCTGTTCCGGTCCTGCCAAAAACCCCTTTTCATGGTGCTTTTGGGGGTCCTTGGTCTAAAAAACCTTTCTTAGATTGCTCTGGATTTTTATCTCTATATTGATTGTATCTAGTTTCTGGATTGTGGTCCTGACCATTCCAGTGTCTTTTATCGTTTCTATGCAAGTATGTTTTCCCACCCTGTCCAATTTGTAGATGGGGCTTATAGTGATAACGATCTTGTTCACTATTATCCCATTTATTGGAAATATAAGTTTTTTTTTTGTTTTTAAAGTTTTTGATTGCCAAGTGTTTTTTCTATCATTATGAAAATTTATATCATTTGTTTTAGAAGGTCGAGAGTTAGTGTATTCTTTAATTTCTGTTCTGGGGTCCCTTTTACGTGAACGTGACCTTGGGTACCCTCTATTTAGATTAACCAGAAAAGGTTTGCCATAGGTATAGTCTATTTTGTCTCTAGACATTTTTTTCCTCTTATTCTCTACTATTGTCTCATCTAGTTTCTCGATCTTTATTTGTAATTCTACATTTTTTTCTTGTATAGTCTCGTCCTCAAAGTTCTTATCAATGTCCTCTTCTAGGGTTTTAGTTTCAATTTCTATACTTTTCATAGTATCATTATGGAAATTAATCAAAAGTTCCATTAGATGGAATGAACACTCCTCCAAAATGTCAGACCATTTACCCATAAATTCCTTATTGTCAAGTCCAAAAGCTGGTGTTTTGTGAATTCTCAAGCCTCTAGGAACAATGCGTGTTTTTAAATATTGTTCCAGAAAAACAATTTCCCACCATTTTTTAACTTCTTTTTCAGCCAATCTTTCCAATTTAACAAACAACTGGGAGGGCTGCGTAGGTACATAATGCCCCACTTGGCTAGAATTGTCTGCAAAAATATTATCCAGACGTCGTTTCCTAGACTCTCTAAGATTTGTCGTCATCAGTCTACAATAAGCCATGGTAGGATCAGAAGGGAAATACACTCCACAGCGGAGAAAACTATATCAATACTAAACAGGGTGTGAAGATGTATCCCCAGGAGGAATAGAAACTGCAGTTCACAGCACTCTCCACCAACGTGCTAGAATATAGACATACAGAAAAAAATAGAACATGCAGTACAATACAACCTTATAGATGGTCAAATAGGTTTGTGTGTCGATACAGGATCTTCAATGGAGTACAAAGCCTCTAGAATTAGAGCATACACAAGGACATAGCGTAATACTGTCAACAAATTTAATAAAACATAAAACCACAGAAAGGAAGCCACTCACAAAATTAGTGGCACACAATAGATAAAAGTGTGCAACAGCGCATTAAACAATTCGTTCGGATAGTCACCACAGCCGGAAAGACATCGTCCTTAAAGCGTAATTTTCTGTAGGAGAGCCTGGCCAGGATACCACTCCGTGCTGAGAAGTCCAAATCACAGGTGAAGCCACAGTCTTTCAGAACAACCAATTGGGGAACCGAAGACCTGGAGACATCCAAAGTGAATGATGGACGATCCGATTCGCGGACGAAAAATGGACGATCCGGCGGGCGAACGAACGAAAAATAGAAACGAGCAAGTCAGTTCGACGCGTTTCGTCCTCCGACTTATTCATGAACTGACTTGTCCGTCCGAATCTTCTTCTTTTTTTAAAGTCCACATTTCTTTAATCAATAATCTAAAATACATTCAGGTGTGGATACCGGAAGTTCCGAAAATCCCCCGAACGAGCGCATCGGAAATGCGCTCGAACGAGCGCATCGGAAGTGACGCCTTTAGGCATCAGAATCCATTAAGGCTAAGGGCATAATAGACCCAACCCAATGGAATGTATGGGCAACATACGAACAACAGAATAAAACGAAAATATAAAAAACGAAAATATAAAAACATAATATTATCCAGAAATGACAATAGAGGAACCTATGGAGACAAAAAAACACAAATGTGCATATATACTGATGACGTATAGCATAACCATAATTGATCAATTACATATGCTAGTGAACATATTTGATTTTATTTGTTAAAGTGTATAAGCCAAAGACCTATAGAGTACTCCAAAAGGCACCAAAAAGGACTGAAAGTACAGAAAACCCCCTATAGGAAAACTAGCTAGATCTCACATATATATAATGAGATTTTTTATATGGATACTTTGAAACCGCCAGGTCTTAATGTGATTTGAGCTTCAATCCTTTATGTGACGGCCTTGGGTTTTTGTGACCCTATATGTATACATTTATATATATGTGAGATCTAGCTAGTTTTCCTATATAGGGGTTTCTGTACTTTCAGTCCTTTTTGGTGCCTTTTGGAGTACTCTATAGGTCTTTGGCTTATACACTTTAACCAAATAAAATCAAATATGTTCACTAGCATATGTAATTGATCAATTATGGTTATGCTATACGTCATCAGTATATATGCACATTTGTGTTTTTTTGTCTCCATAGGTTCCTCTATTGTCATTTCTGGATAATATTATGTTTTTATATTTTCGTTTTTTATATTTTCGTTTTATTCTGTTGTTCGTATGTTGCCCATACATTCCATTGGGTTTGGGTCTATTATGCCCTTAGCCTTAATGGATTCTGATGCCTAAAGGCGTCACTTCCGATGCGCTCGTTCGAGCGCATTTCCGATGCGCTCGTTCGGGGGATTTTCGGAACTTCCGGTATCCACACCTGTATGTATTTTAGATTATTGATTAAAGAAATGTGGACTTTAAAAGAAAGAAGATTCGGACGGACAAGTCAGTTCATGAATAAGTCGGAGGACGAAACGCGTCGAACTGACTTGCTCGTTTCTATTTTTTCGTTCGTTCGCCCGCCGGATCGTCCATTTTTCGTCCGCGAATCGGATCGTCCATCATTCACTTTGGATGTCTCCAGGTCTTCGGTTCCCCAATTGGTTGTTCTGAAAGACTGTGGCTTCACCTGTGATTTGGACTTCTCAGCACGGAGTGGTATCCTGGCCAGGCTCTCCTACAGAAAATTACGCTTTAAGGACGATGTCTTTCCGGCTGTGTGACTATCCGAACGAATTGTTTAAAATGCGCTGTTGCACACTTTTATCTATTGTGTGCCACTAATTTTGTGAGTGGCTTCCTTTCTGTGGTTTTATGTTTTATTAAATTTGTTGACAGTATTACGCTATGTCCTTGTGTATGCTCTAATTCTAGAGGCTTTGTACTCCATTGAAGATCCTGTATCGACACACAAAGTCTTAGGGAGACCCCAGGGGCTACTATAAAGACAAGAAGAGCATGGCAAACAATATTAGTTACGGAAAAGCAATAGGCTCTACATAGATGATAGCATCATGTGGATAAGTGCAAGATAATGCACTCGGGGCACAAAAATCCAAGGGCTGAATATCGAATATTTGATGGATTTAGGGGTTATTATTGCAGAGGATCTAAGGGTAAGTAGACAATGTAATAGAGCAGCAGAAAATGCTGGCAGAATGCTTGGTTGTGCAGGGAGAGGTATTAGAAGTAGAAAGAGGGAAGTACTCATGCCGTTGTACAGAGCACTGGAGTATTGTGTGTAGTAATGGAGACCGTATCTCCAGAAGGATATAGATAGAGTTCAGAGCAGGGCTACTAAAATGGTGCACAGCTTGAAGGAGAAAAGTTACCAGGAAAGGGTTAATGATCTTAACATGTATAGCTTGGAAGAAAGACGAGACAGAGGAGATATATAGAAACATTTAAATAGGCAAAGGGAATCAACAAGGTAGAGGAAGGGAGTATATTTAAAAGGAAACAAAGTAGCAAAACAAGAGGACATAGTCTTAGATTAGAGGGGCAAAGGTTTAAAAGTAACATCAGGAAGTATTATTTTACTGAGAGGGTGGTGGGTACATTGTCAGGTTATTTATTATGACGTGTATTTTCTCTTACTAAATATATATATATATATATATATATATATATATATATATATATTAAAAAATATATATATATCATTAATGACAGTGCCTCCAATACCAATGGTATAATTTGGTTATTTACCCTTAAAATAAGGATTAATAACCAATCAATGTATATACGTCTTAACAAATATATAGTGCAGTATCCCGAGTTCTTTTGAGGCTATGTAGATATTTTTAGACACAATTATTATTATTTCATCATTTATATAGCGCCAACAGTTTCCGCAGCGCTTTACAATAACCAAAGGGAACAAAATACATATAAACGGACATAGGATGGAAACAAGAGGTGTAGAGGGCCCTGCTCATAGGAGCTTACAGTCAATAAAAACATTTAAGATGATATGAGACTACGTAACAATTAAACAAAATCAAGGTTTATTCAAACCATCAAGTCCAACACAATCATATGTTGTCATCTGATCAGTAAGATACAATTTTATGAGTAGTTATAGGTAGTGATTAGTAGCAATACTGCGACACCTAATAATGTAATGGACAAACAGTTTAGATGTATAGACCGCGCCACACAAATGCACAAATCAATTCTTAAACACCAAGTTCTATTCTACCCACTTAAGCTTCTCCCATTATAAAACAATCCTCAACCTGGCTAAAACACTCAGTTACTGGGGCATCACAATTTAGTATTGTGGGGGTGGATTCACTAAATGAAACTTCCTTCAGGGAGACACATAACACAATCTTGATAGGTAAACGATCTCTTCTACAGATTAATCACAGCATCAATACTCAGTTTACACTATCATTCACTGCAGTTACTCTGTAACATATATGATGGACCAAGCAAGATAACCAGTATATTTAATCACTTGCAATCTAAAAAAGACAAACTTCCTATTGACTTAGTATACTATCACATGGATGGTACATAAAAACACATTCAATACTAGCGTTGCAAGATGTAGTTAGGTTATGTTAGTTTATTCTAATGGGGCTAGGGATAACTTGATATATAAAAGCTGTTTCTCAGTGCCAGCTTGTCTCACTACAGGGACAAGATGTCCAAACACCACATTCTTGGAATATAAATAAATCCAATAGAGTTCCTCTGCAGTAGGAACTGAAGGCTGATACTATTGTAATGTTTAGGCTTCAACAGCCAAATAATTCATTTATATTCCTTTAATAGGTGATGGACATATAAAGCAGTGACAAAGCAATTAGGAAATAGATATCAAGTTAAAATTATTCAATTATACTTTACCATCTGGTAGTGAAGATAGATACCGGTGTGAGAGGATTCGAGTGGGTCGTAGTGGAATCGTGGGGTGGCTCTGGTGGTATCTGGCCCTTTCTTTCCTTTTCTTCCCCCCTTCTGTCTAAAACTCACCCCCTTTTATGCGCCAGATTTCTTTATCTAAAGACTGGCCTACAAGGGAGTAGCTTGACAATATTAATTATCATGTGAGTGGTGGGCTGTTTTATTCTTTTCCCCAATATTTAACTAGGTGCTCATGGCACCTATCCAGCAGAGCAGAGGTCTCCCTAAGATCAAAATCCTAACTTTGGAGTTTCTCAGATCTTAGGGACCAAAATCCTAAAGGAATTAATTAATATATTTGACCGGGCAATAACTTAATATATACAAGTATTCTATGCAGCAGCTACAAATATTATTATTATTCTTTATTTACAAAGCGCCAGCATATTTCGCCGCAGCGTGCATGCATAATATACATTGGTATAGATATCTAGAGATATGGGTCTGCAGGATTATCTCAAGCATACATGTGTTTCGTGATATCCCTTAAAATTCATTCATAATTAACAGGTTTAATCTACTGTTTTCTGAATGTTAATAAATGAGACACTAGCTATTTAATAATCAATTAAATGTGGTATGGCCTCTTTCTTTTATAAGAATATCAGTACCATGAGTACCATCTATTATAACTCACCGCGTAAGTTACATATTCAAATACCACCTAGGCACCTTGTATAATATAATGTTACAGAACATATTGCCTTTCTTCATAGTGTCATAATAAGTCTTACAAACTTGATTTGTAGGTAACCATCACTGCTATATAAAAAAAAAAAATTCTAATCTTATTTTTTTTTTACAGCTTGGAAAATTCAACATTGTCCAAGGTTTTCATGATTAGAGAGCTTAGATGTGATCCATTGAATTGCCCTTGGATTTACAATAAGTTTCGCTTTCATGTGGGATACATTGTATTCCTCAGTTACAAGGCAATGCGATTTGCAATATAGCTTCCTTAGCATCTGGGTTTTTACAACCAATAGTGGTCCAGAATGTTATTTTTCCCAGTTTCTGGACAACAGTTGTTGTTTCCCTTCGTCAATATAATCTGATAAAGGGGAATCCTTGTTTAAGAAGTTGGAGGTCCATTGTCTGAGAAACTCATTCTGCTTACCAGGTGTGGTCAAATTACACAGACTGTCTGCTTGAGAAAAATTCCTGGCACTCATTTGAACAGTCCTGCTAAGATATGAAAAATTATGGAAGTTTCATATCTAAAATGATGTGACAACATGGAACAGCCTTCTAATAGAAGTGGTAGAGGCTAAAACAGTGATTGAGTTTAAGCAGGCATGGGATAGACATAAGGCTATCCTAAATAAAAGATAAATGCAAGGAACGTATCCATTAATGGGGCAGACTAGATGGGCCGAAAGGTTCTTATCTGCCAACATCTTCTATGTTTCATACTACAATGTAAGGCAAAAAGTGCTTATCCAGAATACAAAGCAAGTGAACACTAAAAATAAAATTTAGATATCAAGTAAGAGATTACCAGTGTACGGATAATGAGGGGCTGTATACGCAGTAAATATAAATGAGACATTCCTGTTCAACCTGATATTACACTGACAATACCCACCTTTCACTAATGACTTGTTTCTATGACTGTGATTATTTATGCACGTGCCTTTCTGCCAAAACGTAGAATTAATACAACATAATACACTCTTTGTTTCGTATTTTTGCAATCTGTGGAGACACACTGAAACAGAAAGGTGAAAATGATCTTTTTGACAAACCGTGCCCTTTTACGAAGATCACTGTGCATGTGATTTTCTCCTATTATTAAAATAGAAGGGATTTTAGGCAAATTGATTTTTTTTACAGCACGTTTGTTCCAGTCTTTAAACATAATCCTTAAACTAATTTAAATGTTAATTGAAATAAATCTACAAACACTGAATATATTTAAACCACTAAATGCTTTGTTGGTTGTGTGTTTATACAGTTTGTGTACACATCCTGATGAATAAGTGTGAGTGTAGTCTCTGCCATCTATGCATCCAACCATCCTTGTATTTATTCATCAACCAATCTATCTGAAAAAATTAATTTAAAAAACAATAAAAGACTAGAAATCCTAATGAAATATTATAATATTATGTCATTTCAGGTACTCAGTAAGCCAAAGTTAACTAGCAAGTAGCTCCTCATCTGAAAGGATTCTTACCTAATCCATCCATTACTCGTTGGGTTAGACAGGGCCGGATTCCGATCTCTATGAGCCTGGAGCTGAAGATTCTGGTGGGCATCTTTGGAATTTAGTGGAATGAAAACATATTTTGTGTTATTTTATAGCGTAGATAGGGGTTTACAGATTATATATATATATATATATATACACTGTGTATATATATATATACACACATTGTAGCAAGATAGATTGCTACATTGTTACGGGTGCCAGACAAAATCCCTACAGCCAGGTTCCCTAATGCCAACATCCCGACGGCCAACTTCCAGACAGGACAAGTGCTGGACATCCCAACATCCATAATTCCAGCGGCTAACCCTAAAACTAACCCCCTAACCCTAGGTTTAGGGGGTTAGGGTTAGGGCTAGGTTTAGGGGGTTAGGGTTAGATTTAGGGGGTTAGGGTTAGGTTTAGGGGGTTAGGGTTAGGGCTAGGTTTAGGGGGGTTAGGGAGTAGAGTTCGGGTTAGCCGCTGGGATTTTGGATGTCTGAAAGTTGGCTGTCAGGGAGTTGTCTTTGTAGGGAAGTTGGCCGTGTAGGGAAGTTGGCCGTAGGGATTTTGGCATTAGGGAACCTGGCTGTAGGGATTTTGACCCAAACCCCATTGTTACAATGTAGCAAGGGATATACAGTTGGCTATGCCTCTGCCCTTTCTTCTCATTTATCCAATGTACCATTATCAGGGTTCATCCCCAGTTATAAGAGGGTGTGCACACTTATGTTACAGTTACAAGTATTTATAAAGCGCCAATAAATTCCATAGCGCTGTACAATGGAAGAGACAGAATAACAAATATACATACACGTTACACACACGGAACAGAAGGAAGGAGGACCCCCCTAAACCCTGCCCAAGAGCTTACAATCTAAGAGGCCATATTGCATATTTATGCAGCCATATTATTTTAGTTTTTTATATCCCTCCACCTATAATATTTCAGTTGGTTTTTCAATTGGGTTGTGCAGTTTATTGGTCACATTAAAGGCGGAAGAAGTTCTGAAATGATTTATCTTTGTCTCATTTTCTTATATCACAGAAACCTGACATTTTAACAAGGGTGTGTAGACTTTTTCTATCCACTGTGTATAAATAGAAAAAAAATAGATAATAAATATTAATAAATCAAAAGGTTTCCCAGGACACTAGTCCTCCAAAAATATAGATAGCGTATATAAGGACACATTCAGAGCCAAGTTAAAAATATGACTTTTTCTGATAAACAAAACAAATCATAATGATCAACATTTTGGCCCTGAGACTTTGGGCTAAATTACATAGTGAATGCTAATGGTAGTGTTTGGATGAGTACTGTAGATTCTCAAGTATACCGCTAGATTTTGGTGACAAAAATTTACCTCAAAATTGGAGGGGTCGCGTTATATTCGGGACATCTGCATCGTGTGTAAAATGTAAAAAAAACTTGACTTGCTCATGGATCCCAAGTCTCCATGACTAGCAGTGGATGAGCCTGCCTACTAGAGTCGGCGGTCAGAAAAACGACACCTCCTAGCATGCTGGCTATTGGTGAATAATTCACAGTGTTGGTCACCGGTGTTGGCTGCCGGCCATATTATTGCAACTAAGAAGATGGGTGGCTGGCGGCTTCATACTTAGTAACAACTGCAATCATTCTAGAGCAGAGCACCCTGGCCTGAGGGGTATCCTGACTGTGTTAAGAAAACCTGGAAGGATTTTAATGGTTTCCCAGTACAGTATACTTTTATAATTTTGCTCCTCGCATTATATTCGAGTCTTGAGTATTCTCTCATTTCCATAATAAATCTCTATCCATCGCGTTATATTTGGGTCGCTCTATACTCGAGTATCTACGGTAAGTGTTAGCGCTAGAATAAGTGACTTTAAAGCATGCGCCACCATATTACCTTCCTGACGCTAAACCCCTGTAAAATTCGTTAGCACGTGGCTGATTACGCTAGCTTGCGCGAGCTTACTGTACTTTGAGCATCCTATACTTAACATGGGGAGCACAAACAGTAATTAGCATTTTGATAAGTGAGGTATTACAAAGTCCCGCTAATTGCTTCACCAGTGCGCTAAATAAAATTTTAGCTAAAGGCTGGTGCCCGGTTTGACTGTGGTATCTTATTTCCCATATATTGTTCCTAGAGTCGCCACAGCCAGGAACATATCAGTATCGGTGAGTACTCATACTCGGTCTAGAAAAAAAATGGTATCGGCACATCCCTAATATATATATCACCAATGTTGACCTCTGTCATTGAATAGCCATGTTTGCATGAGCCCTGAACCTTATGGTAAAAGCGACTTCATCAGCCACAAAATGCAGCTTTGTCATACTGTTAGCTGTGTATTGTGTGTACTTACATGCTTTATTTATAGCACATATAGATTTACTACTTCTGAAAAACACCTTGAAATCTCAATTTGATCTGTGCCAGATTTAAGCAGCACTCTAACCAAGAGTCTCATTATCATTCTGTATTAAAGGGCACAAGGAGGGTCTATAAACAGATTGTAAATTAAGAGAGGCTTGTTAAATGGCATGCATAAGCTAGCATAGTTTTATATGTCACGTTAGCCCCCCCCCCGCCCCCTTTCTAATGCATGGATAATACATGGATAAACCATGCCAATCAAGCTATACAAATTGAGTTTCCATTCCTTTCACAGAATTGTTTGCATTTACAGATGATGTTATATCAAGGGATTCCAGGCTCTGTGAAACCTCTATGGAATAAGATTCCAAAATGAAATGTTCTAGACACATATAATTGTCATTATGGTTGTCAATGGTCCAATGTACAGTGTATCCATACAGTGTATCTTACGCTGCCCAGTGACTCTCTTGATCTGTCACTGAC
The DNA here is from genome assembly GCA_009667805.1 of Leptobrachium leishanense. Lineage (NCBI taxonomy): Eukaryota > Metazoa > Chordata > Amphibia > Anura > Megophryidae > Leptobrachium > Leptobrachium leishanense. The sequence continues at coordinate 43,261,043 of CM019064.1, forward strand.
AAACAGAGTTGATTTCCAGTTGTCATGGGAGCAGAACCTTCATTGGATGGCTGTGGTTATTGCCTTCCTCTACTCTGTACTGAAAACCAACTTAAAATGTTGATTACTCACCCACTTGTTGGTGCTTTTTCAAATTTTTTGTGCAGAATTTGCATATACGCATTGTTAATATATTTTTTCTACGATGTGCTGTGTTTTTTACAGTTACATTTTTCACTTACCATTTTTGAGCAGGGCAGTTGTTTCTCACCTGTACTCCTGACCTCTGACTAGCCCAAGAATTTGAGAGTCTATTCATTTAACCGTGCCTCCTGTACCCTGACTGAGTACCTCGATTATTAGCACTAGAATTGCTCAGAGTAATCCTAATCAAGTATCCACCCAGTCACCATCCAGGCTTAGTGTAGATACAGCACATGGTGTGGGTATGGCAGGAACTGATTATAGTTTTTTTTGTTTACAGTTAAATATACTGTATACATACATACATAAGGCATAGCTAGGGAACAGAAGAACCAATGGCACAACACACACACAGAGGATAGACAGCTCAACAAAGGTAAAACATGCCCAGGTATTATCATACTGAATAGTCAATCCCTCCCACACACACGCTCTAGTCTAACAGACAAAGAAAGGAACTCCCTTACACAGCGTAGCAGGGAGGAGAAAGGCACGGTTCCAGAATTGGCTTCCACTAGTTCCAGGGGGAGGTGGCAGAGATCTGGTTTAATCCAGCATTGAGGGTTAGATGGGAGCATGGGAAAACATTCCAGGACAACAAAAGTATACACTACATGTCAGGGACGTGCAGTCAGGGGTGGCAGGGGAGGCAGAGCCTCCCCTGCCATTCCAATAAATTAATGTGCTCATTGTGCTGTAATGACATGTGTGTATATTTAAACTGTAAATAAAATGTTATTTATTGAAAAGGTTCTCATACTCACCTCTCCACGCTCCCTCGCTGTGCTTCTGTCCTCCGCTTCCCCCCCCCGCACTTTCAGTTTGCCAGCTGCTGTGTGTGTGATTCACTACACAGACAGCAGGGGCAGCACTGAGCCAGCCTAGTCTACGCAATTTGCGCAGCTGAATGCTACACTTATTGTGTAGCTCAAGCTGACTTCCTGGTTCTACGCTTTTCAGTGCCTCCAGAGGCAATGAGAGCAATTGAAATCTTGAGCCAATGGGAAAGTTCCATTGGTCTCAAGCACTTTTTTTAAAAAAAAAATGCTCCCCATGGATTGATTGAGACAGGACAGTCATGTGACTGTCCTCGTCAGTCGTGGGGGGGGCAGGCTGGCAGAGCTCAGCAATCAGCATGTGTGTAATACCACCCTCTATTAGTCAGTATTGGAAGTGCATGCTCTTACAACATTGAAAAACCTGTATGCAAACTTTATCTTACCATAAGAGTTGTGATAGCGTCCTCTCTTAGTTAGTATTGTAAGTGCATGCTCTCGGTACTAAATTTTTTTTGCAAACTTTACTTTATAGATAGTGAAACTCTATTCTCCTATATAACGATAATCCAATGAATAAATTGCGACTGCGTAACCCTGTGTATATCTGGCTCTGATACTAGCCAGTGCCTCACCAGCCACTGACGTCACCGCACGTCACTGCTACATGTTAGGTAAAGAACACAGCACATACCACATGACACTCTACAATGAATACAACAGGGAATAGGACACCAAGAACATGGACACCCTGTACATACAAGGGGAACAGGGTGACATAGGAAAGGGTTGCGTAACAATATAAAATATCAGGCCCACGAAAGCCAGAAGCCCCACACCTCCCAAAAGTTGTTTCAGATCCACGTGACCCAAGTTACAATTGGCTACCCTCACCATTCTTATATTGGGGAGGGGATTGAGAATTTTGCATTTCATCATGGTGCAGATTGCTTTTTTGGAACTTTTTTATCAGCTGTTATCTCATTGAGAGAACTCGCCATTCACATTTAAATCTAGCAGCAATAAAATAATAATAATAAAAAAAACAAAAATCGAAGCCAATGGCCCATAAGATGTTTGTGGAGTTAAATCGGTCTCAGGTGCATGTTTTTAATGCCCTTACGTAAATATCAAACTGTGTAGTACGAACAAAATTAATTCTAGACAGCAACAGTGTACCATGATTTCATGAATAGAACAACACTGTGTTATGTTCAACCAGGTTTGCTTTATTAGAAACGATCTATACTTTCCAAACCACAATAAACTTTCAGAAAAAACAAACAAAAAAACCTGCGTCATCAGACCCAAATAATTTGTGAGCTTAACAGGCAATATACAGTAAATGAATTTTGCCTGAACAAAGGTTATTTTTTAATTTGCTTTGACTAAATAAATGATCACTATTTACAGCTACTATTCAACTAATAACAGTTTCATTTGTTTAATTAGTGAACACAGCGGTTCAATTATATATTTTTTCCCCCTTTACATTAACAAGAAAAGTTTTTTTTCCCATTTGGTAAGCAAAATAAACAGCATTGATTAAACATTCTCTCAAACTTATGAGACTGATTAAACAAGTGTTTTGCATACAAATCACTTGGATTTGGCCTTGTTAATTTGGAAAATCGAATAACAACGCGCAGAATGAACACTGACATATTAAGTATGTTCCTGCCTGTGCAAACAATAAAACACACCAAAGGTTTTACAAGTGTTTCGGCTAATTAACCAGTAACTGTCTCCAATGATGTATTTAAATATTAATAATGTTAAATACGCTGTTTGAGGATGTTTTGTTTTTTAATGAGAACACCTGAAAAGCAGTTTGCCAGAGTTGTTAACCTCTTCATTGCCAAGTGGTTTTAAATAACACATCTGCCAGGAAGCACTTTAAATCACTCGAATACAAAATTACACAGACACACACACAGGGCCGGCCTGACCATGGTGCCGTTTGGAGCAACGGCTCCAAGCAGCAAATTCCATGGGGTGGCAAATTTTTGCTGCCGACCACGCTCACACATTTGCAGCCAGCAAGGATCGGCAAGGCTCTTGCAATGTCCGTCGCCACCCGTTTTGACACTCCGGGTCCTCACTGGAGGTGAGGGATCGTTCAGACACAGACTACTCACTCCTGTGTCCACGAGCTAGGGGAGTCCCTCCTGGGCACAGCTCTTCCTGCATGGTGTGGCGGCTCAGCAGCTCCACTAGCTGTATACAAGAGACCTATTTGTAAACAGGGGATGCACAGATACTTTGTATCAGTTGATTGAATTCCCTCAGCAAAGTATCCGGCGCTGAGCTCATCCAGGGATTTCCTGCTGTAAACAAGCCTCTTGGGGGACATTTCTGGAACTTCTTTGGTAAAAGCAGAAGGTAGGTCACTGTCTGGCCTCCCACATGGAAAAAATACTGAATTACACTCCTTGCATGATGGGTTAAAATAGTGCTTTCCAGTCTTTTTGGGCCATATTTGGCCATGCAGTATGATATATCTCTGCCATAACACATCAAACATCCCTGTGTGTTTGGCATTGAGTGGTTAGTTACACATTGTTTTTGCTTGTTGTAATTTGCTACAAAGTGTTTACTTTTTGTAATCAGACGCCTTACTGATAAGTTCAGTAACAGCAGGAACAGCTCTTTGGCAAAGCCCTAATTCCCTGCCTAGTAACCATGGACCTAAAGTAAGGCTGCTAGCTCTAAGGCCGGGGTCAGACAAGCATTTTTAAAAGCAGAAAGAATGTACGTGAGAGAGGACGTTCCTTCCACTCTGACACCCGTCTGACCACCTCGCTGAGCGCAGTTAGTGCACTCAATGCTGCAAGGCCTGATCCTTCTATGGAGGATCACACTTTGCAGCCCCGTCAAATGCGCGTCTTAGCGCTTCGACAAGGATGCTTTCAGAACGTCTGCATGACGCCCGCTGTAGCACGCGCAATTCGTGTGCACGCTACAGAATGTGGCTGGCCCCGTCGAAGCGTCACAACGCTGCGATGGACGCCGGGAGGCGCACATAATGTACTCTTCTGACAACGGCCTAAATGCCCCAATCAATCCTTTTTAAAATAATGCTTTTCATTGCACATGGTGACTTGTTTTGGTTTTTCCTGAGTTTCCAGATGAAGGATATTTACTAAATCATGAATTCACAGGCAGATGTTAACTTATATCCAAATTTGAAATGTAGAAAACAAACCCTCAGCTCATCTATGGGCAGAGTTTGTGTTTGTTTGAATCTTATAATTCACATTATTTTCACTGTGCTGTTTAGTAACTCAACAGGTTTATAAATGAGCCATGATAATGAGTAAATTATAGATTAGTGACACATAATTTATAAGGCATTTTGCAAATCACAGGGGTAGAAAAGTGGATCGCAAATAACAAACTTTTTCTAAATACTGACAAAACTGTTACAATGCTCTTTGGAACTGCACCTAAACTACACAAATTGCAAACACCCCATCTATGTGTCAGGACAAAATCAAATGGCACACTGACCACAGTCACTTCTCTCAAATACCTAGGTATGTGGTTAGACCCAAATCTATCTTTTGGCCCCCCAAATCGAAAAACTCTCATCTAAACTCTACCCCAAACTAGGTGCCCTGTACAGAAACAAATCCTGCCTGAGCCCCGCGGTAAGAAAGCAAATTGTGCAACAAATGCTTATGCCAGCCTTTGAATACGGAGATGTAGTGTATGCAGCCGCCCCACAAACACACCTCCAGAAACTTACTACATTGTATAACTCATTCTGTCGCTTTGTGCTACAATGTAACTACATGACACACCATTGTGACATGTTAAAAGAACTAAACAGCCCATCACTGGACTCTAGACGCACCTTTCCAACCTGGTGTTTAAGAGCTTTTCTGGGAAGCTACCACCCTACCTGAATATGCTGCTTCCCCCGGCAGTTCCCTCATCCTAAAACCTCAGATCCAGGACCAGCACCTTACTTGCAATACCGCAATACAAAAAGAAAATGGCTCGATCCTCATTTTCCTACAGAGCACCGCAAATATGGAATAACCTCCCAAACACCGTCAAATCTTCCCCCAGTCTAAAGTCCCTTAAGACTTCCCTATTAACATACCTCAATACAGAATGCACCTGTAAACATGTAACATAATGACTTTATTTCCTCCATATTTATTTTTCTGTTAATCTGTATATTTGGTCTTGTGTTAATATCTTGCATTTTTACTATTTTGTATTTCTGTAACCACTCAATGTTCTCGAACCCAGGACATACTTGAAAACGAGAGAAATCTCAATGTATCCTTCCTGGTAAAATCCTTTATAAATAAATAAAAATAAATAAATAAATGTCACAAACATTAATAATGGGTGACTGCAATTTCTGGTTTTTTTTTTATTTTAACTTTTTATAATTTTAGTAAATGGTCTTAAATTGAAAATATTGTGGAGTGGCTGATCTAGAGGGGAAAAAATCTGCAGTATAACTCCCATCACTTCATTGTATTTTGGGCAGGGGAGCAGCATTTCGTCCTTGGCACCAGGCATCACAAAATCTTGTGTCACCCCTGCACACACACACACACACACTATAAATGCCCTGTAAAAGACGATTTCAATGTTTTAAAAGACCTTATACAGTGTTTGACAGCTCCCCTGCTGATCAAATTCAAGTACTTTATCCATGAGAAACATCCGGACACTAAGCTCGGTTCTGAGGCCTTGTTCACACCAAGCGCGGAGCAGGTGCAGAGCAGAGCAGTTGCAGACCGGATGCGTCCAATCTATTGCAATGGTATTTTTTGCTCCAGTTCACATTGCAGTGTGCAGGTACAGAGCAGGTGGAAAAACTGCAGCAAGCCCTATTTTACCTGCTCTGGACCTGCTCTGGGAGGCATCAAAAATGCATCAATAACGCGTCAAAAACGCAACGCAATGCAAAAAACTAACCATAAAGAAAAAAAACTCTATGGTCATCTGTCATGACCTAATCTTCCTTGGTCACTTCATGTCTGTGGAAAAAGGTGACCTTGTGATCTGGAGAGCAAAGGAACAATGGTGGACAAGTTTTATTGTCTAAAATGGTGTATGGCTTGAAGGAGAAAAGTTACCAGGAAAGGCTTAATGATCTTAACATGTACAGCTTGGAAAAAAGACGAGACAGAGGAGATATGATAGAAACATTTAAATACGTAAAGGGAATCCACAAGGTAGAGGAAGGGAGTATATTTAAAAGGAAACAAAGTAGCAAAACAAGAGGACATAGTCTTAGATTAGAGGGGCAAAGGTTTAAAAGTAACATCAGGAAGCATTATTTTACTGAGAGGGTGGTGGATACATGGAACAGTCTTCCAGTAGAAGTGGTAGAGGCCAAAACAGTAATTGAATTTAAGCAGGCATGGGATAGGCATAAGGCTATCCTAAACAAAAGATAAATCCAGGTAAAGTATCCATGTAATTGGGCAGACTAGATGGGCCGAAAGGTTCTTATCTGCCGACATTTTCTATGTTTCAATGTTTTGTGACCCAGATAAATTCATTAGTATGGTGGAAGAGTGCCCTGAGCTGTATGACAGCAGGCATTTTCAATACAAGAACAATAGGAAGAAGGCTGATCATTGGAGTTCGATAGCAGGAAGAGTGTTCCCAGGATATGAGGATATGCCCTCTACTGATAAGCAGAGCTGTAGTGAGTTTTTCAATGTGAATTGCATGGTTGTTAATTTACTAGTAGTTCCTCAAATGCAGTATTCCATCCACCCCCTTCCCCCCACCACTCCTCCTTATCAAAAACGCATCTAAACCGCGTTAAAAAACGCGTCTAAAAGACTAGCGTGCGTGTGCAGAAACGTGTGTGAACAAGCCCTGAGAGTTGCTGTGCATCAGCTGTCACGTCTGATATACTGCAAATTATAGGACATGTTTTGGAGCCTATGTGGAAATGAATTTTGATGCCATTCCTACATAATATGTACAGATAAAGTTAATGCAAACTTGGGCACCTGAAAGTCCTTCTGAAGATCGAGTTAACTCGAATGCGGCAATGAATACCAGTAACAGAATACCAAAAAGACCAGACAGCGCTGATTGGTTGGTTTCAAGTGTTGAACCTGTTGCACCACCCAGGGACAGCCAGGGTAGAGAAAAGGGGACCGTCTGATGTCACCATAAAACCGTAAATAAACTGATGTGTCCATGGTGACTAATATAAGAACAAAGAATATAACTTGGTCTCCAAAAACAGCAGGGTCATTGGAAATTTCGGAGCTCTCTCGTTCCCCGCACTTCCCTGCACATTGGAGAATCAAAGTTCCCCATCCTGTGGTGTATTCAGCAATCACAGCAGGGAGTGCAGGGAAAACTCACGGAAAACCTGCCGAAATCCTGCCAAATTATTGGATCACTCAAACCGCCACAAAAAACACGCCGAACATGTCCGGAAAATGCCAACGAGCCGCCGATCACAGCGCAAAGCAGCCGCCGGAAAAAGCCAACAAGCTGACGAAGGGGGTGAGGAAAAAAAACACAGTATGCGTGAAAGTGTCAGAATTGAAACACTGCAAAAAAACTACTGAACGAAAATGCCTGGAATTTACATATACGATCCTATGAATGATAAGAAAAAAGGTATGTTACAGAAAAATGAAAAAATGGGGAAAAAAAATTGCCGAAAAAATCCCGAAAAATGCCTAAAAGATCCTAAAAATATCTATAAAGAGACTTTTTACTGCAGATTAAAATAATAAACGGTTTATTAGATATTGAGTAAAAACTGGAATATATTTAACATTGAAGCCTATGGGATTCGCCTGAATAAACCTGCCGAATTAAACCACCGAACCACAGGGCACTTCGGCATCTATTCACTGCTGTTTGGTGTCTCTGAATAGATTAACCATTGCTTCTCTATGGGGTTGGGGGATGTCACTGTCCTCGAACAGGCACCTTACGTGCAGGCAATTAGCCAAAATTTGGCGAACTGCCTGCTCTCTGAATAGCCAAATGGCCCCGAAATGTCACCGTACGCTGAATTTCAGTGTCCGGTTACATTTCGGCGACATTTCGGACCTCTCTGAATAACCCCTGTAGTGGCTTCTGGATTTTGAGCAGGTGTGGCAACAATGTTTTTTTCTTGTGCAAGTTTTTGGGTTGACTGCTAGTGGTGCATAGCTCCTCCAGAGGCATTTGGGAGTTGAGCATGCAACGTTCTCTGTTTATTTGTTTTATTTTATAAGATGACCATATCTACGGCAAGGTCAAGCATACAAGATATTGATATCTAGTAACCCAGGTTATTAACTGTTGCACTATTTATTCTTAAAATATTTTTTCCTGGTTAGAAAATTCTCTGAAATTGAATGAAGCAATTTCTAAAATAGCAGAAGATTGGGAATTCAAATAAAAAGAGAGCTTGTTATCTAGAGCGAACCGTCAAGTCTGTAATAACTACGAGCATTTATTTGAAAACATTGGCATTTACTAATTATTATCAGTGCAAAACATGTATTGTTTAATGTAAGTTAATTGATGTTTTTCAATCCAACGCTCTTTCTTTCGTTTTTTTTTGTTTCCTTTCACTGCAGTTAATTATTATAGTGTCATTAATAACAACGGAAAGGAACATTGATAAAGGTGTAGATTCATTCCGCAAATTAAAGTATTTTTAGTCTCTCTCTATCTCCCTACAAAACCAGTGAGTGTCATTACAGAATAAAAGGCTTCATTTGTTAAAAGAGCATAATCCTATTGTTGTCAATATACCTTCACTGTGATGAAACGCAATAATATAAACCACAGAATGGAAATATTGAATTCCTGCAATAATGTCTGTTATATAGGTGCAATAGGACATTTTTTTTCCCGTTTTTCTCATTTCACATGATGCCAAAAATAGAAAAAAAATTAAAGCGGTATAAAGACAAAAACCCAATGTAATGTTCTTTACTACACTATACAGTGATTGCATTGAAAAGCATATATTTGCTCAATGTAATTTTTATAGATGTTCATAGGGAATCGGTTCAGCTCTTTTCTTTCTCTGAAATTAGGATTGCTTGAGAACATTTAAGTGATATATAATGAAATTTAAATTCAAATGTGGCAAACATGCCAGTAGGGTGTGCGAAAGCATGATCACAAAATTCAAGTTGAAACATGATATAAATGTTGTGCTGGTTGCATGGTGCAATTAATCAATCTAATTATCTATATTCTCGTTCGTTAACTGCATTATTCAGAACCTTTTTTTTACATTTGCATATTTTATTTGTAAGATGATTATGTTCTCTACTAATTCATAGGTTTATTGACATGTCTACATAGCTCTATAACGGGGTTTAAGCAGAGCGATCATCAGGGGGTGATGGCTCATGATATGTTCAGGGGCTCAGTGGCTCCAGGTGACTTTAACAAACACTGTGCAGCTTGTCTAAGTGCTATAGATGTAAAGGTCACCAAGGACTGGCCCACCGGTATACCAAGAAATTTTCCAGTGGGCCGGTTTATGTGTGGTCAGTCAGAGCACTCTGACACACTGACCCATCACTTATGAATTGATTAGTTTACATAAAATTTATGGGTGCACTAATGGACTTCATAAACCCCACATGTATTCCATAAGAAAATTCGGGAATTTACCTTTAAAATATTTGGCTTCTTCTGGTTCCTGGTCTTTATCTCAGAGAGCAGGCACCACAGTTCCGGTGACCAGTGGCGTAGCGTGGGGGGGGGGCTGGGGGGCCGTGGCCGTTTCGCATTTGCGCCCCTAAAACTGGCCCGGGCGTTGAGGGGATCCAGATGCCGGGCAGCGCGAGAATGCCTGCCCGGTCCTAAACAGTCCGTCCTGTTAAAGAGAAGCGGCTGCGTGCAGGCGCAGCCGGTCACGTGGTCCGGCTAATCAGGTGGTACTGAGTCTCTGTACCACCTGACTGGCCGGACCACGTGACCTGCGCACGCACGCAGCCGCCTCCACTTCAAGAACAAGACGGACTGTTCAGGACCGGGCAGGCACTCTCGCGCTGCCCGGCATCTGGATCCCCTCAATCCCTGCCGGAGCTGGCCCGAGTGTCCAGGTGAGAGCTGGGGAAAATCCATGTGAGAGCTGGGGCAAATCCATGTGCTGGGGCCTGGGCAAATCCATGTGAGAGCTGGGGCAAATCCATGTGAGAGCTGGGGCAAATCCATGTGAGAGCTGGGGCAAATCCATGAGCTGGGGCAAATCCATGAGCTGGGGGCAAATCCATGAGCTGGGGGCAAATCCATGAGCTGGGGGCATATCCATGAGCGGGGGCAAATCCATGAGCTGGGGGCAAATCCATGAGTGGGGCAAATCCATGAGCTGGGGCAAATCCATGAGTTGGGGCAAATCCATGTGAGAGCTGGGGCAAATCCATGTGTGAGCTGGGGTAAATCCATGTGTGAGCTGGGGCAATATCCATGTGTGAGCTGGGGCAAATCCCATGAGCTGGGGCAAATCCCATGAGCTGAGGCAATATCCATGTGAGAGCTGGGGCAATATCCATGAGTGAGCTGGGGCAATATCCATGTGAAGCTGGGGCAATATCCATGTGTGAGCTGGGCAATATCCATGTGTGAGCTGGGGCAATATCCATGTGAGAGCTGGGGCAATATCCATGTGTGAGCTGGGGCAGTATCCATGTGAAAGCTGGGGCAATATCCATGTGAGCTGGGGCAATATCCATGTGAGAGCTGGGGCAAATCCATGTGTGAGCTGGGGCAGTATCCATGTGAGAGCTGGGGCAAATCCATGTGTGAGCTGGGGCAATATCAGTGTGTGAGCTGGGGCAATATCCATGTGTGAGCTGGGGCAGTATCCATGTGAGAGCTGGGGCAGTATCCATGTTGTGAGCTGGGGCAGTATCCATGTGAGAGCTGGGGCAGTATCCATGTGTGAGCTGGGGCAATATCCATGTGTGAGCTGGGGCAATATCCATGTGAGAGCTGGGGCAATATCCATGTGTGAGCTGGGGCAATATCCATGTGTGAGCTGGGGCAATATCCATGTGCTGGGGCCTGGGCAAATCCATGTGAGAGCTGGGGCAAATCCATGTGAGAGCTGGGGCAAATCCATGTGAGAGCTGGGGCAAATCCATGAGCTGGGGGCAAATCCATGAGCTGGGGGCAAATCCATGAGTTGGGGGCAAATCCGAGCTGGGGCAAATCCATGAGTTGGGGGCAAATCCATGAGCTGGGGGCAAATCCATGAGCTGGGGGCAAATCCATGTGAGAGGTGGGGCAAATCCATGTGTGAGCTGGGGTAAATCCATGAGCTGGGGGCAAATCCATGTGAGAGCTGGGGCAAATCCATGTGTGAGCTGGGGCAAATCCATTTGTGAGCTGGGGCAAATCCATGTGAGAGCTGGGGCAAATCCATGTGTGAGCTGGGGCAATATCCATGTGTGAGCTGGGGCAAATCCATGTGCTGGGGCCTGGGCAAATCCATGTGAGAGCTGGGGCAAATCCATGAGCTGGGGGCATATCCATGAGCTGGGGGCAAATCCATGAGCTGGGGCAAATCCATGAGTTGGGGCAAATCCATGAGCTGGGGCAAATCCATGAGCTGGGGCAAAATCCATAGTGGGGACAAATCCATGAGCTGGGGCAAATCCATGAGTTGGGGGCAAATCCATGTGAGAGCTGGGGCAAATCCATGTGAGCTGGGGTAAATCCATGTGTGAGCTGGGTAAATCCATGTGTGAGCTGGGGCAAATCCATGTGTGAGCTGGGGCAATATCCATGTGTGAGCTGGGGCAAATCCATGTGTGAGCTGGGGCAATATCCATGTGTGAGCTGGGGCAAATCCATGAGGGGGCAAATCCCATGAGCTGAGGCAATATCCATGTGAGAGCTGGGGCAATATCCATGAGTGAGCTGGGGCAATATCCATGTGAGAGCTGGGGCAATATCCATGTGTGAGCTGGGGCAATATCCATGTGTGAGCTGGGGCAGTATCCATGTGAGAGCTGGGGCAGTATCCATGTGTGAGCTGGGGCAATATCCATGTGAGAGCTGGGGCAATATCCATGTGAGAGCTGGGGCAATATCCATGTGTGAGCTGGGGCAATATCCATGTGTGAGCTGGGCAATATCCATGTGCTGGGGCCTGGGCAAATCCATGTGAGAGCTGGGGCAAATCCATGTGAGAGCTGGGGCAAATCCATGTGAGAGCTGGGGCAATCCATGAGCTGGGGGCAAATCCATGAGCTGGGGGCAAATCCATGAGTTGGGGCAAATCCATGAGCTGGGGGCAAATCCATGAGCTGGGGGCAAATCCATGTGAGAGGTGGGGCAAATCCATGTGTGAGCTGGGTAAAATCCATGAGCTGGGGGCAAATCCATGTGAGAGCTGGGGCAAATCCATGTGTGAGCTGGGGCAAATCCATGTGTGAGCTGGGGCAAATCCATGTGCTGGGGCCTGGGCAAATCCATGTGAGAGCTGGGGCAAATCCATGAGCTGGGGGCATATCCATGAGCTGGGGGCAAATCCATGAGCTGGGGGCAAATCCATGAGTTGGGGCAAATCCATGAGCTGGGGGCAAATCCATGAGTTGGGGGCACATCCATGAGCTGGGGGCAAATCCATGAGTTGGGGGCAAATCCATGTGAGAGCTGGGGCAAATCCATGTGTGAGCTGGGGTAAATCCATGTGTGAGCTGGGGTAAATCCATGTGTGAGCTGGGGCAAATCCATGTGTGAGCTGGGGCAATATCCATGTGTGAGCTGGGGCAAATCCATGTGTGAGCTGGGGCAATATCCATGTGTGAGCTGGGGCAAATCCCATGAGCTGGGGCAAATCCCATGAGCTGAGGCAATATCCATGTGAGAGCTGGGGCAATATCCATGAGTGAGCTGGGGCAATATCCATGTGAGAGCTGGGGCAATATCCATGTGTGAGCTGGGGCAATATCCATGTGTGAGCTGGGACAATATCCATGTGAGAGCTGGGGCAATATCCATGTGTGAGCTGGGGCAGTATCCATGTGAAAGCTGGGGCAATATCCATGTGTGAGCTGGGGCAATATCCATGTGTAAGCTGGGGCAAATCCCATGAGCTGGGGCAAATCCCATGAGCTGAGGCAATATCCATGTGAGAGCTGGGGCAATATCCATGTGTGAGCTGGGGCAATATCCATGTGTACGGGGCAAATCCCATGAGCTGGGGCAAATCCCATGAGCTGAGGCAATATCCATGTGAGAGCTGGGGCAATATCCATGAGTGAGCTGGGGCAATATCCATGTGAGAGCTGGGGCAATATCCATGTGTGAGCTGGGGCAATATCCATGTGTGAGCTGGGGCAATATCCATGTGAGAGCTGGGGCAATATCCATGTGAGAGCTGGGGCAATATCCATGTGTGAGCTGGGGCAGAATCCATGTGAGAGCTGGGGCAATATCCATGTGTGAGCTGGGGCAATATCCATGTGTGAGCTGGGGCAATATCCATGTGAGAGCTGGGGCAGTATCCATGTGTGAGCTGGGGCAGTATCCATGTGTGAGCTGGGGCAGTATCCATGTGAGAGCTGGGGCAGTATCCATGTGTGAGCTGGGGCAATATCCATGTGAGAGCTGGGGCAATATCCATGTGAGAGCTGGGGCAATATCCATGTGTGAGCTGGGGCAATATCCATGTGTGAGCTGGGGCAATATCCATGTGAGAGCTGGGGCAGTATCCATGTGTGAGCTGGGGCAATATCCATGTGAGAGCTGGGGCAATATCCATGTGAGAGCTGGGGCAGTATCCATGTGTGAGCTGGGGCAATATCCATGTGTGAGCTGGGGCACTATCCATGTGTGAGCTGGGGCAATATCCATGTGTGAGCTGGGGCAGTATCCATGTGAGAGCTGGGGCAATATCCATGTGTGAGCTGGGGCAGTATCCATGTGAGAGCTGGGGCAATATCGATAACGTGTCCACAGGTTGGGGGGGGCGCACAATTCTTGGCTGGCCCCGGGCGCTGACAACCCACGCTACGCCACTGCCGGTGACCTCTTTCTTTCTCTCCACACAGTAATGATACTTAGCCGAGCAAAGAATGCTTCTCTGGGGTGAACAAATAAAAAAAATTATTAAAAGAATTAAAATAATAGTGAAAGCATCATTATCCGACGCGTTTCGTCTTTACGACTTTATCAAGGATAATGTCTGTACTTGAGTCTCCTGTATATATAGTGTTGTGTTCTTAATTGATGTTCTTAATTAGTAGTCTTCTGTATCCTCCCCTTCCGCCAGCATCTTCTCTGTCAACCATGTGTTCTGGTCTTTGCATTGCTTCCGCAACGTGTCCTGCTGCCGGGTCATGTGTGGTCAGTCAGAGCACTCCGACACACACTGACCCATCACTTATGAAGGGATTAATTTGTTCTGCACCAACCAGAGATCTCCCACCTGACCAGCAGGGAATACTTTATTTTGCCTTTGCTGGAGCACCATAATAAGGTTATTGGAACTGTCAGCAGAGGGAAGGGAGGTCCTGACCAGTGGTTCAGTAAGGGACCCCAAGATTTCTGATTGCACCTCTGGATTACAGTATTGCTGGTTAATAGATGTCTGTTTTATTGCCTTTCTTTCAATTCTATACAGAAACACATTAATTATATCATGATGAGTCAAAGTGACAATGACGGTAATGGCGTGCCCACCCCCTGGTTTAATATACCGTCCATCTGCCAGTCATGGGTGTGGCTGCCGCGATGCTGTGTTGTCTTCCCCTATCGTCTAGTTTTGGTGTGTCCTCCATAGTATTAGTGAATGGGCAGCAATAAGTGCTCAATTGATAATATTTTAACCCCAGTGGTAATTGGTAGGAAGCAATAAGGGGCCAATGGCTGCTCACGTCTTAGTTGATATGGCCCTGCTGGGACATAGGGTGTTATGGAAGTCATTAGCTGTGACCCCCATATTCATTTATTATTATATTTTTATTTATAGATGGCTAGCAGTCTCTGACCACTGTATTAGGCCTCCCACACAGTGCTGAGTATTTGGCATCTAGTGCTCGTGTACAAATAGTTCATTCCACAATTCGGTTCCTACAATCTGAAATTTGTGGACACATGGAATTGTAGCATGCAAATAAATTTGGTTCGTCTGAATTAAAGAAAAAATTCAAGCAATGATTTGTATGACAATGTATGTAACAGGTACAGCGCAATGCTGCTTTTGAGGTTATGGTGTGTCTCACAGTCAACAGCCCATAGGTTGGATATAGATATAGGACAAAATATAAGACATTATGGTGCAGGAATCGTATACACAAGGGACACTCTGTAAATGTAGCTATTCCACTCACAAATAAAGAGCCAAAATAAAGAGGGTCAGTAATTTTTTTTGCCAATTTTCAACTTACTATTGGTGGAGCTACCATAGCTCGAGGATAAGATCAAAAAATTTAATCGACCCTCAAATAAAACCCGGATTTGCACTAGGAGAGCATTTCTGTGCCCTTTTTGTCTCCCTATCCTTGACATATGAACTGTGTTTCAAGAAAATATCTCCGCAAGGTTTGGTTTACCTGAGAAGGGAGAAGACAACAAACTTAAAGGCGCAGATCCACTCAGAGCCAGTGTTGGGGCTCTTTATTTGTGAATGCAATATCTCCATTTACAGAGTGTCTCTTGTGTATATGATATCCTGCACCATGATGTCTTATATGTATATCCATCTTTTGGGCTGTTGACTGCGAGAGACATCATAACCTCAAAAGCAACATTTCGCTGTACCAGTTACGTACATTTTCATGTAATTTTGGTTCAGGGGAAACAACGGTTTTCTGGTACTAGCCTTGAAGTTTTGGTGGTGGTATATACAGCGTGGCGCTACACCATATTTTATCTGTATACAACGATTTGTATGAACCAAATTTTTTAGCAATCACACACTTCCTAGACAATCAGGGAGGTACTGATAACCCTTCAGAGTAATTTAGTTTCACAACTCCTTCACATTAGCATTTATGCTAACTGAAGTCTGGAAGTTCTCTGAGGCAAATAATTCATCTGTAGCTATCTGATCCATCAGAACAGCTGGGTCATTCTTACAAGCGTCCAAAACACATTACCAGGACATCTAAAGGCTAAATTAAAAACCTGGTGTAAAATTAACCAGAACCTGGTAAACATTCCAGAGCCATTGAAATTGATGGAGTGACTAAATCTACCAGTGCCCTGGTTAAGTTTACACCAGACTTGGAGCCCTATGCCATTGGTGCCAGTAAAAAGGAAAAGGAAAGTAAGGAAATCTGCTCCTGCAGATTTTGCATACTGTCTCCATTTTACTGTATGTATTCCTGGGTTGTTAGCGCCTTGCCCCAAATGAAAAGCGAGTCGGCCAGATACAAGCAGCAGCGCTGCACTGCTACAGGTATCGGCTCATGGAGCACTGCTCGTCCTGGCCACAAGCTCTGTGCGAGCTCGTTCTTATGAGATCCCGCAGCTGTGCTGTAACGATCTGGACATTCTGAGCCCCTGGCACCCCCTTGAGTCCTGTTGCCGGTCACGTCCTGCATTAATAAGCAGGTTCCCGGACTTTCCTGCCTACTCACGTTCAAGCCCAGGAGCCTCACCTGACTTCACCACGGACTAAATGAGCTATGCTTAAAAGGAAGCAACGCCCTGTAGGCATCACTTTCTCATTGTAGTCCTGTCCCTGGTTAAGTGCAGACTTATATTCCTGATCTCTTGTCTGTATTCCCTCTGGTTATTCAAGATTTTCCTCAGATCCCTCAGATCCCTCCCCATCCACCCAGTGCTGGTCTAAAATTTGTAGCCTACTTTCCAGTTGCTTCCACTTTGGAAATCATCCTAATTAACCCAAGGTTCTAGCCCTTCCCATGATATGTTAATCTGTATATTTGTGTTTTGTTTTTAATATCTTGCATTTATTACTTTGTATTTCTGTAACAATTCAATGTTCGTCAACCCAGGACATACTTGAAAATGAGAGAAATCTCAATGTATCCTTCCTGGTAAAATCCTTTGCAAATAAATATTCTGGACATTATATCCTCATCTCACGTTACCCTTCTTTGCCCCCTGTTATATTGGATACCAAGTGTACCAGACCTCTCGCTTTGTATTTTGACCATCCTGCTTGCTTGTTACCTGCTTATGCCCCTGCTCTTGAAATTCTGAAGATTCTCTGCCTGATCCATATTGTACCTTTGCCTGGTTATATATTTGTTTATTGTATATTTATTATTTTAGTGTTTGCCTTCTGTATTTTGTTTGGCTTCCCTCAGTGTTTTTTTTTAGCTGGTAGGTGCCGGTACTCAGTACTGGCACCTACCGGCACCTATCGACTGAGTACCGGCACTTAAAAATTTTTTTTCCCCCTGCCTTCCTATATGAGAGCCGCATTGAGGATAGGGCGGATGGCTGCTTGCGTGCGTGCATGTGCAGGTCACGCGGTCTGGCCTGTCGGGTGGTACTGAGACTCCGTACCACCTGCTGGCCGGACCGCGTGACCTGCACGCACAGAGCAGCCCACCCTTTTTTCACCGTGGACTCCAGGCATTGCACTGCTGCGCTGCCCAGATGACTCCTACCACGGCTTGGAGGAACCCCCTGGTGCCGAGTGCCGACTCTGTCTCCTGGTTCCCCACACGGTCACCCATCAAAGAAATAGCCCTACTGCGGACGGAGGCCGGTAAATATGTAATGGGGGTTTTATTGCTGTGGATTCTGATATGCTCACACACACTGTACTTTGGGGGTTTTATTGCTGTGGATTCTGATATGCTCACACACACTGCACTTTGCTGGGGGTTTTATAGCTACATACCCCCGGGGTGTAGGGGATATATGGTTATGTATGTGAATGTATGGCTGTATGTATAAATGCATGTATTTGTCTTTAAACAGGCTGCTGTGTGTAAAAGTCTGCATCTGTGTTCTTGTCGCAGTAGCCCCCTTGCCCTGCACCCAAAAGGCTGTTATTGCTCCTAGAATCGCCACATTATCTGCTGCATGCACTGCACAAAGTAAGAATGACTTGTAAAATTGCCTCTGTCCATAAAGGGTTAATAAAGGAGTATTTCTTAGGACACTAAAAATAATCATAATAATCACCGTTTTTCCCTGGGCGTGAGAGTACCCCCACCTATTTTTCCAGAAAAAAAGCACTGGGTTTCCCTCTGTGTCTACTGTTTCTCTTGCCCCTTTTAGTATTCAGTCCCTTCTCGCTACTCCCTGTTTCTCCTGCCTCCTCGCTGCTCCTAGATACAGACCCCATTCCTACTACCAGCCATCCTCCTGTTTACTCTAGCCTCTCCCTGTGTTCCCCCTCTGCTCTAGTCTATTCCCATCTAGCCCAGTCTCCTCCATTGTTTAGTTATACCTCCTACGTCCACTGTTGTTCTTTAGTTCCAGTCTTGTCTGTTTATTACTCTGCTTTAGTTTGATCCTATATTGCCTAGCCTCCTCCTGCGGTTTGGTTTAGTATCTCTTGTGTATTTTATAGTACTTTTTGGTTCCAGTTTATTGTCTGTTTATTTGTGTGTTGCAAATAAACTCTGTCGTATCCCTGTAACTTGTCTGATCGCTATTCACTGCGCATTAGGATCACACTTACACCCCTGCACACCATACACCATGTATGGTCCCAACCGTGACATGTGCAGAGAAATAGGAACTATTTATTCCCAGTCTCACTCTGCTGTTAGTGAGAGAAAGCTGTGGATTGCACTGACCTCTCCTTGACAGGATGATAGGTGAGTATGGAATTTTTGGGGGTTTCGCAGGGTATTAAGTAATTTTGTAACTGCAAAATCACTTAACATCAGCTTTGGGGAGACGGTGTTTGTCAGTGAAATAATGTCTCCAGTGTGGAAGTGCAAGTTACCTTGGAAAAGCTAACTTCCACTTGGAGGTGCAAATTATCATCTCCTATACTAATTATAGGAAATTTTACTTTACAGTAACCTCGCACAAGGAATAGCACCACCCGAGTTGCAATCCCAGTTTTTGGCAAGAATGGAATAGCAATTACGGGCAATAAGATAACTACAGGAGACATTGGGCTCTATTACATTCTTTGTGCAAACGTTAAAGCGTGCGCAAAAACGCATTAACGCGGGGGGCAAAACCCTTTGCGCAGAACGTCGTATTACAATGTCTGCGCAACAAAATGCGCGTTAACGTCTAACGCAGGTGGACCTGCGCAAACCCTTTGAGAGCATAATGTACTTTGCGCATCCTATACTTAACATTGTGAGCACAAATGCGATCGTGCGCTGGTACGCGCAAGATATTACAATTTTAGTGCAAACTTTAATGGGCAACGTTTGCGCGCATAATTTTAATGTCTTTTAAAAGCTGGTGTTAATGGCAAATCTGAACGTCCTGGCCGAAACCAAATACGCAAGCCCAAAAAAATAATACAGCAATGTATAGTTACACATTCTACGCATACCCAAACAATAAAATTGATAAGTTGTGCGTGTTTTTATTATTGATGCAGCATATATACTCAGATTGATTTTGACAGGCACAAAAACTTAACGGGACAATTGTGGTTCTTAATTCAGATTGGCTGAATCGAGTGAAAAAACAGTCCGTCCACCAACTTCTGTGCGCAGCGTTAATGCACGCGCGTTTTTGCACATCTTTTTTACTCGCGGTATCTTTTGACGGATGAAAAAATGCACTCGGATTGTAATTCCAGCGTTAATTTACGCGCGTTAACAATTAACGCTGCGCGCAAAAAAAAGCGCCGCGCAAGCGTTTTTGCGCAAAGAATGTAATAGAGCCCATTATGTGTAATGTTACGTGTAATGTCTCCTGTAGTTATCATATGGTCAACTATGGAATAGGGCTGTTAGAATCTTAGCCTAACGTTCTTTTGGTTCTAACATTACTTATGAAGGAAATATTGGCTTCTAGGTGGACAATCTATTATTTTTCTAACATAATTTATATAGTGCCAGTATATAGAATATACAATGGGGAAAAAGCCCAGCATTATGAACAGTATATTAGACTGAGATGTTCAGTGGAATAAAAAGATGTATATTATTGCAGATAAAAACTCCTGTGCACCAATCATATATGACTAATTGTGTTCAGCTGATTTTTACAATTGAAGTTAACATTTGAAAATCACCTTGAGATGTTAATTATAATGTAGGTAGAACTAAAGGCTTCAGATACTATGCATGTTTCACAAGAGATAACATTCTTGACTTTGGCAAGTAAATTACTAATTTTGTTGCATTTTATAAGATAAACTAAAGAAGAGGTTGATTAGAAAAAGCAATTATATTAAGAAAGCAAATTGATTTGGCTACTTTCTTATTTTTATACTGCTAACATAAAATTATTTCTACATCTCCTATAGTTCTGTCGGATGAAATGAAAGAGACAGTGGGTCCTATTCCCTAGGTAACAATAAAATAAGAGCATTTATGAAGAACTGCTTTATTCTCCTGGCATTCTGTGTGTGACAGCATCTGCTTCCTGTTTCTTCTAAGACCCTTACACTTCCTGTCTCCACCCCCATGTCTCCACATAGCTATGTACAGTTGTGTTCAAAATTATTCAACCCCCAATGCTGTAAAGGGTTTTAGGGAATTTAGTGTACATTTGTAATTGTATTCAGAATGAAATCCTACAAGGACTTTTTAAAGAACCATATGCAACTAAAATGACATCAATTGGTTTTGTAATACAGTAGTAAATGTTTCTTTTGTGAATTCTTCATTGACACAATTATTCAACCCCTTAAAGACTACCACTCTGAAGAACAGAGGTTCATTCAAGTGTTTTCAATCAGGTATTGAAAACACCTGTGGATGTCACGGAGCAGCAATAAAGCATAATAAGCACCAATTAGGCAGCTTTAAAATGACTGTGATACTCAGCTCCTTCTAGACATTTACTGGTGTGGTTACAAACATGGTGAAGTCAAGAGAATGGTCCAGGAAGACAAGAGAAGAGGTGATTACTCTTCACAGGAAGGGCAATGGCTATAAGAAGATTGCAAAGATGTTAAACATACCAAGAGAGACCATAGGAAGCATCATTCGCAAATTCAAGGCAAAGGGCACTGTTGAAACGCTACCTGGTCGTGGCAGAAAGAAGATGCTGACTTCGACTGCTGTGCGCTACCTGAAGCGTAGAGTGGAGAAAAGTCCCCGTGTGACTGCTGAGGAACTGAGAAAAGATTTGTCAGATGTGGGTACTGAAGTTTCAGCTCAGACAATACGGCGCACACTTCGTAATGAAGGCCTCCATGCCAGAACTCCCAGGCGCACCCCCTTGCTGTCTCCAAAGAATAAGAAGAGTCGACTGCAGTATGCCAAAAGTCATGTGGACAAACCACAGAAGTTTTGGGATAGTGTTCTGTGGACTGAT
The DNA here is from genome assembly GCA_009667805.1 of Leptobrachium leishanense. NCBI lineage: Eukaryota > Metazoa > Chordata > Amphibia > Anura > Megophryidae > Leptobrachium > Leptobrachium leishanense. The sequence goes on from CM019064.1 coordinate 43,282,360, forward strand.
GAAACAAAATTAGAACTGTTTGGGTCCATGGATCAACGCTATGTTTGGAGGAGGAAGAACAAGGCCTATGAAGAAAAGAACACCTTGCCTACTGTGAAGCATGGCGGGGGGGTCAATCATGCTTTGGGGCTGTGTTGCTTCTGCAGGTACAGGGAAGCTTCAGCGTGTGCAAGGTACCATGAATTCTCTTCAGTACCAGGAGATATTGGATGACAATGTGATGCAGTCCGTCACAAACCTGAGGCTTGGGAGACGTTGGACCTTTCAACAGGACAATGATCCCAAGCATACATCCAAGTCCACTAGAGCATGGTTGCAGATTAAAGGCGGGAACATTTTGGAGTGGCCATCGCAGTCACCAGACTTAAATCCGATTGAGAACCTCTGGTGGGACTTAAAGAAAGCAGTTGCAGTGCGCAAGCCTAAGAATGTGACTGAACTGGAGGCTTTTGCCCATGACGAATGGGCGAAGATACCCGTAGATCGCTGCAAGACACTTGTGTCAAGCTATGCTTCACGTTTAAAAGCTGTTATAACTGTAAAAGGATGTTGTACTAAGTACTAAGATTGAATGTCACTTGGGGGGTTGAATAAAACTGATAATGATGTGAGCACAGAAAAGACATTTGTGGTTATTTCATTATAAATGTTATGTTATATTTGTCTGACCTACACGTGCCTCTTTGATTTAATTGTAAGCAAGATGACTGAATGATCAAAATCAATGTCAAACTGGCCAAAACACTCAATTTCAGTGGGGGTTGAATAATTTTGAACACAACTGTACATATGCAACACATATTCTACAGGCACTAATGGGGAAAATCTGAGCCTGCAGATTTCCTTGTAGTGCCCCCATTTTAGCATGATATTCCGGGACAGGCGCTACCTTGGCACTTTGCCCTAGAACGCAGCGCTACCTGCAGGGATAATCGCAGTAGCGCTTCTGCGCCGCCTTGAATATCACCTCCTGGAGTCCATCGGACTCCATGGAGGATTGCGCTTCCGGGCCGCGAGCCTTGCGAGATCTTGCTCCCATGAGATCACACAGCGCCACGGAGTGGTTGCAGAGGGAGACTGGGAACTATTGGTCTCCAGTCTCACTCTGCTCCTAGCGACAAGAAGCAGTGGATCCGGGCCCCTTTTCTTGCTGCAGGATGAGAGGTGAGGATCTGATTTATTGTGGTTGGGGTTTATGGGGTGCTAAATGATTTAGCAAAAGTTAGTGAGCACCAGCTTCTAGGTGTCCTAAAATTTTGGCACATCACTGTGGTAATTAGCGCCAGCACTTTGTAATACTTTACGTATCGAAACTCTAATTAAAGATTGTGCTCCCCATGTTAAGTATAGGATGCCCAAAGTACAGTAAGCTCGTGCAAGCTAGCGCAATCATTTAGCACCAGCTGAAAACCCCTGAAAAAATAAGATACTTACCTCTCATCCCACGGCGAGAATGGCAGCTTGATTCACTGCTTCTGGCCGCCAGGAGCAGAGTGAGACTGGGGAAAAAAAGTCCAGTCTTCCTCCGTGATCACACCAGGGACCTGCAGGATCTTGCGAGATGTGAGATCCTGCAGGTCAGCTGATCTAGCAGCACAAGCATCCATGGAGTCCTATGGACTCCAGGAGGGCATACTAGGGGCGGCGTGTTAGTGCTGCATTACGGGGCAGGCTGCGAATCATAACGTAATATCACGCTAAAACAAGGATGCTAAGGGGAAACCTGTAGGCACAGGTTTTCCACCTTAGCCTCCCTGTTTTAGCAGGCAATTTGTAATACTGCCATATGTCTCCAGATGAGGAGAGCTGGGGCGGAGGGAAGGAGGGCACACCTCATATCCTGACCACTTTATAACTATAACTGTAAAGTTGGCAAGACATTCTTTTACACCTGTAGCGCTGTGTTAAAATCTTGCTGTGGCATTACCTATTTTTGGCCACAAGATGGAGACAGTCGCGATTAGAGACACTGGACATTGGGACTACATTTCCCGGCATGCTTTGCAAGGAGACAGGAAGTGGGTGGGGACTGGACACTTACATCCTCCACCTCGTGGAGAACGCGCCAGAGCGCGCCAGGGAACGAGAGAAAGCAGACGCACTGAAGAGATCGCGAGAGGGCCTAGGCCAGAGCCGGAGTGAGACCTGTCAGTCATTATTGGGTCACTCAACCTGAGGAGAAGGAGACTTGCCAGAATCCAGGAATTGCTGCAGACCGGAGGAACCGAAGACCTCGAGTGAGGAGTCACCGCGAGTTGATCGGGTACGGAGAGCAGGCGGTGAGCTGGACAAGCTGCATAAAGTCAGACAACGGATCCGGCCGCTAGTATCCCCAGTCAAAATCGAGCGGAGAGACGTCCTGGGTCAGCGGAGCCTAAAGCAATCGTCGGATGGGTGAGAGGCCTCCAAGGCTGTTTTATGATTAAAGGACACGCTGCTGTTTTCTCTTTAAAGTCCACAGGGCCCCAACTTGACTAGTCGAAGACATTCCTTAAGTAAATTCACTGGCCAGTTGAACAGTACCCGGGTACCATACACACATACACACCTTTTACATTCCGGGACTTAACCTGTGCAGGACTCATTCTGTTACGAATCGGAACGGGGGTTAAAGATACGTTCCGAATACATATTTTTCTCTTTTCCGCTGCGCGTTTATCGTAATACGAAGAGTTTGTATTTTGGGGTTCGCTACGTGTCTCTGTTTTTTCCGAACTATTGAGTATTGCATATATTTTTCTGTTCGGTTGCGAATATTTTATTCTTCCGAAATACGAAGCCTCGTGTTTCGTTTCTTTTCCGCTACGCGTTTTACCGCAATACGAAAGTACTGTAATAATATCTGTGAATACCGTGTCTCAACATCTGCCTATTATTTTAGTAAACTATTTAAATGATAAAAACTCACAGCGGTGTTGGAGTATATTTATTCCCTAGTGCGGGGAGACTGACCCGTGGTTCATTTTCAGCGGCTCCTCCGGGAGTGAGCGCTACACGTGGGGCTCGTTTCCGGGATCCAGTCTCTGGAAAAACCGCATCTAAAGGGTTAAATATGGATCCAGACACTGTTGCCGAGTGGTGTGAGGAGCACAGTAGTCAGTTAGAATGTTGTATAGTCATGGATATTCCCGCAGACACTTGGGCGAAGATCAGATTCGCCAGGCCGTGGCCGCGCTGACACCAGACCATCGGGGGTTAATTCTGGACATTGTAAAGAACACAGATACCTCTCACACGTATGTTCTTCTTGAATGGAGAAAGGGTGTTCCACCATGTTTTCAGGGCGCGAGCGTGAAGCTGACCGATGAGGTGGAAGTCCAACTAATTCAGCCAAGTGCGCCACGTGGCGAATCCGCAAGTGTTCCCGCGCCTAGTCCGTTGGCCATGATCGGGCCTGAATTTATCGTGGCTATTGGAGATCTACTGGCTAAATGTCAGAAAACAAGCCCTCCTCACACTAACTTCGGTTATCGACGGTTAAGAAATTTTACAGGAAACGTACCAACTCCGGCGGGAGAAGAAACCTTTGAAGAATGGGTGGAACAGGCGATGCAGGCTCTGGACGAGTGGGATGTCCCTGAGGCCCAGAAAAAGCAAAGGATCACCGAGAGTTTAAAGGGACCTGCGTCAGAAGCGGTGAGAAACCTGAAACTGAGCAGAAAAGATTGTACTGCTTTAGATTACTTAAACGTTCTTGAAGAAGTTTTTGGGCGAACCGAAAAGGCGGCCGAACTGGTATATCAGTACGAACACACCTATCAGAGGAGAGGTGAAAGGATGACCGAGTACATGAGGCGCCTAGATAAGATTCTACACCAGATACTCCTCAAGAAAGGGGCCGAACCGGCCGAAGTAGATAAGATCCGAATAAAACAGATCCTGAGGGGCTCTCAACCTCTAGATCCAGTAATGATGCAGCTGAGAAGCAGAGCAGGTAACCAAGATTTAAGTACCTGGAACTGATCCGAGTTGTACGAGAAGAAGAGGCTTTACTGGAAGAAAAATCCTTCAGGCGGGGGAAAGGGCTTATGCACAACCTGTGAGACATAGCGACGGTCTGCAGCCTGAAAGCGACTCTCTAGATACTTATGGATCGGACGAGGACGAACAAGAGCACCTAGTCGTTTTTAAATCTACGGAAAGGGCTGCCAAAGAAGCGAACCTCTCTGAACGTGGTGAATTGTTCAAAACCGTCAAGAAAGTACAGGAAGCTCAAACTGAATTGCAACAAGCACACGCGGAACTGTGCCGAGTGTTGATGAAGGTGACCGAAATGCAGGCAGAAATGCAGAAATTCCTCACAGGTATGCAGGCGACGGGAGTTGCTATAGCGTCCGATCCAAGTCCTTTAACCAAATCCCAACAAGCAACTACGTCTCCGCTCTCTAAGAAGAGATGTTTCGGTTGTGGAGAAATGGGCCATTTCCGCGCACAGTGCAAAGGCCGAAAGCCTGAGAAGGATAGAGTCGAGGGACTGTTGAAAGCTTTAGAAGGACTGTTATCTACCCCACCGGCGGGAAACGCCAGAGGGCACCAGTGAAGGAGCAACCTAAGTGCCCGAAGGTTGAACCCCGCTCCAAAAACCAAGCCAAGACTAAGAGGGCGAGAGGGCCCAAAGCCGAGCCAACTGCTGAGCCTGCCAGGACTGAAAGAGTCACTCCCTTAGCATCCGGGTCTACGTCATGGGGAGGCAATGCACACCCAAAACTACACGGCCAAGAAAAGGGCCAGGGTACAGCAAACTGGGTCTAAGCGTCCGGATACCGGCACCAAGTTTCCTGACCAACTGATAGGTCCTTCTCCTATTGTGCCAATCCAAGTGGAAGGAGTCTACACTAAAGCCCTGTTAGATTCAGGGGCTCAAGTGACATTGATCTACAAGAGACTTCTATGAGAAACACTTAAAGCACATTCCTCTGCAAGAATTGAAGGATTTGGAATATGGGGTATCGGCACTGAGAAACTCCCTTATGACGGGTACCTGCAAGTGAAGTTGGAGATCGGATCTGAAGTCATCGGACAGTCTGGAGGTTGTGATGCATTGGCCATTGTGTGTCCTCGACCCTCGGGTGCGAACAGAAGCTCCCTCATAGTGGGACGAATACTGACCTAGTGCGGCGTCTCCTGACACCTATTGTATTGGAAGAAGGTTCGACTCAAGGAGTACACCCAATGTTACGTCCGGTCTATCAGAGGATGGTCGAAGAACGAAAGGCACCTGCCGAGGTGGGAAGACTGTGGAGACTGGGTGGGACAGAGAAGGTTCTGCAAGCAGGAGAAGTAGCGAGCTTCCGGGTTTCAGTCAAGTTGAACGGATCGCAACCAGGTCCCTATGTGGTGCTGGGAACCGATGTCAATCATGGGAGTGAAACCGGAGTCGAAAGTAATTCCTGAAATAATCTCCACCAAAGCCCTGAAGAGAACACGAGGAAGAGTCTCGGTCAGTGTGTGCAATGTGACAGATTCTCCAGTAGTCCTTAAAGCACGAATGCCTATCGGGCAAGTGGAGTCTGCTACACCCCTCTCTACCGATTTAGGAGGGGGAGTGGATAAAGAGATTCCAGATGAAAGATTCTACCCCAAGACGCTCCCATTTCACCTGAGTGGAAGAAACGTCTTCAGTCTCAAGTCCTAAAGTGGAAGGAATTGTTCTCGAAAGATGAGTTCGATGTGGGCCTAGCTAAGAGTACTGAGCACCGCATTCGGTTACAAGAAGACAAGCCGTTTCGGGAAAGATCAAGGCGAGTTCCGCTAGGAGACTTGGATGATCTGCGAGAGCAACTGAATGAATTGCAAAGAACCAAGGTGATTCAAGAGTCCAGGAGTCCATATGCATCTCCCATAGTGTTGGTCCGGAAGAAAAATGGTTCTGTCCGCCTATGTATAGACTACCGCACATTGAACCGGAGAACCATCCCCGATCAATATGCCACTCCTCGGATAGAAGATGCCCTACAGTGTTTGTCTGGAGCAAAGTGGTTTAGTGTACTAGACCTGCGAAGCGGGTATCACCAGATACCAATGCATCCTGAAGACAAGGAGAAAACTGCGTTCATCTGTCCACTAGGGTTCTTTGAATTCAACAGAATGCCTCAAGGCCTTACGGGGGCTCCAGCCACGTTCCAACGGTTGATGGAGAAGACAGTCGGGGATATGAATTTAATCGAAGTATTAGTGTACCTGGATGACATAATTGTGTTTGGGAAGACTCTGGAAGAACATGAACAACGTCTGGAGAAGGTCTTGAAGAGGCTCCATGAAGAGGGGCTGAAACTGTCTCTGGAGAAATGCCAATTCTGTCTACCGTCTGTTACGTATCTAGGACATGTGGTCTCAGCAGAAGGTGTTTCGACAGATCCTCGGAAGTTGGAGGCCGTAGCTTCTTGGCCTAGACCCCGGAACGTCACTGAACTTAGATCTTTTCTGGGATTCTGTTCATACTATCAAAGATTTGTGGGAGGATTCGCGAAAATAGCTCAACCACTGAACAAACTCCTGCAGAAGGAAACCACAGAAGAAGGCTGCAAGGTCTCTGACAAAAACCCGTCAGCTCTGGGGCCAAGGAAAGCTCGAGAGTCTATACAAGGTGAATGGACCAGTCAATGTGAAGGAGCTTTCGTAAAGCTGAAAGAGAGTCTAACCCGAGCTCCTGTTTTGGCCTATGCGGACCCTCACAAGCCGTATGAGCTACATGTGGATGCCAGCCGAGAAGGTCTGGGAGGAGTCCTATATCAGGAGTATGGTGGATTGCTGAGGCCTGTAGCGTACGTGAGCCGGAGCCTTACGCCTTCAGAGAAGAACTATCCTACTCACAAGCTGGAGTTCCTAGCCTTGAAGTGGGCAGTGGTAGACAAGTTAAAAGACTATCTGTATGGAGCCGAGTTTGTGATCAAGACGGATAACAATCCTCTTACCTACATTCTTACTACCGCAAAACTGGACGCAACGGGACATCGGTGGTTGGCCGCTCTGTCAGGGTTTCGGTTCAGCCTGAAGTATCGCCCTGGGGTGAATAATGAGAGATGCTGATGCGTTGTCGAGAAGACCCTACACTACAGAATGGACTCAGTTGACTCCAGACGGGGTGCAAGCTTTGTGTCAAGGAACAGAGCGCCGGGTCAAAGGAGGGATTGAAGCGGAGGCCATAGGAGTTATGGCTGCGGCTGTTCCTGAGTTCTACTGTAACCCTACGCAGTTAAGGGATGAAAGTTTACCTACCTTTTCGAGACAGGATCTGAAAGCGGATCAGGCCAGAGACCCTTTAATTGCCTTGACCATAAAGGCCCTGTCTGCAAACCAGCGAGAGATTTTGTTAACCAACTCCCCGAGTGGAGCCAGATTGGTCTACAAAGAGTGGGAGCGGTTAAAGATGTTGGATGGGGTGGTCTACCGAAGGGGCCCCTCAACTAGCGCTGAAGAGATTCAACAGTTATTCCTCCCTACTAAACATAGGGAGAGTGTGTTGCGATCACTACATGATGAGCATGGACATTTGGGTGCTGAAAGAACTTTTAAGCTGGTGCGAGATAGGTTCTATTGGCCTTGCATGAGAGCTGAAGTGGAAAGCTATTGTCACTCCTGTCTAAGGTGTATTCAGAGGAAACTCTACCGACCCGAACTGCTCCAATGAGCCATCTGCAGAGCCAGGGACCCATGGATTTGGTGTGCATTGACTTCTTGTGCTTAGAGCCGGATGCTAGTGGGCAAGGGAACATTCTAATGGTGACCGATCATTTCACCCGTTACGCCCAAGCTTTTTCCACGAAAGATCAACGCGCTCCGTCTGTAGCCAAGGTGTTGATGGAAAAGTTCTTTGTTCACTACGGACTGCCAAGGAGGATACACTCTGATCAGGGTAGAGACTTTGAAAGCAGACTGGTGGGGCAGTTGTTAGAGCTGTTGGGAATCCAAAAGACCCGAACCACACCATATCACCCTCAAGGTGATGCTCAGCCTGAAAGGTTTAATCGCACACTGCTAAACATGCTGGGGACCTTGTCGAATGTGGAGAAGCAGAGTTGGAGTCGTCACATAGCTACTCTGGTGCATGGATATAACAGTACGGAGAGCGATGCAACTGGATACTCACCGTACCGTCTTATGTTCGGAAGGGAGGCTCGACTGCCGGTTGATTTGGCATTTGGGTTATCCCTAGACCAGACATCAGTAGCTTCCCATAGAAACTACGTGGATAGACTTCGGAAGAATCTGGCTTCTGCGTTTGAACAGGCCCGTTTGACCTCGGGAAACAGGGAGCAAAGAAACAAAAGGAACTATGACTTGAAAGTTCGAATACAAGATCTACAACCCGGTGATAGGGTTCTATTGAAGAACTTGGGTGCTGCTGCGAGACACAAGTTGGCGGATAGGTGGAGTTCCCAGGTTTACATTGTCTGCAAACAACTGCCGAGTTTACCAGTGTATCAGATTCGCCCGGATGGAAAGGCTGGGCCTCTTAAGAACTGGCACCGAAATCATTTGTTACCTTTGAGAGAGGCTGTAAGGATGCCAGTTGGGGACGAACCGCCTCTGCCAAATCCGCCTGCTCCACGTTTGCCCCTGTTACTACTCGGTCTCAACAGACCCGGGTTGTCGAAGAGAACGGAAGAGACAGTGAAGAAGAGAGTTATTGTCTAGACTGGATGCGCTCACCGGAGCCTGAGGAGGTTGTCGTTGCTCCTGAGCGGTGGGAGAGTAATTTGAGGCCTGAAGCTCCTGAATTTCTGTTGGAAGTCCCTGAGACTGTTGAAATCCCTGAGCCTCTTGAATTTCAGTTGGAAGTCCCTGAGGCTGTGGGAATCCCGGTAGCTCCGGAAGCTTATTCAGGTGATTATAGTTCTATGCCTTCGCTGGAGGGATCATACTCTGAAGAAACGTCTGCTCCAGTGATAGAGAGAAGAATTGAGCCAACGCCTATAGTACTTCCACCTGAAGAGGAACTGATTGAGCCAGAACCAAAACGCTCTGTTCGACCGCCCCAACGACTCACCTACGACTCACCAGGACATAGCACTGAAGAGGCCATCACCACAGTGCAGAGGTTGCCCGAAGTGTCTGCTATGCTAGCTGAGGTAGCCCAAAATATGAGTCAACTTGAGGAAGTGTTCCTAACTCACTATATGTATGCTGCTGAACCTGTGCATGTTATGTAAACTGTATTCAATATTGTGGAAATGTAATGTAACTGTTGTACCTCCTGGGAGAGACCCAAGAGTTCTAGGAGGGGGAGAGTGTAGCGCTGTGTTAAAATCTTGCTGTGGCATTACCTTTTTTTGGCCACAAGATGGAGACAGTCGCGATTAGAGACACTGGACATTGGGACTACATTTCCCGGCATGCTTTGCAAGGAGACAGGAAGTGGGTGGGGACTGGACACTTACATCCTCCACCTCGTGGAGAACGCGCCAGAGCGCGCCAGGGAACGAGAGAAAGCAGATGCACTGAAGAGATCGCGAGAGGGCCTAGGCCAGAGCCGGAGTGAGACCTGTCAGTCATTATTGGGTCACTCAACCTGAGGAGAAGGAGACTTGCCAGAATCCAGGAATTGCTGCAGACCGGAGGAACCGAAGACCTCGAGTGAGGAGTCACCGCGAGTTGATCGGGTACGGAGAGCAGGCGGTGAGCTGGACAAGCTGCATAAAGTCAGACAACGGATCCGGCCGCTAGTATCCCCAGTCAAAATCGAGCAGAGAGACGTCCTGGGTCAGTGGAGCCTAAAGCAATCGTCGGATGGGTGAGAGGCCTCCAAGGCTGTTTTATGATTAAAGGACACGCTGCTGTTTTCTCTTTAAAGTCCACAGGCCCCAACTTGACTAGTCGAAGACATTCCTTAAGTAAATTCACTGGCCAGTTGAACAGTACCCGGGTACCATACACACATACACACCTTTTACATTCCGGGACTTAACCTGTGCAGGACTCATTCTGTTACGAATCGGAACGGGGGTTAAAGATACGTTCCGAATACATATTTTTCTCTTTTCCGCTGCGCGTTTATCGTAATACGAAGAGATTGTATTTTGGGGTTCGCTACGTGTCTCTGTTTTTCCGAACTATTGAGTATTGCATATATTTTTCTGTTCGGTTGCGAATATTTTATTCTTCCGAAATACGAAGCCTCGTGTTTCGTTTCTTTTCCGCTACGCGTTTTACCGCAATACGAAAGTACTGTAATAATATCTGTGAATACCGTGTCTCAACATCTGCTTATTATTTTAGTAAACTATTTAAATGATAAAAACTCACAGCGGTGTTGGAGTATATTTATTCCCTAGTGCGGGGAGACTGACCCGTGGTTCATTTTCAGCGGCTCCTCCGGGAGTGAGCGCTACACACCTTTGATTTTTTTTCTCGTTTGGTTATATGGCTACTTGGTTTTCTTTACATCGTTATTCAAGGTAATTTTGCTCAGAACATACAATTCACCACTTAAACTCTAAAAACAGTATACTTGCCGGTAGGTTAATTTACTGCTTCAGTGAGGGAAGTAAAATAAGTTGAATCTCTGGAACATGAATATTCAATTCCATTAAGCCTTAAGAATTTTTCATGCTGGATCTTCGGAAATCCTTGAACAACAGCGAACATTAGTAAGGGCTGATTGCTTAATGAAATTTCTAATTAAGTATTTCAAATGTTAATTTCTGAATCTATTTGAAAACTCACTGAATACACAGCTGGGATAAGATGTAATGAAAATTTATATTACACATCTTGAACAGTTAAATATAACAATCTTATTACTGGGATATTTCTTAAAGATAGTAATAGACAGTTTTACCAAAACAACTATTTATCAAATATGTTATTTAGAGTTATTAGTATTATTATTATTAGTAGTAATATAAGGTGATTCATATGACTCAATATCAATTTTTTTCTTACAAATCTTAAAGAATTTAATGAAGATTAAAGAGGGCTTCAGGAAATGTACCTCCTCGTATGTTGAGCACATCCCAACACAGTAAGGCCCTGTTCACACTGTGCGATTTATCGCACGGATTTTGCCGCGACGTCGCAGCAAAATCCGCGCAACGTCACGCTGTGTAGCGTCTCCAATGCATTTCAATGGAGCTGTTCACATCTTGCCGCGTGATGTCGCGAGACGTCGCATGTCGCGCGTCGCAGGAGCATGTCGCTGGTACATGACCCTTTTTTTGCGATTTGCTATCTGCGTTTTTGCGATTTATATTGGTGGTGCTTTGCAAAAATCGCAGAAAACAGCAAAGTCGCACGACGTCGCGCGACATTATCGCACCATGTCGCGAATATGAAAATCGCGCGGAAAGTCACGCGATTTTCAAATCGCACAGTGTGAACGGGGCCTAAGTGCTGGAACTTGCCGTTGTTTTCTGTTACGCGAATATTGATGAGGTATTCCATGTTGTTGCCAACACATCACTAACAGGGTTATTCAAAGAGATTCGAAAAGTCACCGCACGTTCGGTGACTTTTCGTTCTCTTCAATTCGGTTCCTTTTGCCGATTGCATTTCGGTGACCCTGCGGTGTATTCAGCAAACACCACAGGGTCCCCGAATTGCAGGGAAAAGCTGCCGCAAACCCGACAAAAACTAACCGAATGCACGCTGAAAACAAGCAAAAACATCTGGATTAACCTTCGAAAAACCCGAACAGGAGCCGAATCACACAGAGCCGAAGCAGCTGTGAAGTAGAGGAGGCAGTGAATAAATTAGAAAAACCATTTGTATGAATCTGGGAAAATGAAACGCTGTTTGCAAAGAAACTACTGAACGAAAATGTCTGAAATTTTCACAGGAGGTCCAGGGAATGATAATAAAGAGGGCTGTTACAAAAAAAATAAGTAAACTGAAAAAAATAAATAAAAAAAAAATCGGACTTTTTAAATAATAAAAAAAAAAAATTCTGAAAAATGCTTAAAGTATCCTAAAAAATCTATAAATAAAGAGACTTTTTGCTGCAGAATTTTATAAGGAACAGTTTATTAGATATTGAATTAAAACGGGAATATTTTTAACATTGAAGCCTATGGGATTCTCCTGAATAAACTTGCCGAATTAAACCACCGAATGGCAGGGCATTAGGGGAACCTTTCACTGCTGGTTTGTGTTCTCTGAATAGCCGAAGCAGTGCATTTTCATGGGGATTTCACTGCCCTCGAACAGGCACCGAACAGGCACCGTATGTGCTGGCAATTCGCCAGGATTTGGCGAATTGCCTGCTCTCTGGATAGCCGAATGGCCAGGAAAGGCAACCGAACACTGATTTTCAGCGTTCGGTTACCTTTCTCAAGCAATTCGGATCTCTTTGGATAACCCTGTAAGTATGTTGTATCATTAACATTTTGGGTTTCATTCCTAACGTTATTGGCTAAAATGGGAATCATGTAGGGCTTGTTATGGAGCAATCGTTCTTTAGATTGACCACCAAAAAGAGGTCTACGCTGGGAAGGTAGTGAGACTGACGTGACCACAGATTCTCAGAATTTACATGGTCCTCGCCAACAGCTCACAGGATGTGGGGCATGTTGTGCAATCCTGTTGGAAGCAACCTGGTGTCCTTTTCAATGAGTAATTGCTAGTCTCGTGACTGTGCCGATATCGTGACTGTGCTGCCACCTACCTGACTCTTCCAGCATGTGCCGTTATGGGCTGTGCTCAACATAAAAAAAAGTACATATCCTGAAACGCTCATTAATTTCCTTTGGGTCTGTCTGTACTTGCATATCACAGCAATTCAAAGTACTGCATCCCAGAGCCCCTGTGCTACATTCCCCATATGCAGCAAGGAACTATGGGTAAGACATGCAAATGACCTCTCTCTCACTTTTATGCATACTGGGTCTGTTTTTACACAGAACCCTTTGATCAATGCCATGTCATACTAGATGGCTTTTTTTTTCAAGCAGAGATCAGGTTTATGCAACTGGTCAAAGCCACCTCTAGACAGCGCTGTTTCGGGTTTATTGAACCCTTGTCAGCAGAGGCTAGGCATGACCAGTTGGGGTGGATGCTTGGACCCGTAGGGCAAATCAGTACTTGCTTGGGTTGTGGTGAAGGACAAAAAATGAGATAAAAAGCCTCCACGCAATATATATATATATACACAATCACCCTATAGTAGAAGTGTCATGCTATTTGCATGGTCTGTTAATAATATTGGTCAGAATAGTCACCACGATGGCAGGAACAAACGTACCCAGGCCATACTTGAAAACGAGAGCAATCTCAATGTATCCTTCCTGGTAAAATACTTTGCAAATAAATAAATAAGCAAACCAGCAAATGTTTAACACCTAGTCAAATATATGTAAATATGACAATAAAATATGATTTAAAGCAAAATAATATTTTTTTTTTACAAATTTACCAAAACAATGAATTCAATAAATACACCAGAATTAATCTTGACACTTAATTAACATCACAAACGTTATATATAATGATGATGTCAGAGTGTGCTAACATCGTCAGCAATCGATTTGGTGATCGTCAGACAGGGAATTCAAAATCCTGGAGGCCTGGTGACACTTGTGTTGGCGAAAGAGACTCCTCCTCTTTACACAAGAATGTCGGCCAAACAGAACCGAAGGGGAGGTGGAAGAAGGGGGGCTCCACACAGCCTGACCACTCTAAAATAAAGTCAGGATATGCAGAGTGGCTCCTTAAATCACTTTTGGGTCATTGTATTTATATTAGCCAATAAGCCACCAGTGTCGGCTTTCCATCCTATCCTTCTATGCAGAATCTGTGTATATACTGTTTATTTGCTTCCAAATTCAGAATATTATAATCAACAGTTTATTAGATATTGAATTAAAACGAGAATATTTTTAATATTGAAGCCTATGGAATTCACCTGAATAAACCTGTCGCATGAAACCACCGAACAGCAGGGCATTTCGGCAACGTTTCTCTGCTGGTTTTTGTTCTCTGAATAGCCGAAGCATTGCTTCTCTATGGGGATTCACTTCCCTCGAACAGGCACCGTATGTGCAGGCAATTTGCCAACATTTGGCGAACTGCCTGCTCTCGGGATACCCGAATGGCCAGGAAAGGTAACAGTACGCTGAATTTCACTGTTCGGTTACCTTTCAGCCACAATTCGGATCTCTTTGAATAACGCTGTTGGTGTATGAATCTTAGGCTACAGTTGGAACAAGCAAATTACTGTTGGTCCTTAATAATAGGTATACGCAGTGCTTTTTTTCTATGAAAAAAGGTGGAGGTACTCACCATGAAGCGTCAGGCAGTGATTAGCCACTGAAAAGATGGCGTACGCTCGCTTGAACTAATAGAGAGCGCATGCCAGCGTGCAGCCAATGTATAGCATCAGGGCCAGACCATGACTGTGTGTTGCCTGGGTCCAAAGATAAAATGCTGCCACCCCCCTCAAACTATTCCCACAATACACCCATGCTTATCACAGTAATGTGCGGTGTGTATGAGCGTATCACAGAGTGCCACAGCAATGAAACTCACAGTAATGTGCGGTGTGTATGAGCGTATCACAGAGCCCCACAGCAATAACACTCACAGTAATGTGCAGTGTATGAATGTTTTACAGAGCTCCACAGAAATAAAACTCACAGTAATGTGCAGTGTGTATGAGCTCCACAGCAATGATACTCACAGTAATGTGCAGTGTGTATGGGCGTATCACAGAGCTCCACAGCAATGAAACTCACAGTACTGTGCGCTGTGTATGAGCCTTTTATTTTTGTGAAAGTATTTTACCAGGAAGGATACATAGAGATTTCTCTCGGTTTCAAGTATGTCCTGGGTGGGGAGTACGTACCGTTAGGTGTCTTGCCCAAGGATACTTACTGGAGAGGTGCTCTGGCCGGGATCGATCCTGTGTCTCCAGTCTCTCTCCACGCATTACAGCGTTACACAGAAATAGTGGTAGTATTGGACATTTATTTCTATTAAGTTTCTTGGTGTGTGTTTTCTGTCCTATGAATTAATAATAATGAAATGATTTTGATGATTCTAAGCACAGTATTCCTAGTTGGTGCTTGCTCAAATGAGTGAGGTACAGACTCAGGTCTATTCCCTAAAAGGTGAAACTCAGGAGAACTGACAGGAGAAGAGAACAATCTAGACCAGTGTTCCCAAACCTCTCCTCGAGACCCTCAAACAGGGCAGATTTTTCAGATCACCTTGTGGAAAAGCAGACTGAATCCTGCAGTCACTGAGCAGCAAATCGTATCACCTGTGCTGTGCTTCAGATATCTGCAAACCTGGCGAGGCGGAGGGTCCTGAGGACAGGTTTGGTAAACATTGAGTTTCACCTTTCTCTGAATAACCATGTATGTTTACTGGGTAGTAGAGACCCACACGGAGGTCTTGTAAGGCCTGAATTGGTTAACATATTATTTTCTAATGGTAACATTTCTTAAATATTTATAATATTTTCAGTATGTCACAAGAACAATGAAGGAGAATGCGCATGTAAATATAAGAAAGTGCGGCAGTGACAACCTTTGAAATTAACAATGATCACGTGAGAAACTGTTGCAGCCAGCCGACCGGGTATTCTTGGGTGATGGTTCGACAAAAGAAGCCAGATGGAGGCCTTGGTTTCAAAGGAAAATGGCTTTATTCAGCGCTGGACTCAAGTCGCAGATCAGATCTGCAGAAAGAACTCGAGTGACCAGAATAACTAAATCAGCTTGATTTATACAGACTTAGAAAATGCAGTTTCCTCCCATGCCCCCACCCAACATTCCCTGCGCCACAGATTATCACGTGACGGTTACCAAATGTCCAAGTTTGGACATAATCTTACACAAGGTATCATCTTTCGCCTGTACTTCTCCTTTTCTTGGGTTTGCAGCTGCCAGCCACAAATCATCAGTTACCATGGTTTTGTGGCTGTCTACATTTCCTCCTCCTTGCTTTGTTGATATAAACCACATTCCTTAAGCAGGCAAACTGAAATTTGGTCTGGTGAGCACAAAGGGACAGCAAGCTTTATAAAACACAAAATGGATGAACATCAAAATGGCGGATTAACTAGATTAGTATATTTCTGTAGTTAAATCCCAGGAGGTGCTATCTCAAAACTCCTTGCAAGTAAAATATTATAAAAATTGCTGAGAAAAATCAGTCTACACCTACCTTTTTGGTTAATTATTATTCATGCTGAAATCCCAGAGGAAAGAGCCTATTTTACAATCACATTTTTATTTGACATTAACCTTTGAGCCGTATCATATATTTGTTTTTATATCATATTGCAATTCAGTAGTTATCCGTTTAAGAACAAATTCTGTCTAAGAAAACCCCCCAAAAAAAACATTTTAATGGTGAAAATACATTTATATAGTTAATAACACAAAAAGACTGACATTTATTTTACAGCATGTGTAAATCAACTTAACATAAAAAACAAATAAAAGATGCATTTTATATAAACTCATATTTGCATCTCAGTGCAATAACAAACAGTAAGGAGAAACTGAATACGTCCAATAATCAATGTACAATTTAATATTTATCATTAGGAATTGATGTGAATTTCTAAAAAAAAAATGTTCAAAGATTAAGGCTGGGGTCAGATGAACGCAGTGCGAACGCGCGTGCAGCCACACTTAATCACGGCCGTAATAGCAGCAAATGACAGGCAATATACGAAGTACGGCTGCACGAAAGTTCAGCCGCGCAACGGAAGCGGCAAACGAACGCATTTTTTTGAGAACGTGAAACCGCCAGTACTGATGTACAGAGTGCGCTGCGGCCGCATAGCGGCGTGTGTGCGTGATTAGGAGACGTCAGACGCTGCTAATATCCGGCCAACATAACGTCCAGACGCAAAAAGTATTTTATTGATGATCCGTACAAAATCACGGCCGAAAATGTGGATCGTATGACCGCTATCGCGTATTCCGTGAAAAAATAGCTCCATTCTTTCGAACGTACTTTTTCACGGACGTCACGAAAAATGCGTTCGTCTGACCCTAGCCTTATTTGTGTTTAAAACGTTATATGTTAGTGTAGCGCTCACTCCCAGAGGAGCCGCTGAATTAAACCTCGGGTTAGTCTCTCCGCACTAGGGAATAAATATACACCAGCACTGCTGTGGATTTTATAAATTATATACTTTACTGGTCTCAATAAAGCGGCATATATAATGTAAGCACGGTATATAGAAAACAGGATTTCGTAATGCGGAAAACACGCTGAGGTAAAAGAAAAGTTTAACCCCTTTGTTTCTGGAGTTTAAGTCCCGTGCAGGTTATGTCCCAAAAAGTGTGTGTGTGTGAGCTCAGGTACCCGGGTACTATATTCGACTGGCCAGTGAATGGATTTAATAAATCTTCGACTAGTCACGTTGGGGCTCTGTAGATTTTAGCAGTACTGCAGCGTGCTTCATTAAACTTTAACTGTGGCCTAGGAGGCCTCTCACCCATCTGCCAGACAATCTGTTCCGCTGCCCGATCAAGGACGTCTCTCCGCTGAATTATGCTGGGACTCTGTGCCACCGGATCCGCTTCTCTTGCTTGTCCGTCTTTTACAACAAGATTTACAGCCTACCGCCTGCTCTCCCAGTGGATCATCGCGGTCTCCTAACTCGGGGTCCAATCTGGAAATCTGTGTCTGTGTAAAACCCCTCAGCGGTGGATTACTGTGTCTCTGGCAAGTCACTGTATCGATCCCCAGCATCAGCAAGGCAGCGCCTGCTCTCCGGCCTGGTTGCAATCGCTCACAGTCTCACATGCGTCTCACTCTGTTCACCCCTCGGCTCACACTGGCTCTCCTTCCACGAGGCTGCGGATGTCCTCTCCTCCTTCCCCACCCACTTCCTGTCTCTCCCCAAAACATGCTGGAAAACGTAGTCCCATTGTGTCCAGTATAGTTTACATTACGCTTGTCTCCCTCTGGTGGCCAAAACTGAGCAATACAGCAACAGAGTTTTAAACAGCGCTACATTAGTTTTCTTACCCATCTTTTATTTTTTAAAGTTCATGGCTTCTCATCAGGATAAATTAGATCTAATGTAATTGAGGAGATGTTCACCGGGTGTAAAAATCTGCCAAAGAGATATGAAATGGTAAAGTTTAAAAACAGGTAATTTTTAGCATATGTGACTGGTTTTAAATGGCATTAGATGAAAGGACAAACTGGATGCCTGAAAAAAAAACTGCATTGCATATTACCTATGACAATATGTTAATCCTTGCACCTCCATGTGACCCCCCTCCCCCTCCGCCATGCTTTGCTGCCATGTTTTCCTATCACTGGGTGGGTGCAGTAAAGTCCCCCAGCCTGATGGTGGCGCTGTGCAGGGAAAACACCGTACATTGTGTGCATCGCTCGCTGGAATCTGTGCAGGTTCTCGCTCACTCTCTGTGAGGTACTGTGTGCGCGCACAGGAAGAGGCAGACAATCAGAGGGGCTGTGTGGAGAATTCTTATAGACCCTCCTGGAGTGGTGAATAAAGGGAGGGATTTTTTAGTATG
The DNA here is from genome assembly GCA_009667805.1 of Leptobrachium leishanense. Lineage (NCBI taxonomy): Eukaryota > Metazoa > Chordata > Amphibia > Anura > Megophryidae > Leptobrachium > Leptobrachium leishanense. Next base: position 43,300,803 of record CM019064.1, read on the forward strand.
GGGTGAGTTTTACTATGGGTGTGGGGAAAGGGGCTGGTGGAAGAGAGTGGGTGTTATTGTGAGGGTACAGTTAGGGGTGGTTTTTAGTGTCAGGGTAAAGGAATGGGATGGTTTTTAGTGTGTGAATGATGGAAGGGGGGATTTTTTTACTATGGGGTGAAGGAAGGGATTGCATTTTACTAGGGGGAGATGGTATAGTGGTGATAGAAGGGTCTCATTTGGGGTTTGTTGAGGGTGACATTGTGTCATGGGGGTTTAGAAGAGATGTGTCTGTGTGTACACCTCTAAAACCTGTGGGCCATATTACAAGGTGCTAAAATGAGGACGCTAACGGTGATAATGTGCGTCTGCAGGTTTCTCCTTAGCATCCCCATTTTTAGCACCATATTAGAGGCCTGTTCAGTTCCTCAGCAGCTGCTGAATCGCTCCATTGCAGCTGTTCAGTTTGCTGCAACCGTCTCACTGAACTCTTTGGCTGTGAATATTGAAGCGAAAGGGAGGAGGATTGCTTAATGAAAGGTGCTGTTACTGCAGTATCCACTGTTGTCCATTTTATTACCACTTTAATGTTTACCATGCTCCAATAAATATTTGGTGTTTTGTTCCACCAACACTTCTTCAAACTGAACATTTCCTTATTGGTTTATTTGCTCCGTGGAGGTGGCCATCTTTCCCACGTCACACTCCGCTAACCCCGCAGCACCTCTCTACTTAGCTGCAAGTGCTAAGTTAGCAGTGCTGAGCGCTGAGCTGCAGCACGGTGTTCAGTGCCATGTTGCTAACTTGGCACTTGCTGAGGAACTGAACTTTCCTCTGGGCAGGGGCTAATTCAGCAACACGCCCCGTAACGCAGCGCTGCCCTCCACGATACTGGCATGTGTACCTGTGTGAAGTAATGCCAGTGAGAATGAGTGTGTCCCTGTGTGTGTGAATTGGAAATGTTGTAAAATTCTTGCATTTTTTTTTTTTAAATTAAAAAAAATAATAATGTTGCCCAATCAATATGTTCATTTTATAACCGTCTGTTTTTTTTTTTTTTTTTTTGTTAACCCCTTGAAGAAAAAACAGGGGCTGCCTGGTTTTTGAACAGAGACGCTGTCCTCCTGGAGCTCTTCTGCGTGTGTGCGCTTTGGTCCACTCAGGGATGCTCTCCAGCACCTCAGTAAGCAATTGTCTTTATTTATTTTCAATAGAAGTATTTAAGTATTTATTAGTGCTGACATGCAAGTAAAGCATACAGAGCTGGCCCTGAGGCAAGTTGTCCGCACACACACACTGGCGTCCTTGAGTAGTCCTTGCATGGTATGCCGCCTTGGTGCCCGTTTAGTGGCAGGCCGGGGTGAGCTGGTCCAGGAAGGAGGAGAAGGAAAGAGATGAATTCTGGTCCTGATCCCTTGATGCAGCGCTCCACGTTTTGCCTGTGCCGTTTCCGTTCGTGTGGTGTGTCCTGGTCTTCTCAGAAGATCAACTGTTGTGTTATAGTAATCGCGGATATTTGGAACACATTTTCCTAACAGAAATAGAAATAATGAAGTTTGATATAAATGTGTATACTGTATTATTTTTCGCCATAAGACGCACTTTTCTTCCTCCAGAAAAATGAGGGGAAATGTCTGTGCGTCTTATGGAGTGAATATTGACAACTCGCTGTGCTCACTGACCGGTCCTCTTTGTTTCTTTTGTGTGGTTAGCTGAGCGGAGGCTGACACGTACAAATCAGTGATTACAGCCGAGCGGCATTTGACACCTACTCTGTCATTAATATTTTAGTTGACCATTTGGTTCAGAATATTTTTTTTTTCTTGTTCTCCTCCACTAAAACCTAGGTGTGTCTTATGCTGAGGTACTTTTTTATAGCGCGAAAATACAGTATATAATGGACTTAATGCTATGAAGCAGCAGTTCCCAACCGGTGGTACGCGTACCCCCAGGGGGACTTACAAGGACACCTGGGGGTACTGTACAAAAATGTGTAATGGAAGACGTGAGTGGTTCAGTCCTCTATTTGATTTCTCATTAAGGCTAGCACCTGCCGCCACGCTTGCAGCCATGATGGTTGCCAGCTGTGTTTTTTTTTAGGCTGCAGTGCGGCGGCCTACCTAGGCGGCTTGACTGTTTGAGAATGAAAGATGGCGTCCGGCCCCCTCTGACGTCCGAGGGTGCGGTAGCTGTTTGAGGTCTCTGCCCAGGCCTATAAATAAACTCAGTCCTGGCGATTCTCGCACGTCGGCCGCACCCTCCCTGAGAAATAGACCTCACTGGAACCGGCTTCAGCCAAGCAGCACCACTACCAGAACTTGTGAGGTCACCTGGCCCCTGCTGTTACATAAAAATGCCCCCCGAAAAAAATGTATAGGGGTTATTCAGAGAGCACCGAAATGTCGCTGACATTTCGGTGCTCTCTGGGGAATCAAGGTTCACCACCCTTCAGTCAGCATTCACCGCAGGGTCCCCGGAGTGCAGGGAAAATCCGCTGGAAAAACCACGCTGGAAAAGCAGACGAGCCACCGATCACAGCGCAGAGCAGCCGCCGCAAAAAGCAGACAAGCTGAAGAACTGGGTAAAAAACAAACAAAAACAAAACAGTAAGTTTGAAAGTTTCAAAATTGAAACGTTTGCAAAAAAACTACTGAACGAAAATGGCAAATAGACATAAGATCCTAGGAATAATAAAAAGGTCTGTTACAGAAAAAATGGAAACAAAGCTTCTTTTTTAAAAAAAACGGGAAAACAATTTTGCTGAAAAGATCCTAATAAATCTAGAGACATTTTACTGCAGAATGAAATAATAAACTGTTATTATTAGATATTTAATAAAAGTGGCAACATTTTTAACATTAAAATCTATGGGATTTGCCTGGTTAAACCTGCCAAATGAAAACACCGAACAGCAGGGCATTTCAGCAACTTTCACTGCTGTTCGGTGTCTCGGAATAGATTAACCATTGCTTCTCTATGGGGATTTCACTGCCGCCAAACAGGAACCGTACGTGCAGGCAATTCACCAACATTTGGCGAACTGCCTACTCTCTGACTAGCCCGATGGCCCCGAAATGTCACTGTATGCTGAATTTCAGTGTCTGGTTACATTTCAGGGCCAGATCGACTGTCTCTGAATAACCCCTTATTATTTTAGTTATTCTGGCCAGGGTAAATATAACAGATTAAGGACTATATTAAAATCTTTGCGCAAAAACCCTTGCGCAAAGCGTGAATTTTTGTGCCAAGCGTTAAACTTTTGCACGGGCAAATCACTTCTGGAATTACAATCCTCGCACGTCTTTTCATCCAGCGATCAATAAGGTGCGCAAACAGAACGTGCCCAAATGCTCGTGCAGTAACGTAGCGCGCAAAAATCAGTGTGCTCACTGTTTTTTTCTCGCGATTCAGCCAATCAGAATTAAGAACCACACCTATCTCATGTTACTAAATTGCACCTGCCACAGTCAATCTGAGGACACAGTATATGCTGCAGCAAGAATACATGTGCACACAACTTCGCCATTTTATTGGTTTGGTATGAGTAGAATGTGTAACTATACTTTGCTGCATTTTTTTATTTTGGGTTGGTGTATTTGGGTTCGGCCAGAACGTTCAGATTTGCCATTAACACCAGCTTTTAGGCTAGGGTCAGACGAACGCATTCTGTGCAGACTGTGCATCCATGCACAACGTATGTACTTTCTGACTGACAAGGTAATGGCCACACACCCTGTTTTTGTGACTTGATGGTTTTTTTGACTGATGTAGATGGGAAATAAAATTAATATGAAAAACCATTTTGTCCGTCAAAAATGCTGGACGTCAAGAAGTACAGTAAGCTTGCGCAGGTTCACCCATGGTAGAAGATTGTGAACGGTTGTTACACTGACTATGTAATACGGCATTCGGCGCAAAGAGTTTTACCCCTCGCGTTAATGTTATCTTTGCGCCTTGCGCCCCCCCCCCCCTCCGGCTGGAGAGAAAAACACTTAATTTGTAAATTTGGTTGCCACGTGTCAAAAAAAGTTTATGTGCCCCCGCCCCGAATAAAAAAAAATAGGAGGGAGGCAAATTTATGTTTTTTTGTTTTTTTATAACTCTTATTCTGGGGAGGACAAATAAATATATGTATTTATTGGGTGGCCAAATTAAGTATTTTTCATTTCAGGGGAGGGGGGGGGCAAATGAAGTTAATCTATTTTCGTTTTTCTGGCCAAGGTAAGTATAAATTTTCATTCAGTCATACGCTCATACTCCCTGCTTTTACGATGAGTTTTATTGCTGTGGATTCCGTGTACGCTCATACTCATTGCCTTTACCATGAACACAGATGGGGAGAAGAGGAAAAGCTGGGTAGATGGAGTGAGACCAGGGTATATAAAAGTAGAGATGGATGTGAAACAAATGGAGGATCAGTTTTAATTATATATATTTTTTTAATGAGTGGTACAACACATGGAAATGGACCGCCAGGGTGTGCTGGGGGGGGGGGGTTGGGAACCACTGCTCTAAAGTATGACAAGATGGAAATAACACATAGTACAGTTATCCTCTTAAAACAACAAAGAAAACTTATTTTTTATTTTGTATCTTCAGAGAAGCATAAATGAGAACATGGGACAAGCTAATTTTTTTCCTTTTTTTGTTTCTCTACGTTTTTCCTTAACACCTTCACTACCAAGTGACTCTTTATAAAACCAATGGGAGGACCAAGTTCTTTTATGAAAAGCCACTTTCTATTACACAGACAGTAAAAATATGTAGTAGGGCTGCAACTAACTATTATTTTCATAGATTAGTTGGCCCATTATTATTATTGATCGAAACATCGGATTAAAAAAAAAAAATAGACGAAAATTTGTTTACTTAAAAGGAATTTTATGTAAAATAAATAAATTATCAATTTTCGTAGTGTACGTAACTTTCGTACGTACATAGGAAAATTGCGTATCTTGTGTACTTTTCACACACAAGGTATGCGAGTGCTTGGTCAGAGGGATGGGTTGATGCTGCATGCGCAGCTTAAACCCATGTTTGCTTTCTCAAGTGAACGTGGCTACAAGCACTTGGTCATAGATGTCAGCATGAAATCGGGGTTAATATGCTAAAGTGGTCAGGGTGCGTAGTGTCCCTTTTTAAATAATTCCCTTAACAAACTGAGTGGGAGGAGGGACTGGAGGTGGAAGGAAGTGACTTTGCTCAAGTGACCTGAGTGTGAGAGAGAGTGGGTATGGACAAAAGACCGGATCTGAGTGTGGGAGTGAGTTTGGGGAAAGGGACTAGACCAAAGGGAGGGAATGCCGTTCCCAACCAAAGATGGTGTGGCAGGGAGGGTGGGGTGGTGGCACAGGACTCCAGCTTCAAGTAAGGATTAAACACCGGGATACAGCTCCTTCACCCAGTGGCAGTATCCTATTGTTTGTGTTATAGTTCTGCTGTTGTTGTAAATGGAATAAAAACAAACTGGTTGTGTCTGACATAACCCTAGAACTAAATTATACCTAGTAAAGCAGCGGCGCGTCTTCTCCAATCCGCTCCAAAGCTGAGGTTATTTACGTTTAACTCAGTCTGACTCTAAACAGTGTGTGCTGGACACAGGACGATTAATCTACAACGATTAATCGATAATGAAATAATCAACTATTTTAATCATCGATTTTAGCTGTCGATTTAATCGATTAGTTGTTTCAGCCCTAGTATGTAGAGTCCATACCATACATCAGTGGTACCCAACCCCTCCCCCCGAGTACCCCCTGGCAGTCCATTTCCATAAATTGTACCCCCTCATATTAAAAAAATCTTTCTAATTAACTGATGGTCTCAATCTATACAAAATGTAAGCATTGCAGGTGAAGAGGTATTAACAGATGATAATCATGTGATGCACAAGTTTCGTTTTTGTTTTTATTTAATCACTAGTAAATACAGGGGTCAAGTGCTGGGGTAAAAAGTGAGGGAACTCACCCAAGATTTCCAGTTCTACCACCACCACCTGAAAAAAAATTTTTTCCTGCCCTCGCAGCCGACATGCAGCACGCGTCACTGGCTCCAGGGGGACGGCCTGACTTCAGGATATCTCACTTCAGCCAATGGCGCACGGTGCACGCCTGCTGCGGGGAAAGGCTGAGGTGGCAATTTGAAGACAGCAAGGCGTACATGTACGCCCTGCGTCTTCAGAGCCCTCCCACCACGATGACAGCATAGTACGTCCCGCGGCAGCAAGGGGATAAGCGACTTTAATTTTGGCAAAATACAGTGACCATTTGTTAAACAGTAATTCACAGTATTTTTGGCGAAATGGAATATCCAAGGTTCAGTGAAAAAAAATAGACCCTATTACCAATTTTCTTTTTTACCATAAAAAAAATAATTCACTTACCTTTTAGTATAAATAATATAAAATTACATAAATTAAATAAATACAATTTACATTATTTTTACCTTTTTTTTTTTTGTTCTCTGCCTCTTCAGCTGGACTTGGGGTGGCACAGATCTCTGCAGCTGGACTGGGAAAAAATGTGGGTGCATTTTATTATTAAATAATTTAAATTATATTCTTACCTTTTTTGTTCTCTGCCTCTTTAGCTGGACTTGGGGTGGCACAGGTCTCTTCCGATGGACTGGGGGGGCACAGGCTGTCAGTAGCTCCTCTGCTGCAGGGAAAGGCGAGACTATAAACCTCAGGGCCCAGGTGCAAGAATCCATGAAGCCCCCCCCCCTTATGAGCATATCACAGAGCTCCACAGCAATATAACACACAACAATATGTAATGTGTGTGAGCAGATCAGCTCCACAGCAATAAAACTCACAGTAATGTGCGGTGTTTATGCGTGTATTACAGAGCTCAGCAATAAAACTCTCAGTAATGTGCGGTGGGTATGAGCGTATCACAGAGCCACACAGCAATAAAACTTACGTTCCTACCCACCGCACATTACTGTATCACGTGTGAAGGGGTTATCTCGATCTTGCATTGTGATCCATTGAAAAGCAATCTGTAACTTACAAAAATCGAATTTTCACACCTTTTGTACATCCAGATAAGTGTGCATCCTTTCGAGAAACAAATTCCACTGTCTTATCTCAGGCACCCTGCAGAAAGCTAAAACAAGCTGTAATTAGCAGCCCCAATCCTCACAATAACAAAAAAAATCAAAAACCAAAATACCAAATACCAAATACCAAAAATACTGTTGCTGTACAACAACCAGGGAGAGGGCAGAATACAGGGAGAGCTCTGGGGTCACAAACGGCTGTACAGGGATAAGATTCAGGGGGGGTTATATTACTGGAAATCCCTGTACAGCACAGATACAAGGCGTTACTGTAATCTTCGTATATGATAATAATGCAGACCCCGTTTGAAATTGTGTATGCTAAAGGACACCCTCTAGAATTCAGAATCTTACATTTCAGCAATATTTCTGTAAAGCATAAGCAAATACATGAAAAATTTGAAATGAGCAAATTAACATTTTTTTTTAACTCCGAATAACAATTTCTGTGTGATACTCACATCCCATGTTTCAAATAAATGTTGTAACATTTTTTTTTCAACAAAATTCACTTGGTGTTGAAGGGGGTTAAGCATGTCAGGAACGTGGAGATGGCACCTGGGTGGCACCTGGATGGCAGGGGTGTGAGCCCAGGATGCAGTGTCCTGCACTGATAAGCAGGCGGGAAGGGGTAGGGAGGATGATGTGGAAATAAACTGACCGGATGATTCTCAGAAGGATGATGGTGGAGTTGCAGGAAACATAAATAATAAACAGGAACAGATGGGTATAGCAGAGCAGCGAGTTAGCAGCACCTCACTCTCTCAGCACAAGAGCTGTAATGAACCAGCAATGTTAATTGTGGGGCAGAGCCCTTTATTTTGTGTGTCACGTGTGTTGGTTGTGAGTTAACTGTTGCATTGCTGGATGCTGATAGTGAATGCTGGTTACAGGGCAGGAACAGTACATAGAAGTGTACCACCAGGGTGGGTTTCAGGATGGCTACAGCCAGGGATCCTGACAAAGCATTGCAGGCAAGGAGGTCTAATCCGTTGGAATGGTTTGAAAAGTTCCTTAACATGAAGTACCACAGATAGTTATTGCATCAACAAAGTTTTTCAACTAATAATTCCAAACGTTTGCTGGCTTGGCTGTTGGCTGAAACAGTTAAATGTTTCATTTATAAGGAGCTCAATGTTTCTCACAATGTGTGGTATCAATATTTCTCAAATATAGAGATATCTTTAATGTAAACACTGCGTTGCAGGGCATCTGAGGATCATCTTCAGGATTATCTGTCAAATGGAAAAGCTCTAAAATTCAGTGGATAAAGTGAGCAAATGTTTTCTGACTTTTTTTTTTTACATGCTACAAAGAAGCTCACACTTTATCCGAAATTCAATGCAGTATATTAAAATGTTCCTACTGCCTCTTTCTGACCTTTTTTTAAACTGATATTCAGAATTATTCTTCATTGTAATAAGTTTGCCTAAAAAAATAATTGTTATAATGGAAGAATAGAGCTGAAAAAGTTTCAAAGAATCCTGAAGCACAAATTAAGAGTTACATCATGGAAGGTGGAATAAATTATGGAGTCATCGAGAATAGTAATATTAATAAGTGAAAAAGGACTTAAAGGCATGAAATCTTTTTAAATATGTTAAGAGTCAGAGGAAAGATCGAGGATATTATAATTATTCATGTAAAGGTCATGCCAGCCCACCCATACCATGTCAATGGCATTAGCTAGATTATAAATTTCGTAACGTGTAGCACTAGTCAATCGTTTGACAATGATGTAAGTGACAAAAAAAGCAATAGGGTCTATTCAATAGCAGTGTTTTTTTTTCTTTTTTAGCTTAATTATTTTTATAACTTAATCTGTCTCGTGCTATTATACATTCTGAGTAGAATCTCATTTTGATATGAAAATAATGCTGGACCGAAAACGGAGTTCTGTAAATTCTACTTGCATTCTCCTCTACTCAACTTCAAAATTGGTGGTTGAAGATGACAGCATGGCAGTTACTAGTAGGAACCAGACCGGAGACGCATGTGATATTTTTTTGGGGTTTCTTCCACATTTTTGCCCATTTTTATGATAAGAAATCGTTCTGATAGGGTGTTGGTCTGCTACTGACATACTCTGTTAAAATATACATTAGTTACCCGATAATCAAGCTCCAGTATAATTGCAGGAGAAGCTGTGTGATCTTGACTTGCTGCAGGGTTCAAGCCCTTAGGCTGTGGTCAGACGAGCGTTTTTAACAGTGGAAGGAACATCCGCGAGAGTGGACTTCCTTCCACTCTGACACCCATCTGGCCACCTCGCTGAGCGCAGTTAGTGCGCTCAGCGCTGCAAGGCGCGATCCTCCGACGGAGGATCTCTCTTTGTAGCCCTTTCTGTCGAAAGCGTGTCATAGCGTTTTGACAGGGAGACTTTCAGCATGGCCGCTATTGCTTACGCAATTCGTGCGCGCACTACAGTGTGGCCAGACCCACGCAGCGTCATATCTCTGCGACAGACGCCGGGAGGCACGTCAGTACAGGCGCACATAGTGCACTTGTCTGACCCTGGCCTCAGTCGGTGAAGTCTCCTGAAGCCAGTGGTCAAGGAGGGAATGCCAGAAGCGTCGCAAGTTCATGCTGGGCTGAAAGCAACTCCAGGTTCGCCAACCCTCTTGTCTACCAGCTTTCCAATGTCTGCTGTATGGAAAATAAACTATTACATTCAACAGACCGACTACCCAGTGTGAGTTTAGAGACTGCTACATCTTGATTTTCATGGAGAAGTTTCCCAGTGATAGAGCTCTAGATGCTCTTGTCCATGCAGCACGGTGCTCTAACAGAGGAGAGCCACTTCTCCCGAATATAATGATAGAAAATACAGGTCTGTAATTTTTTATTTTATTCTTCTGAAAATTGCGTTCAATCCCTGTACAATGAGCATAAATAATATGAAAGTCCATCAATCTGTCTTTATTGTGACGAGAGCCCCTTTAGACATGTGGTACATGGACCTAGAGATGCGTTTGGGAGGTGCGGGCCTGATGTTCTATATTATTTCCCTGCCCTCTCCTATGCTAAAGTCACCCTGTGCCTACAGTTCAAGGTACATGGTGTCAGGATCCTATCCACAGCCTGACCTGTACCATTACCTAAAGGCAACACCTTTCCTGCATCATGTGTAATCTGGTGTACCATGCAATCCTCTGCACACCCTTCCCTGGTTTTCCCCGCCGTGAAACACCGTGCACATGCACTCACCTGCAAATAAAAGTCCACTCCCACTTCTCAATGCTTCATTGTTGTTGCTCCTTGTTCTTAGGAACAGGTCCTGTCTATCCAAGCTCCTGAGAGACCTGTTCTTACCCTACCAAACCACTGGTTCCCTCAGCCTATCTCCTCTGTCTCAAACCCACAGTGTTCCTTCCAAGGCCCCACAGTGTTCCTTCCAAGGCTCCACAGTGTTCCTTCCAAGGCCCCACAGTGTTCCTTCCAAGGCCCCACAGTGTTCCTTCCAAGGCCCCACAGTGTCCCTTCCAAGGCCCCACAGTGTCCCTTCCAAGGCCCCACAGTGTCCCTTCCAAGGCCCCACAGTGTCCCTTCCAAGGCCCCACAGTGTCCCTTCCAAGGCCCCACAGTGTCCCTTCCAAGGCCCCACAGTGTCCCTTCCAAGGCCCCACAGTGTCCCTTCCAAGGCCCCACAGTGTCCCTTCCAAGGCCCCACAGTGTCCCTTCCAAGGCCCCACAGTGTCCCTGTATAAATCTCGCTCTCCTGTGCGGTCAGTAAGTCTGTTGTATCCTGTCCCACAGCCCTCCTGTCTGGTTCTCCTAAAATCCCCGTCCATCAAACTGTGTGCATCCCCAACCTGCATATTGGTATCCTTACCAGTAAGGCCAGTACCGATATGGTGCATACCCTGACACATGGCGTTTGTGTTATGTGTTTAGTAATGTTAATATCTTTAATGGTTTGTGTTACTGTTCATATTGTTTATATTCATACAGTGTGTGTCGCTACCCCCCAACCTCCCAAAATCTTAAACTAGTTCTCCCTGCCCCCCTTGCTTTAGCCTTTGTTTCTCCAGGGCGTGTGTGTGAGAGGGTGGAGGCTATTGGTAGGCTCTGCAGCATGGAAACCCTAGGCTGTGATTCCATTGTATTCTGTGCATTCTCATGTGTCTCTTTCCAATTGTAAACTGTAAATAAAGTCATTCCCAGTTCGTTTTTCAGCCTGCAAAGGGCTCCGGACTAATAACTGGGTGGGTTTGGGCCATAACCAGTACTCCTTCGGGATGCTGACAGCGAGGGGAGGATTCTGCATGTGGGTACTGGACCTCAAGTTACATTTATTACAAATCTTTTCCAAGATGAGCTTGACAAATTATTTTTCAAACAAAATATTCTCATTTTTGAAATAAAGGGCATATTCACTCATTAAAGACATACATACAGGTCTATTCAAAGAAAGGTGAAAATCAGGAGAATTGTCATAAGAGAACAATCTAGACCAAATAGCTGATTTGTAAAGTGATATAAATGGGAGAATTTTTCTGGTTTGGCTATTTTGACCTAGAAGTTTCACTTTTCCAGTCATTCTCCTGAGTTTCACCTTTCTTTGAATAGACCTGTATATGTTTGGCTTTTGTTGGGTGAAGCTCTATGTTTACTGGGTAATAGAGACCCACACGGAGGTCTTGTAGGGCCTGAATTGGTTATAGATACATATTTTACTCATATATTATTTTCTTATGGTAACATGTCTTAAATATTTATAATATTGTCAGTATGTCACAAGAACAATGAAGGAGAATGCGCATGTAAATATAAGAAAGTGCGGCAGGGACAGCCTTTGAAATTAACAATGATCACGTGAGAAACTCTTTGCATAGTCCTTGCAAGTAAAACATTATAAAAATTGCTGAGAAAAATCCGTCTACAACTACCTTTGGTTAATTATTATTCATGCTGAAATCCCAGAGGAAAGAGCCTATTTTACAATCACATTTTTATTTGACATTAACCTTTGAGCCGTATCATATTTATGTTGTTATATCCTATTGCAATTCAGTAGTTATCCGTTTAAGAACAAATTCTGTAAAAAAAGAAAAAATACATATTTTAACGGTGAAAATACTTTTATGTAGTTAATAACATAGAAAAAAACCTGACATTTATTTTACAGCATGAGTAAATCAACTTAACACAAACCAATAAAAGATACATTTTATATAAACTCATAATTGCATCTCAATGCAATAACAGGACATATTCAGTTTCTTCTTACTGTTTTGACCTATGAATGTTCACTTCTTCAGTCATTCTCCTGCGTTTCACCTTTCTTTGAATAGACCTGTAACCGGGTTATTCAGAGAGAGGTGAAACTCGGGAAAATTGACTGGAGAAGTGGGAATTCTAGGTCAATATAGTCAAACCTGAAAAATTCTCCCATTTATCTCCCTTTCCAAATCGGCTATTTGGTCTAGATTGTTCTCTTCTTTCAATTCTCCTGGTTTTCACCTTTCTCTGAATAACCCTATTTCTTGAAGTCTATGAAATTGACTGCTGGCTGTCCCTGCACTGAAGCAGACGCCCAATAGAGTATTCGCTGATTTAGAAGTTATGGGGCTACTTTACAATCCCCGCGTTAAAACGGGGGCGGTGGGGAGAAAAAACTTCGCCCGCAGTTTTCTCCCTCCCGCCCCCGTTTTAACGGGGGATTACAATGCAGGCGCTTAAAAAGATGCATTGGTAGCGCGCGCTACGCCCCGGGTTGCTTGCGGGAGAGCTGCCGCGAGCAGCCACTCGATGGAGTCCATAGGACTCCATTGAGCCAGACACCGACTGTGACATGACCCGCCGGATCTCGCCTCGTGAGATCCGGCCGGCCGGAGTAGTGATACGCAGGGGGAGACTGAGGAACTTTTTCTCCCAGACAGAGCCACGGTCCTCGCCTCGGGACAGGAGGTTAGTATACGATTTGATTTCTTTTTGGATGGTGTTAACACCAAGTCCTGGCTGTTGTTAACTTTTTGTTAACCGCGGCCGGACGTTAATCAGCGCTGGGACTTTGTAATCCTAACGCTGATTAAGTGTAGGGAGCGCAAAGTACAGTAACCTCGCGCTGAAAAGCGCAGGATACCAAACGCTAACTGGTTACTTAACCCATTAGCGTTTGGATTGTGATATGCGGTAGCCACCGCGGCTAATGTTAATGCTCAAGCAGGTGAGCGCTAACGTTAGCAAAAAGATTGTAATGTAGCCCAAAATGTAGTCATCCACATAGATGATTTCCTTTTTTTTGTTGATCTGCCGCCCCAGCACTATTGAAGGAAGTTCTTCCTGCTACTCCCATAATCCAGGAACAAAAAAAAAAGCACCTCCTAAACCTACAATCTGTATAAAAAGCAGGTTGGGCATATAGTGCTGCCATGGCCAATTTCTACATATAATTAAATTTACTTTCTTTCCCAACCCTTTCCATCGTGTCACACCTAAAGTACAACACCCAATACTATTAATTGGGGATGGAATAACCACAGAGCATTGGAAAGAGATGCCGAATATGAGATTTAATGAGACTATGCAAAACACACCATTACAAAGATTTAAGAACCACTTTCAGCTCTCGAGCAGGGTCCTCCCTCCTTCTGTTCCGTGTGTGTAATGTGTATGTATATTTGTTATTCTGTCTCTCCCTTTGTACAGCGCTAAGAAATTTGTTGGCGCGTTTATAAATTCTTGTAACTGTAACTTTCCAAACTTGCAGGTCTGAGGTTGACCTGTCAACCAAAAAATAATGCCTTATGAAGTTATTCGCTGACAAACCTATTATGTTCTCGATATACAGTATGTAATGCAGCTGTCCACGAGGATGATCCGTTTCTGGTTGAGTGGTCTCTATTACCAGGAGTCACCTATCTGGCATGAGCAATATGCTCTAGCAATATCCGAAATGTGGCAATAGTTGTAAATGATGCCTGCTCTATACCGTAGGGAAGGTAATGGACCAAATCCAGCTCCTGTATCGCTCATCGTTCTCAAATGATACAAAAGAAAAAAAAAAAAAAAGCAGTCAACACCTTGCCTTCATTTCCATGCTAAATGAGGAAACCAGCTTAGGTGTAAAGTCTGTTCGTGTCAATTTACCAACATGAAAAATGACAAACGGGGTTTTTCAGAGAGCACTGAAATGTCATCGACATTCCGCCGCACTTAGAGTCCGGTCCTCTGAATCTGCGGTGAACTCTGTATTCGCCGCAGGGTCCTGAAGTGTGGTGAATTCGCTGCGGAACACCACCGCCGCAAACCCGCCGGACAGCCACCAAATGCAGCCGACGAGCTGCTGAACACGGCGCCAACCAGCTGTAGAAAAAAGCAGACAAGCCGCCGGATGAGTAAAAAAACAAAACAAAACAAAACAAAAAACTATTAAGTCTCAAAATTGCAACGCTGTTTGCAAAAAACTACTGGATGAAAATTTCTGGAATTAACCTATAAAGTCCAATAAATAATAATAAAAAGCTCTGTTACAGAAAAAAAAAATATTTTAGAAAAAAAATTGAAATTTGTTCAGTTTCGGATCGATTTGTTTTGGTATGTTCGTTATGTTCACGTGATTCGTGTTTCATTTTGAGTGCTTATTTCATAGTGGTGAAACAGATGAATTACTGTTAGATTAGGGTTAAAAAAAACATGGCTTAAATGATATGTAATCCCTCTGTCCTTGGTGCTGAATTACGATTCCGCTCCAAGGACAGCAGCACTGCGGGGCTCCGGTGCAAAAAGTCCCATTGTCCTAGGTTTCAGCACCAAGGACAGCACCTGCCAAACACAGCCAGACTGATGGAAAGCACTAAAAACCGCTCTATTCAGCAAAGAAAAAAAGCAATGTCTTTTTAAAATACTTGGGAATCCAGAATTGTCACTAAAAAAATATAAGGCTTTTTTGCTGCAAATGAAAAATTAAACGGTTGAATAATACATATTTAGTAAAACCGGAGATTTTTTTTTTTACATTGACACCTATGTTTAAACCTGTCGAACGAACCACCAAAAATCTGAGTATTTCACTGACATTTCGGTGCTGTTCTTTGTTCTCTGAATAGATTACCATTACTTCTCTATGGGGCATTTCACGGCCGCCGAACGGCACCATGGCCCTGCCCATGGCCTGTGGTGCTGAATACAACAGATTCAGCACCAGAGTCAATGGACAGGGACACGATGCTGAATCTGTAAAACGGTAAAGCCTATCGATTTGGTGAAAACAAAATCAGTTCGTTATATACCATTTCGGTTTGTTTTAGTTCAGTTTCAGACTAAATCAATTAGTTATTGCGGAGGTGCTTCCGAAACACGAGTCAGTATAATTTCGTACGAATTGTGGTTCGGAGCGAAACAAAACACAAATTTACTCCCTGTTTCGTAAATGGATTTCGTCCCAGTGTAGCGTCAGTAATGCGTTAAACTCACTTATCCTATCGGTAACCTTTACATATTCAGATGCTACATTAGCACCGACTATGGAATAAAGCCCGAGGGCGGTTAGTGAGTTGGTCAGATGTTTTGTTACAGGGTTAGGTGGTGGGTTTCCTCAAACAGAAGTGTCTTTAGGGAGCGTTTAAAATAAGCCAGTGTTCGGGTATGGTACCGGAGTGACACCAGGGTGATGGGGATATGGTGATTCCAGCATGCAGTGATCTGCACAGACAGAAGGGAAGGGTGAATGAATGGAAACTGACCAGGTTTGAATATTGCAGGTGGAGAGAAGGAGGTTGCTGGAATCTGGTGATATGGAGGGAATCAGGAACTGGTAGAGGGTTTGTGTCTGAGGCAATCTGAATAACTCCGAGGTAGCAGAGAGTATGTCCTCTCTCTGTCAGGGAATGCGTTGCAATGAATAGCACAGGTCAGTCTGGGGTGTAGCCCTTTATTTTCAGTGTAGTGTGCTTGGTGTTAACTACTTCACTCCTGGATGTTGTTTTTAAAATGCAGGTTGCAGGACAGTAGCAGCATAGGAAGCATGCTGCCAGGAGCTTCAGGGGATGGTGCTGAGATGGGGCATGACAGCCAGACTGGGAGAGAGTCTGATATTGTGAGGAAACGTGTTCCGTAATGTTGGCGCCACACAAGAAAAGTCCTGCAATCTGGCATGTGAGGAGGTGATGATGGAAGAAGCCAGAAGTAGGTCAATGTTGGATCTTAGGGAGCGAGCTTGGGTGTATTTGGTGATTTAGTGAGGACAGGTAGTGGGGAGCAGAGTTAATCAGGGCTTTTTAGGTCAGGGTGAGTAATTTGAATTTAATTTTTACTAAGGATGGGAGCCAGTGGGGGATTCACAGAGAGGTGGCAGAGACCAAGCGATGGATGAGTTATGGCTGACTCCATTAGGATGGACTGCAGTGGGGTGAAGCTGGTGAGAGGAAGGCCAGTTATTTGCAGTAGTCTAAGCGGTAAATTCTAAGCGAGTGTATAAACTGCTTTATCAAGCAGAACCTTTGTGGTTGTGGATAGATAAACAAACATAGGGTAAAACCCCTTTACACCTGAGCGCTATAGCAATGCTAATTTTGTACTCCCAAACGGTAATTCAAATCAGGTATGCAAGTGACCAATGAGGGTCTGATTTCTCCGTTGGATCATATCATTTCATTTCCACATGTATCACCAGTTCGTCATGTTAGAAAAGGAGAAAAAAAAGTATGCAATAGTGAAGAACCACAGTGATAATTTAAAACCATCCTTATTTATTGCGCGTATTTCATAACAAGTTAAAATCGCATATAAAAGTCACCCAGTTCCAGAGGCACACATCGGGTCCAAGCCCAAGCCCCTCTGTACCAAGGTCTAGCACTTGACACGTTCCGTCCTTCCGACTTCCTCAAGAGTCTGGTTGTGGATAGATCAGGGGTCATCAAACTTGGCCCTCCAGATGTTTTGGAACTATATTGCCCATGGGGCTGAGCTAACCTAATAAGTGTCTGAGTATCATGGGAGATGTAGTTCCAAATCATCTGGAGGGCGAAGTTTGACTCCTGGGATAGATGAAGGGATCATGCTTTTAAAAGGTCTAGGATTTGACTAATAGGAATCCAGGCACTTAGTTGGCGGTGAGGAACAAGCGGTTTTATTAGGTGAACAAGAGTGGCAATGTTTCGACCAGAACTGGCCTTTGTCAAGGTGTGTGTGTATCGGTAAAGGAAGCCTAGGGCCATATTCCATTGTTGCCAGGAACAGGGAGCTGGAAAAGGAGAAAAATGGCAAAAGCTGAAATTCCTTACTGGCTTCCTGGTACTGTTCTTATTTTGTCTCAGCTGCTGCATTAGTGACTCGAGTGGGAGTGTTTGGGAGCGACAGACTATTATCGAAAAAAAGAATAACTTTTTTATGATTTAAAAACTCGCTTTATGAATCGTCTCCAATATTCTCTATTTCTGATGAAAACTAAAATAAAAGTAAAATTCTGAATCTAGAAAGATTCGCTTTAGCTTGATTCTTATCCTGGATTTATAAAGGAAAAATATCCTTCATAGAGTCATGTAGCTGCTGCGATTTGAGAGATATAATATTAATCATTGTGTTACAGAAAATAAACATTACTCAGTGTCTTACATTTTCATTAATTGTTTGATTCTACTCAAAAGCTTTACTCTTCCAAACACAATTTACTTCTTTCAAATAAGGATTACTTGTGTTGCTGTTGTGGATGGACTTAAAAAGTAGTTAAATGAAGTGAATAAATTGAATCCTATCCTCATTAAGATCGCGTTTCCCCCCAATCTACATGAAACGGAAAATCTACTGCAGAATTCCAAAGCCAGTGGCTAAAAAAAATAAACAGATCAAAATATGGTGTATTGTAACTACCAGGCACTTTGTATCATCTGCACAGAGAGCAGGATTGTGTACATTCAAACTCCTGTTTACATAATGCTCTGAGCGAATTTACAAAGATGCTGCTTAAACACTAATAAGTTTTATTACTGATCGTCTCTATTAATTGCATATTTCTTTTTAATATATTGTGTAATGAAAAGTACAAACCTAGATTGGAAATATACTAATGTAATATGAAAGGTAATGGCTTGCAAAAGAATACAGAAAGGATGTGCCCCATCATTCTTGAAAATGTGTGGTACTTCAACCAGGGTGGATTTGATTTAAATCAAGTCGATTTAAATCATGATTTAAATCATGATTTAAATCACTAATAAAAAGGCTTGATTTAAATCAACTCGATTTAAATCATAATTTTTAAAGAGCAGCTGCCATCTCTATCCCGCAGCGGCTACCGTAGGTAGAGGAACTTCATTAAAAAATTGCCAAATTGGATCTCTTTTACGGCCTGCTGCCATTATAGGTTTTTTTCCTTCAAGGAAAGAATGTGATAAACCTCACGTCATACACACAAAAAGATCCAAAGACTTGTCTGTCTGTGGCTGTGCAGTATTGTGCTCAGAAAGGTTCACTTTCATTTTGTAGTACTGCTTGCCACTTCTTCCTCACACTTAGTTTCACTTTCTTCTTGTGCAGATCTATTCCACTCCAAACAATCAGAAAAATATTGTTTCTATTCTATTCACTGAACTTCTTGAAACTTAGCACTGAAGGAGTTGATTCTGTATTCATAGGTTTGTAGAAGTTAGGATTAGGTGTTTTTCTCAACTTTGTTCAGGTTATCACATTTTTGCTGTGAAGAAGAGGCATGTGATCTCTGCTGAGTCAAATTCAGTTTTGAGAACTGCAAAAGTAAACCAAGCATCTGTGATAATATCTTGTAGGCAGAGAAACTGCCCAATACTCTTACAAAAACCTCTGGAAGAGCATGACATTGTGAATGGATTAATGGAATTTATTTACCAAAAAAATTAAACATACAGCCTTATTCTACATAATTAAAAAACGAATCTTTATTTCATGATGGAATAACCTTTGGATGGTAATATATTTTCCTCAAAAAGCATTTATTTAAAAAAATCTGATTTAAATCAAAAAAATCAGATTTAAATCAAAAAAATCCGATGTTTTTTTTTTTTTTTTTTTTTAAAAATCATTGATTTTTATCCACCCTGACTTCAACTTAATGTTAACCCTTTCCCTGCGGAGGGCGTGTGGGGAACATCCTAATTGACTCCCGCTAAGGCTGGGGTCAGACCAGCGCACTTTTAACGTGCATTCTAGCGCACATAATTACGGCCGCACTAGCAGCAGATGACGGGCAATATACGATGTACAGCCGCACAAAAGTCCGGCCGTGCAACGCAAGTGGAATTTGAACGCATTTGTTTGAGAACGCAGAACCGCTAGTACTGACGTACTGAGTGCGCAGCTGCGGCATAGCGGCGTGTGTGCGAGATTAGGAGATGTCAGACACTGCTAATGTCCAGCCTACATAACGTCCAGACGCAAAAAGAGTTTTATTGATGATCCGTACAAAATCACAGCAGAAAATGCGCGTCGTCTGACCTTTTTTGCGCATTCCGTGAAAAAATACGTCAATGCGTTCGGACGCACTTTTTCACGTTCGCGGGGAAAAATGCTTTCGTCTGACCTAGCCTAAATGCGGGGGACGTTCCCCACACGTCCTCCGCAAGCGGGAGCCCCCACGGAGATACTCACCTCTCTGTCCGGGGTCCCGCGGCGTTCTGGCTTCAGCATCCTCAGACGCTTATCGTGCGATACCATTTTGTTTCTGTGATTAAAAATAAATCTATACTAGAATGCAGTAAGGCTTGGCGTGTCCGTCGCCAAGCCTGTACTGCGCATGCGCGCGCAACCAGTGGCGGTTGGCTGCGCGCGCATGCAACCGCCGCGGCGCGTGCCGCGGCGTTTACAGGATGCGCTCGCAGCAGACGGCTATAGGCTACACGCGCATCCAGTGGACCAGGATGCGCACGCAGCCTATCGCCAGTAGCGTGGGGGGGGGCCCGTGGTCCCGGGCGCAGTTTCCTTAGGTGCGCATAATTTCAAAAGAAATTTGCGCCCCTAAAAGTTGAGGCCCGGGCTTGGGCGGCTGTTCGAATGCTCTATCGGCATTCGGACAGCCGCCCCTGGAGCTCCGTCTCCGGCATACTTACCTGCCTGAGCGGCGAAGGGAAAGTTTCCTCGCTTCCGCTCTTTGAAGGACCCAAGCCGCGGTCACGTGGGAGTCCCACGTGACCACTGCTTGGGTCCTTCAACGAGCGGAAGTGGGGAAACTTGCCCTTCCCCGCTCAGGCAGGTAAGTATGCCGGAGACGGAGCTCCAGGGGCAGCTGTCCGAATGCCGATAGAGCATTCGAACAGCCGCCCCATGTCTGGTCTGGGGTCTGAGCTGGGGCATATCCATGAGAGTCTTAGTTGGGGGCACTTTAAACCACGTGAGCTGGGAGCACTTATACCCACGGGAGCTGGGGGCAACTATACCAGCTGGGGGCAACTATACCCACGGGAGCTGGGGGCAACTATACCCACAGGAGCTGGGGCAAAAATTCCCATGTGAGCTGGGGGCAAATATTCCCATGTGAGCGGGGGCAATTATACCCATGTGAGCTGGGGGCAATTATACCCATGTGAGCTGGGGGCAATTATACCCATGTGAGTTGGGGGCAATTATACCCATGTGAGCTGGGGGCAATTATACCCACGTGAGCTGGGGAAAATATACCCATGTGAGCAGGGGCAAATATTCCCATGTGAGCTGGGGGCAAATATACCCATGTGAGCTGGGGGCAAATATACCCATGTGAGCGGGGGCAAATATACCCATGTGAGCGGGGGCAAATATACCCATGTGAGCTGGGGCAAATATACCCATGTGAGCTGGGGGAATATATACCCATGTGATCTGGGGTGATTATACCCATGTGAGCTGGGGCGAATATACCCATGTGAGCTGGGGTAATTATACCCATGTGAGCTGGGGGCAATTATACCCATGTGAGCTGGGGGCAATTATACCCATGTGAGCTGGGGCAATTATACCCATGTGAGCTGGGGGCAATTATACCTATGTGAGCTGGGGGCAATTATACCCATGTGAGCTGGGGGCAATTATACCCATGTGAGCTGGGGGGCAAATATACCCATGTGAGCTGGGGGCAAATATACCCATGTGAGCTGGGGGGCAAATATACCCATGTGAGCTGGGGGGCAAATATACCCATGTGAGCTGGGGCAAATATACCCATGTGAGCTGGGGGAATATATACCCATGTGATCTGGGGGCGATTATACCCATGTGAGCTGGGGCAATTATACCCATGTGAGCTGGGGCAATTATACCCATGTGAGCTGGGGCAAATCTACCCATGTGAGCTGCTTCACTTAACAATAGACTGCCCTCTGGGCAGGCTTTCCACCTAGTATATAAATAAAACTATAATGTTTTTTTGTGCCTGATTTGATTAAATATTTAATCTCCTCTACTGTTGCTTGGCAGAGTAAAAAAACAAACAAAAAAAAACCAGAAGCAAACCACGATCATTTGTTTTAGACACTATCCAGAAATGTTATAAGAGCTGTATGGGAGGTGCTGTTATGCACTGGGTGGTACTGATCGAGTGCAGCTCAATGCAAGTTATTAAGGCAATACTGCATTAATTATGGAAACACATATTACATACTTGGTGCTAACTTAACCAGAGCTGTTGTAAACTTAAAACCTCCATAGGCTATAATGGCTCTGGGAAGTTTACAACAGATCTGGTTAATTTAGCACCAGCTTTGTAATATGGCCCTTAGAAAATAGTGTTATGGGAATTGAAAAATCCTCCTTGTAGTCACACCAAACCATATCCATAGGACCACCAGCTTACATGAAATCTTAAAGTGCACTTGCCATGTGTCAGGAAACCGTTGCCGGGCCACCAGCTTCCATTTTACCTACATGCCACAGCACCATCATGCTTATGTGTGTGGTTTCCCAGACTCCAGTCGCTTTATTCCCCTAACGGTGTGCGCACCACACAACGCCCGACTCCTGTTGGAGCCTGGTGATGATTTTCAGCTGATGTTACATATAATTTATTCTCTCCACGCACAGAGCAGGCCCCCATATAATTAATATGGCCAGTTCTAAGCCCCCCCATCCCGGTCGCTCTCATACTACCCCCACAGTGGAGGCTGGCGGCCATCTGATCATCTTCTGGTGATCATGAATGATCCATTCCATCACCTTCACCATCCTGCAAAAGAAGCACGATAAAGGAGTAGCAGGGTAGTTATACTCCCCATCACCAACTTGGCTCAGGCCTGCCTGCTGCTCGCTCCTCTGCCCCAACCGAGCACTTCTTCGCATCTTCAGCCGCGCCCGTCGTCAGTCTCCTCTGTGCATCATGTGACGTCTCACACGTCGGTCTTGCTGGTTGGGCGGCACCTAGCAGCGTGCCGGTCCCAGCCGCATGCTGGGAGGCACGCTTCACTGCTGGGGGCGCGGATCACGGCCAGACCAGCTCCGGAATTGGACTCCAAGTCTGATACCGGAGCTTCTGATTAAGAAAGCAACCGATTCAAAAAGTTTTCGAATCGATCTGCTCACTCTATAGCATCGAATACGTCCGGTGATTTGAATCGAATATCGAAGGTTTGCAGGCCCCTAGTTTGCAATCATATTGTCACAAACCCGTCAGCGACTACTTAATTCTCTAGTCTTTTTCTGAAGAATAGATCTGTTTATTTTACCTGACTATCGTACACGTAACTGGTTCCAAATTGTATGTCAGAAGGGATTTAACAGTTCCAAACTTTACATGACCTACAGACATCTACAGAAACCTCAAAAAGGAAGGTCTCTAATCAAAACCGTACAGTCCATATATAATTAAAGGATGTAAACCGCAAACTGTAGACATAAGGGAAATGATGATAGACAAAAGCCTACAGCTCTACAGAAATTAGATAATCCAATTTTAATTGCAGCTTGTGGTTAACTAATAATCACATTTCCTTTCAAGTTGAGAACTCCTTAATAATTTAAAACACCTCTGGTTCCAGTCCAAATAACTATTTCTGGCTATAGTTTACATCTCCGTATTAGAAATATGTTTATAATTTACCTAATAAATATATGTCCCTAACGGACATTTTTCAAAATGTATTCTAATTCAAATGTAATTTAGTATTTCTATAGTATATTATAGTGGAAATATAGATTCAAAAGTTCTATTTTACTTAATTTTTTATTTTTTTATTTTTTAATGCCGTGTATTTCTTACCAGTATCAACTTTATCCCCTTCACTACCAAGTGATTTTCCAAAAAAAAAAAACATTATCAGAAACTAGGGATGCACCGAAATTTCGGTTGCCGAAATTATCGAACGATAATGTCACTTTAAGCTTTCTGCCGATAGGAAAAAACTGGCTGAAAAATAAAAAACGAAAATGCAGCATGTAATGACGGCTGGTGCTGTGGCAGTAAATCTGCACCTCTTCTGCACAGGAGGAAGACAAGGTTGAGCTCCGTGATTTATTTTTTTTCCTGTCTGGCAGACAGCTGGAGAGTCACATGGCTGGCTTGTAGTATGTGAGATAGGTGCAGGGCACTCGGCCCTGTGCTTTGATCAGCCCCACAGAACCCGGCACTTACAAAAAAAAAAACTATGCTCCCTTTGGCCAGAAGCTGAGAGGTAGAACTGCTCTCTGAAGCTACAGGCTGCACGTTTCCCTGCACAGCAAGATGATGATGCTGCTGTGTAAATAGCCTCCCACCTCTAGTTTAAACTTCAATTATGTGCCACTAGGGAGTCAGAAGACATGGGAGGGGGAGACCCTGACCCGTTTGTAAAGACAACAGCTACATCTTCCAGGTTAACCCCTGCAATGCCAGGGGTCTGCAAACACTGCTTCATTTGTATGTCTACTCTCCTGCTGACTATGCTAATATTTGTTTGTGCATGGTCTGTATACATGTGTCTGATGCATGTATTTCATCCCAACCACACCAAACAAGGCATCATCTACAGCCAGACTATCAGGTACCACCGACTCTGCTCGGACACTGGTGACAGGGATGAACACCTGAACAAACTATCTGCATCATTCCAGCGGAAGGGCTATAATGAAAGGACAATCTCTGAAAAAAATCAAATGTGCCCTGAAAACACGGCGCGAACAGCTGTTGCGCTGCAAAGAAAAGAAAATCACCACACGGATCCCTCTAGTTCTTTCCTATAACCCGACTCTAGAGGGAATTCGCAAAATTATCAAAGATCTGCAGCCACTGGTCACAGAGGACCCTGCGCTCAAAGAATTATTCCCACAGCACCCCTTACTGGCATTCAAGCAACCCCCCCCCCCCTACCTGAGGCAAAAACTGGTCCGCAGCAAACTCACTCAGGAACAGGACGACCTACAGAATGGGACCAAACGCTGCAACAAATCCTGCTGCAAACTGTGCCAACACATATGTGACAGCAGCACTGCACGGCACAACAACGCCACACACAACATCAAGGGCTCGTACCTTTGCACGTCTGCCAATGTGGTATGCATGTTCTAGTGCACAGCGTGTGATAAGGCCTGCTATATTGGTGAAACTAGCCTTAAACTAAATCTCAGGATGAACCAGCACAGACACTCCATCAAGAACCACCAGGAAAATACATATTGTACCCCAGTGGGACATCACTTCAATCTAACAGGCCACTCCATCAAAAACCTCAAAATTAAAATCCTCAAAGGATGTTTTAAAGACCACCGTGAACGCAAAACATATGAAATGAAAATGATCACATATTTTAACACTATAAATGCTGGGCTCCATGTGAACTCTGGGTTTTTAACCCATTATCATAACGTCACATAACATTCAAAATTCTGGCTGATGCTTGTTTTTTTCTTTTTTTTCTTGTCTCTTTCAGCCTTTACTGTTGTTTTTTTTTCTTCCTTCCCCCTCTTTTTTTTTTCTCATCTATGTTGTTTTATTATGGGCCCAAGATCCCTCATGCCTTCATTTTCCCATTTTGAACATACCATTTGACTCTCACTCTTTATGACATCTAACCCCCCCACCCATGTGACCCTTTATGTCCTAATGTTTAATTCTAGGAACTAATCAGTAAGCTTCCAGACCTGAGGATGAGAGTTATACTCTCGAAAGCTTGTCTTTTAAATGTTACGTTAGTCCAATAAAAAAAAGGTATCACTACGTACTGCTATACTCGTGATTATGTTTGTATATATATTAGGGCTTCGGAAATTATCGATTTAATCGTTAATTTTTTTGGTCGATTTTAAAAATATTTTAATCGACCAGTGGCACAAAGCACACGGTGGCACCGCCGCGTGTTTGGCTCCCTGTGAGCGTCCGAATGCATGGAGCTTGGGCAGGTGCTTGCCTGGGGGAACCACGTCACCAGCCAAGTTCTCGCGAGATCGCGGCTGGTCACGTGGTTCCCCCAGGCGAGCACCTGCCCAAGCTCCATGCCGCCAGACGCTCACAGGGAGCCGAACACGCGGCGGCAGGAGGTGAGCTGGGGCAGTATATCCATGTGTGTGCTGGGGCAGTATATCCATGTGTGCGCTGAGGCCATATAATTACTTACGTCAGTGCTACAGTTTGAATTTAAGACGTATTTGTGTGAACTGTGAAGTAAAGTCATGGATTGTTAAAACTAAGCAAAGCAGTGTCGGTTGATTGTATATAGTGTATACCACATTTACCACTGACTAATGCAGAGTTGCAATGCATGTAGATCAGCTAAAAGTAGTTGGATCTGTATGTGTGCTATAATTAATCGATTTAATCCAGGGCTTGACAAAGCCAGGAGCCTGGTAGCCACTGGCTCCTAGAATTTTACTCCTGGCTCCTAAATTTTCATTTTTTTTACACCAATCTAATAGCATCTAGTTGGCTTCAATGTTTTCTTCTGGTCTTCTACATTTAATGTAAATCTATCCAGCAATGGTTATGCATTTATATATGAGGTGTGGGGTGTGTGTGTGTTAGTTAAAACAGGGTGTCCAATGACAACAGAGCAAAGAAAATAAGTTAACAGAATATCACAACGTCACAATGTACAGATGTTAGCAACACAAATAATATAATAAGTATATATCTATATCAGAGCAGCCAAACTGATATTAGAAGCAATGGTCTACACTTCTAGGCTCAAAAAAGTAGCCAAAAGACCACATGCACAAAAAATACCTAACAGCAAAAAGCACCAGGTAACAAAGTGATAAATAAATAGAAGCTGCTAAAATCATAATTTGGGTAAGAACAAACAAACTCCCAGATGCAGAGGCAAGGTTCCCAACATTTTGGCGAGGATTCGCCTATATCAAGTTATAATTTGATAAAAGCAAATTCTCGTGGAAACGTTGGCTCCTAACTTTTGTACCTGGCTCATAGATTCAAAGCAAATTTGTCAAGCCCTGGATTAATCGATTTAATAGAAAATTTGATTAATCGAACACAAAAATTGTAATCGTTACCAGCCCTAATTAATATATATATATTCTATACATATACACACACACTGTGTGATTGGATATCTACTGTGTATTTCTGTGCTCCCTTGACTAGGCTTGTGCACCGATTTTTTTTTTTTTTTTTTCGGTTCGATTCGGTTCGATTTTTCAGATTTTTAAACTTTTCGATTCGGCTCGTTTCGACCAATTTCTGTTTCGATTCGGTTCAGCTCGATTAGTTTTTCGTGTACTTTTTTTCGGAATATCGGACATTTTTCGGATTTTCGTGTCACTTAGCTCATTTTTTGTATCGACTTTTCGTAAGTTCGGAAATTTTCGTTTTTTCGGAAAGTCTGTTCTCCTCGTTTCAGAGCAATAAATTTCGATTTGACACATTTCAAGTCCATTCGAAAATTCCGAAAATATTTCGTTTCGGCTTGGAAAACTTTTCGGATCTGCCATTTTCGGATCTAAATATTTTTGGAAATTCGGCCGCATCCGAAAACACGAATCGGGAAATTTCGTGAAAATTCCGAAACCCGAAACGCACATCCCTACCCTTGACTCTGCATGATAATTGACGACTCTATTGCTCTATATCCCTTAGGCTAGCCGCCTGTTTTTGCCTGGTTCCTTCCTGAATACTCTCATGTTCTGTTTCCTTAACTTTCCTGTCGTTTTATTGCCTGCCAAATTAAGGACTGGTGTTTCTCTTCCTTTTTTATTATCCCTGCCTTTTTATAGGTCTATTTTCCATTATTGCTAAACCCAGCCATCTCAAGGACTGATATACGACCTGTGTTAAGGGCATCAGAGTCCCACGTGTCGGGCTTGCCCGTAAGGCTGGGGTCAGACTAGCACATTTTTAACGTGCGTTTAGGCGCACTTAATCATGGCCACAGTAGCAGCAAATGACGGGCAATGACAGATAATCTACGAAGTACGGCTGCACGGAAGTGCGGCCGCACAACGCAAGCGGCGAACGAACGCATTTTTTCGAGAACGCAAAACCGCTAGTACTGACGCACAGAGTGCGCTGCGTCGGCATAGCAGCGTATGTGCGTGATTTGGAGACGTCAGACGCTGCTCATGTCCGGCCAACATAACGTCCAGACACCCAAAGTTTCCTGGTTTGGATCCGTAACAAATCACGCACGAAAATGCGCATCGTATGACCGTTTTCGCTCATTCCGTGAAAAAATACGTCAATGTGTTCAGATGCACTTTTTGACGGTCGCTGCGAATAATGTGTTCGTTTGACCCTAGCCTAACACGTCTCAGAAAATCTCACAACCAGCCCTACACCTTTGGGCTACAGATCAGCAGATCAAGATAACTCGGCTCAACTCCTTAATAGTCACTTGGCCCACAGGGGAGTGGGAATACTATTGCCCGACACCCGGGGCATGAAGATCCGGGCGCCGGTCAAGTAAATATTTTTGAGATGCAGTCCGGCGGGCAAGAAGCCCGCCGGACTGCTCCCAGCACAAGAGCGCTGTCGGGATACAAAGCGCGATCCTCCATAGGAGGATCGCGCTTTGTACACTGAGCGCAGAGAGTGGAAGGAACACTCACTCTCACGGACGTTCCTTCCTCTCTTTCACTGATCGGAGTGAGGAGGGGAGGGGCAGGAGCTGCGGTACACGGCGCTTGCGCCGCGTGCTGTAAATTTCTCCCACCTCCTCCCGTCGCCGGGTGACTGTACCAGTTATTCAGAATGTCTATAGAGTTGTTGAGTTTAGGGAATGCGCTACGTTTACAGCGTGCTTGAAGTCTAGCCCCACATCATCCAGTGCTACACCATCGTGGTTACAGGCCTCCTAGATGCCCATCTCTTCGCTGTCATGCCCGCCATCTGTTCTTAAGAACCCAGAGATGACCCAACAAATGCTGCCTAGCATTTCATCGAATCTGTATGCTTCAATAAGTGATCTCATTTTGTTCTTTACTCCAGACACGGACCCTAGGGTGTCACTTGCTGCACTCTGTGTATTGCCCATGTCCAGCAAAACACGTGGCATCACTGTGCATGACAGCCCATGTATACAAACACAGAGCAGACAAGTTTATTTAAAAGGAAACAAAGTAGCAAAACAAGAGGACATAGTCTTAGATTAGAGGGGCAAAGGATTAAAAGTAACATCAGAAAGCATTATTTTACTGAGAGGGTGGTGGATACATGGAACAGTCTTCCAGTTGAAGTGGTAGAGGCCAAAACAGTAATTGAATTTAAGCAAGCATGGGATAGGCATAAGGCTATCCTAAACAAAAGATAAATACAGGTAAAGTATCCATGTAATTGGGCAGACTAGATGGGCCGAAAGGTTCTTATCTGCCAACATTTTTCTATGTTTCTATGTTTCTAGACATGGCTGTCCATGCTAATAGTATAGGCCTGCTGTTTGGGTGCTCTCTGAAACCCCAAGCTGTCAAAAATAGGTGTGATTCCTGCACACATTACAAGCAAGTGTTTGTTTCTCTCAGTTGTGTAATGTTTTTACGATTTAAAGCATTTATATAGTCTGTGTGTATACAGGTAAACTGAGTGCAACACTGTTTATAGTTTTCATGCAGGTTTAGGAAAGCAAAACATTTCCCCACACACTGTACAACACCTCTTCCTTATAAATAAATTCTCTTTATCTGATCTATATATGTGGGCATTATCTGGTGTGAGGTCTATATATATATGTGGGCATTATCTGGTTTGAGGTCTATATCTGGGCATTATAATTTATCTGCGTGCTCTTATGAATAAAGACCTCTAAACACTATTTTGTTGAAATAATTTTTCTTATCAGGACAAGTAGATCATCCTGAGGGACAAGTAGATTGGACTACCACTTAGTCCGTTGGACAAGTAGATTTTTTTAAACTTTCCACACCCCTGGGCCCAACTCCTTAATCACAGTGACTCCATTATCTGCACCATTTGTCTGTCTTTACTTCCTCTCTTTAAGAGACATTGAGGATTCTGACCAAGCACTGACATTTTGAGGTGGACTATCCTGAGTACAGTATTTTATTCTGACTATCGCCATTGTCTGGCTTCACGGGCATGATAGTCATTATTATTTTATTTATTTAATCCATTGTACTGTCACATTGTTTTATTGCTTGATGCGCCTTATGGATTTCTCTTGTATGATTTGTTATCTCTAGCACACCTTTTGGTTGTTTTATTTGTGCATTTGATATCCTTGGGGGGCAGCATCACATTCTTTATTGTTACACACCATCTCTAAAGTTATTTGTCATTTTTACACACATCAATCGCGACTGCACTACTATTCTTTTTCCCTAACAATTATGATTTTATCTGCTAAATAGGACCGTTTACAGATGATTCCGTAAAAGAGCAACAAGTCTCAGTTAACCCCTTCACTACCTAGTGATTTTACATTAATAAAAAATGGCAGGGCCTATTGTTTTTTTGGAAAATCTGTTTCCATTACCCAAATATTGAAAAAGTATAGAATTGTCTCCTGTACATTTTTTTCTTGTCAGTAAGCCCTATTTGACAAGCAGAGATCTTCTACACCTGAGCGCTGTGTTTTCTTGAAGGAAAAAACAGAACTCAAAGCTTCTCAAACACTTTCAACACATCGGCTGCCGTGTCTGTTGTGTTGTAACTTTAAGGGCACATTCCACATTCTGAAGCCCATTTGCAAACAAATTTTGTTTGCAGCAAATGAAAGCCCCCTTTGCATTGGTCCAGAATTAGACAAGGTCGAGTTTACTCGATGTTGGGCTCCTGCAGTAGCTTTTGTAGAACAAGGATACTCAATCATGGTAGTGAATAGGTTAGTTCTTAAATAATAAGAAAACTAGAGATTCAGGATTTGGAATAACCAACGGAGTACCAAACAAAATAACAATTATCCAGAATCCAAATGCTTCCTTAAATGCTGCACCAGAGAAGAATATGCATTAGTTCCATCACAACAGTTAGCCCTATGTTTACTTTTCAATTCAATGTTTCTTTCAAAAGTTCTATTTGGAACTTAAAATAAAGCATCCTCAAATGACTTTCTAGGATGCTACTTTAATTATGCACATAGATATGACTACTATTGTTGGTGTATTTTCGGAAAACTTGCAAGGAACAGTTTCTGTAATGATGTTTGATACAAATTATTACTTGATGAAACATTTTAATAAGAAAATGTAATTTTCTGTTTGCAACAGTGCCATTTAGTCTGGGAATTTTAATGCCTATGGTGTCCATGATTCAGACGTATTATACACAGTTTTGTGCACTGTAGAGATCTATTTTTCCTCGGTTAAATGGTATTACAACCTGTGACAAATCTAATCTCTAGGCTGTCAGTTCGGATTTATTTCACTCCTGAAATTCAAGTGTCCAAGTTTATTTATTGTATATTTCGTGCGTTCTGTTATCAGTTTAAAGTACCTGGGTGGGCTTTAAATTATTCATTCTTTTGTTACATATTCTACTGTTTATTTTTAATTCTTTTATTTTAACTTGTATTTTAAGTAAGCAAATATGTTTTAATTAACTATAAAGCGTTTTATAAGAGAAAAATATGTTGCCGCTACCGATCTTTCAGTTTTTGCTTTATTACAAGTTTCCATGTCGCTCCTTAAGCTCAGTCAAGATGATGCAACCAAATCAATATTTTGAAATTTAACCAGGTGCAATGTTTCAGAAATATAAGTTGTTTTGCTGATTGGCTGATACCAGATAATTAGGTGTAATTTAGAGTTATAAACATTGCCAATTAATCAAAATTTCAGATAAAAACCTTTTCAGTGAATAAATCACAAGTTTCACGCTTTCAATCAATTTAAATCAAGTTTCATAATGCATAAATAATGAAAGTGTCTCAGTGCATCCATTTATGGTTTTATGTATGCATTTCTGAGTGTTAATCTAAATTTAATGACTAAAAATAACTTTTAATGTCTGTTTATTAACATTTTACATCTTAAAGAAGAATTCACCGGTCATATATCATTTAGAAATTTGTGTTTTAAATTATTGTGAGATTGTATTCTGCTTGAAAGCTAAACATTTTCCATTCAAAATAGAAAGTGGTGTAAATTCATAGACCAAGTGTTGTTAATTTGACATCACGGTTCAGACATAAAGTGCTTAGAAAAACAAATTAATCGTGAAAAATGTGAAAAAGCATTGAAAAAAATCCGCATAAATTAGAAACGACATTAAAAAATTAACAGATCAGGACCCATGGATGTAGATCTAAGCAAAGAGATTAGTGAATAGTGGCCGAGAGTCACTATGAATCGATAGGAGCATGATTGGAGTTGCCCTCGGTACAAGGCACAAGTCAAGCCACAATGCACTGCATTGCATTTTTGAGACTTGTTACCACTAACTTTGACTTTGGTGACTTGCGTATTAAAAAGTGATATATGCATTGTTTATAGATTTATCATAATGAGATTATTAGCTATGCAGCTTCAAAAAATACCTATAGAATATAAAATTAATATCTGTATGTGGCATAATGCCTGTGTATGGAAATTACAGCAACATCTTGTATCTGTACTGTACAGGGATTTTCAGCAATGATAACAGCCAGAATCTTATCCCTCTACAACAATGAGTGACCCCAGAGCTCTCCCTGTATTCTGCCCTCTCATTGGCTGTTGCATTATAACTACTGCTTTCCTTCCATGTCTCATTGTCTGGAATAGGTGAAATATACCCAGGTAGGAATCCCTATTGCTTGGGCACCACTGGAGCAGATAGAGGTGAGTATCAGATTATTTTTTGGGGGGGGGGATTAAGCTGGTGCAAACTGATTCTGCAGAAGCGCAATCAGTTTGCAGCAGCTTCGAGCTGTGGTTAGCTTCTTCGTCACCACATCAGTGTGATAAGTAACGTTAGGATTTTGTAATCCGAACGCTAATTACTGACTGTGCTCTGCATATTAAGTATAGGGAGCACAGAGTAAAGGAAACTCACGCAAACAAGAGCAATCACCAATGCGGTTACGGATTTTTTAACCCGTTAGGGTTGTAAAATCGGAGGCATTCATTAAAGTCACTAGAGTTAAGATTGTAATAGTGCCCTATAATGGCTCCGGTAAGTTTACAACTGCTCTGCTTAAGTTGGCACCAACTTTGTAATGTTACCCATAACCTTTAAATTAGTGAATGCCTAAAAAAAATGGGGCATTTTTTCTCATGAGGGCTCCGTCAATTTATTCTGCCAAGAATGGGTGTTGTTCCCTAACATTGTTTTACAGCAAGCTGAGTGGATTCTACATTGTCATCACAAACACATTATAAAACACATGCTGCTGTTGTTTTTTTCTTTGTTTTGAATTCATTTTATATAAAAAGATGCAACATTTTTACAAACGCTTAATGCAAGTCTAACCTTACAAATGTGGTGTAGGATAAAACAGTAGTGAAGAAACTGGGGTGGAGGAGTGACTGTTTGTGCAAAGCTGTAGGGGATCTATTGTGTTGTTTAGGCTAACAGATAAAATATGTCAGCTGAATGAGACATGACAATGATCTTCCAACGCTTTATACTACCCCATATGATTTAATTTACATACATCCCACACAAAGAAATCATTAGGAATCGGAATTTTGGAGATTTAATCTATTTGCTCCATTCCGTGCCACAAGCCACATAGTGAGGAGCAAGTGGTGTAAAGATACTGTGTTTTGGGGGGGGGGCAGTTTACAACACAAAATATATCACACAATGAATGCATCCAGTGACACGCATAGAGTAAAATATTTTCTTAACTAAACATACAAGAGAAAAATAAAGCACATGTAAGATATCAGCAACATAACATAAACACAATAAGGAAATATCATTTTTTTTGGTGTGAGTGGCCCTTTAATTTACAAAATACATGATACTATTGAATTAAAGTTCTATGACATATATACATATGTGTATCCAATAATTAATGTTTATCATATGTATATACATAGGAGCATAATACAATATAGTGTATGTGTACTTTTGCCAAAGAGGTTTCCTAGAAAAACATGGTTTCAAAAATTGCTGGCAACAGTTTTTGCATGGGCTTATTTGAGAAGGATATATTTTACTCAGCCACTTCAATTATTCTAATATATGTTTCTTTCAAAGCTATTTTGCTATGTTGCTCTTTCTACAAACCCAAATGTCAAAATATTAATGCTCAAAGTAAAAAAAATAGTGCTCTAACAAACAATGGCAAACTATTTGAGTGATGCCTCCTAGGGACTGATACAGTAGCACAAACTGTTCTTATAATTACACTTTCCATCTGTTATTTGCAGGTTCTCTAATTTCACAAAGTAAGATATAGTTATATGAGAACAAAATTAACGTGTTTGTAATAAAGGGAAAATTGTATTCTTTTGTAAAGTTACATGTTTTCTAATAGTTTTCAAAATTGCAGAGTAAAAACGGCATTTCTATGAAGTGCAGAGTTTGTTCTAAAGTTGCTTCGGGGGCTTTAATGGAAGTAGCCATGCTTGACTGCTTACATCGCCCTGTTTGTTTGAATCTGTTTCAACATTTCACGTTTGCTGTTGAGTTGAGGGCTATTTTTTATTTGTGTGGCTAGAGCTGATAAGCAGCAAGCTCTTTCTTCATTTCACCCTGTTGTACGTATGCAAACATTTGAACATTTCATATTGATTTTATTGCAGATATCCTTAGAAAATAAAAATCGGTTTCCAGAATCCAAATCCCAGCAAAGAAAAGAACCATGACAATGTATGATGTAGAAGGTAGGCTGCATACTGTAAATTATGAATAGCTGTTTTGGGACTCTATATAAAGTCAATATTTACAACATTAGTAAATAAAATGTAGAATTAGGGGGTATACAAATAAACATGAGCAATAAAGCAAACAAGAAAAAACAGTTAATCATTTCAAGCTTACGTGGACACTTATTCTCTCTTTAAATATAAGAAGTTTATTTTGTCAAATAATATAAAACAATACAAAATGGTGCCGAGTATTAGCCGAATATGCACATCAACAAATATAATAGTTACATCAGTAGTTAAACCAGTATAAGGCATAGCAGGTAGTCATTAAAGAGCATTTCAGCAACCAAAGTATCAAAAAGAGCCATAAGAACTTTCAATGAGGGGAAAAAGGGAAAGGGGAGTAAATAATAATAAAAAAAAACAGCAAAAAAATAAAAATAAAAAAAAGAGAAAAAGAAACAAAAAAAAAGGGGGGGGAGAGAGTCTACCGGACTGTCATCATGGAAGTATCAAAATTCAACATTCAAAGCATCACATCGAGCAACCATGGAACACATTAATTACTTAAATACACGTCCCAAATATACCAGTGATCTCTGGTCGAGAATGGAATTCCAGCTACTGAGGCAGCGAGAGCATCCAATGACCTAACCTCTCCCACTCTGCTTTTAAGCTCTGTCATAGTGGGAAGGGAGGGGGAGCGCCAATGAGATGCAATAAGGGTATAAGCAGAGGAAAGAATGTGTGCTATTAATTTACGCTGTGTCGCTGACATCTCTTTCAGAAATATCTGGAGTAAAAGGATTTTCAGGTCAGGGTGGAGGGCAGTACCTAAGAACTTATTCAGGAATACGACTATATCCCTCCAGAGCGTCTGCAGAGGAGGGCAGTGCCACCACATATGTATGAAGGAGCCATGTGTCGCAGAACAGCGCCAACAAGTTGAAATTCCCGAAGTCGAGAAATGGCTAAGCTTGTCTGGAGTTAAATACCATCGATATAACAGTTTTTTCCTCTCTTCATGTAGAGAAGCACTTTTGAATTTACCCTTATCTCCCCTAAAGGAGTCAGCCCACTGTTCAGGAGATACTGTGATATTTAAGGCTAGGGTCAGACGAGCGCAGTGCGAACGCGCGTGCAGCGCACTTAATCACGGCCGCACTAGCAGCAAGTGCCAGGCAATGACGGCCAATATACGAAGTACGGTCGCACAAAAGTCCGCTGCGCAACGCAAGTGGAAACGAACGCATTTTTTCGAGAACGTTAACTGCTAGTACTGACGTACAGAGTGCGCTGCGTCCGCTAGCGGCGTGTGTGGTGATTGGAGATGTCAGACACTGCTAATGTCCGGCCAACATAACGTCCAGATGCACAGTGTTTTATTGATGATCCGTACAAAATCCGGATGCAATGCGCATCGTATGACCGCTATCGCGTACTCCGTGAAAAAATGCGTCCATTTCGTTCGACGCACTTTTTCACAGACAACGTGAAATGCGTTCGTCTGACCCTAGCCTTAGTCTTTCTCCCACGCCACCTGGAATTTACATTTCTGTAAAGGGCTCGAGGTAGCCATCATTTTAAAGAGTGAGAGCAATTTAGCGGGAGTATATGGGGAGACACAGTACGTTTCAAAGGGGGACAGGGCTGGCAATGACCGTCTCTCTGAGCCAGTCATATCATATTTCGCTAATAATGATTTAATCTATAAATAGGAAAATTGAAGGGGGCGAGTTATATTATATCGGCCAGTTAAAGTGGTATATGTCATGAATCCCCTCGGGGTGTAAAAATCTACCAATCTGAAAAGGCCATGAGCTGCCCAATGGCGGGCGTTGAAGTTAGGAATTTTGTGGTGTCGCTAAGTGTAGAGGGTGATAATGGCATAGTCGCCCTCTCACTGCATCCCATACATGTAAAAGGATATTAGCCAAGGGTAATAAATCAGTCAGCCGGGGGCGAATATGTTTCGGGAGCCAGACTATATCGGGTAATCGAAACGGGAGAACGACTGAAAGATGGGCAAGGCCCACTGTGGGACAGGAGATGACGCCAAACCCGAGCCCAATAACGCCATAAGGGCTGCTTTGTGGTATAGCAAGACATTTGGAAGGCCTAGGCCCTTTTGTATAACCGAAGTAGAAAGAACTTGGAAGCTAACCTGTGGCTTCCTCCTCTTCCAAACAAACTGATTAATTGTAGTTTGTAATGTTTTAAAAAAGGCCGGGTGTGGAGACACCGGTAAAGCCCTGAATATATATAGTATTTTAGGGAGACTGGACATTTTAGTGACCACTATCCTACCCAACCAGGAGAATTCAAATCGTGCCCAATTCCAACACAGCTCTCTAATTATTGACAACATAGCGCCATAGTTCAGTCGATAGAGAGTGGGGCATGAGAAGGAGATTTTTATCCCAAATATGTTAAATAAACTGCTCTCCAGTCGTAGCTGTAGGTGTTTTTCAAATAGTTAAGATCGGTAAGTGGGAGGTGAGCACTTAGGGCTTGCGTTTTTGCTATGTTAATTCGATGATAGGAGACTTTCCCATATCGGGTGAGTAAATGGTGGAGCTGGGGCAGAGAGTTAATGGGGTCAGCTAGGGTAAGGAGAATATCATCAGCAAAAAGGCTGACTTTACTTTCCATGGGGCCGATTTGGATGCCTGTAATCTGTGCGTCTGCTCGGATCATCTGAGCTAACGGTTCCAGCGCTAAAGCATATAGAAGAGGGGACAACGGACATCCCTGACGGGTTCCGTTCGTGATGTTGACAGTGTCGGACAGAAATCCAGCATTTAACACCTGCGCTGTCGGAGAAGAGTATAGTGTGAAAAACGCATTTATAAATGGGAGAGGAAAATTTAATTTCAAGAGGACATGGCTCAGAAAAAGCCAGTTAAGTCTGTCAAACGCCTTCTCTGCATCTAAGGAGAGGAGAAGGCAAGTCACGGCCAACGCCGTCTATGATATTCAAAAGCTTAACGGTGTTGTCTATGCCCTATCGCCCCTGAATAAATCCCACCTGATCGTCTGCCACCAATTTCGGGAGCAATGGTGCCAGTCTAATCGCCAAAATTTTTGCATAAATCTTAATGTCTACGTTCAATAGGGAGATGGGGCGGTAATTAGAACAAAGCGTGGGGTCTTTACCAGGTTTAGGTATGGTGACGATCGTAGCCTTAAGAAGTTCAGGGGGGCCGTCACTTATTCTCTCTTTATACAATTAACAAGGGATATTTATTGTAGATTTCTATGTAACCCCATTCACGACTAAGATCAATCATACTGAATCTGCAAGACCCATGCCGGTGGCCTAATATCGAGTATACTCAATTTGGTGTAACCCTAGAGCTAGGCAAATGAAATACAACAATTGCAGTTTTCATGACCAATTGGGCTCCAGAATGTGCCAGCAAAGTTTTAGCACCACGGGCATCATAGCCAATGTAGCAGAACAATTCAAACCGCTTGGATTTTTTCCCATCGAACAAAATAATGGAACCCAGGCTGTTTTACAGAGATGTAGTAGTGCTATTTCACCAGCAGATGGCAACATCTGCTCATCAATTAGTGTGTACAATTGAAAATGTGCTTTTGAGATTTTTATGCACATTTCCAATTTATGTTTCATACAAATCTTTTTCCATAAATATGCTGGATCCTGGCAGTGGTTTTTTTGAAAATAACTTGGTAGTGAGGGAGTTAAACACAAGTGACACAACACATATATCCTTTGGTAAAACACGCACATCAACTGTACAGAATTGATTAAACCTTAATAATTAATAACTAGCCTTGATACTGTAGGAGTTTGTTCACCATATCACCCATAATTCTTTACTAGTCTTAAGACAATGTATTTGTTCGACAAGAACATGTGATACGTAGCACTTAGTAGAATGAGAAATGCAGACGAAGCACCTTGACAAATTGAGACAAAAAAAGACATAAATCAAGTCAAAATATACCAAATAAAGCTATAACTGCAATGTAGAGATAGAGGTGCGTGAATTATTTATATTTTGGATTATTTTCATCCGATCAAGCCAATTAGTATGGTTGTGAAATTTTCACAGCAGAATCCACTTTCGCTTTATTTTACAGTGCAGCTGAAGTCAGTTAAATTTATTACGGTTTGGTGGAAGATGAAAATTTATCTGGATTTCGTATAATCATGTGCTTATATTTGCATACATTATGATACACGCAAATTGAATCTGGTATATGATATGAGGAAGTTCCTTTTAAACTTGAAAAAAGAGTTCTTTTTAGATATTATCTTTCTAGTTATAAAGTATATATTTTGAGGTAGGCCTGAAACGACTAATCAGTTGGTCGATCAGAGTCAGACTGAGTCAAACATTATTAATCTCAGATAATACTTTGAAGCTGATTGTATGATATTCTGGGGTTATGTTGGACACGACCAGTTTGTTTTTTATTTACGGTAGTTTACAACAGTAGACTAACTATCACACATACCGTGGGGTGCTGCCACTGGGTAGTTGGAGCTTTATCACCAGTGTTATATCTTTATTTGGACCTGGAGTCCTGTGCCACCACCCCACCTTCCCTCACTCCAGTACAGAGCTGCCGTCACTCCCGTTAGTCTTTCCGTTGGTATCATTGCAGAACATTTTGGTGCACTTAGGAGATGCTGTCCAATCCGATAAGTGTAAAGCTTCTTCATGCTCAGACTAAGGGGCATAACTAGCAGGGGTGCAGGGAGTGCCACTGCACCCATGCCCCGGAGTCCAGGGACATCTGTCATTTGCATGTCTTAGCCAGAGTTCCTTGCTGCATATGGGCAATGTAGCACAGGAGCTCTGGGATGCAGTTCTTTGAATTGCTGTGATGTGCAAATGGCTTCTGCAATAATAAACCTTATTGGTTATTGGATATAACTATTTTATTTTACTACTTATTGGATAAAGCGTGGAGGCTTTTTATCCCATTTTTTTTGCCTTCCACCATGACCCAAATAAGTTATTATTATTATTATTTTACAGGGAAATAAAAGATTATTTAACATACGGGGTTTAAAGCAGAATCGTTCATGGCTCTTGCAGGACACCGCCTAGTAGTTCTCTGGCTCAATGGATGCCAGATGCTGCAGTAGATATAGGGCCCCGATTGCAAGGAATCCTGAAAGAACCAAACTGCATATTGTGTTATGTGTGGTTCTTTCATAATTGGTTCAGACATGTTATGGATTTTGGATCTCCTACGAATTGCCCGACTATTTGATTAATTTGTCTGAATGTACGTATCTCTTGTACATTTTATAGTGTCGTTTTTCTTTCCCAGTATGGGATGAAAGTTGCGCTGCCAAGATTAAAACTCTTTCTAATTTGTTGATGTGCCTTTATTTTTATATTTCTGGATAAAGTTAGGCAAAACTCAGCAAGCAGCTTCCCTATTGTAAAGTAATGATTTTCCTAGTGATTTAGGTTTAATTTGTTTTATGCGGTATAATAAATTAAAGAAAACAGCTCTCAAGATTAGCTGTATTGATTATTTTTGGGGAAAAAAAGAGTTTTAAAATAATTTAGTAGCCACAACCACCCAAGATAAATTTAATAAACATTTCCTGCCGGCAGGTTTTAAGATTCAATTTTTTTTTCTCCGGGAAACCCAATAAAACTTGAGCAGTGGTTAATGAGCAATTTCGGGAATTACAAGCTGACAAGGAGTCACATTGTGTGTAAACTCTTTGTGTAACCATTCAATCCTAAACATTCAAACTTTCACAAAGAAGTAGGAGCACATACATGGACACAACGGCCCCTTTTCCTCACTTGTCGCTAAAACAGAGACCGTAAGTCTCTGCAGATTTTCCTTACTGTCTCCAATGTAGCACAGTTATTCCAGTGTAGACGTTTTATTAGTGTATAGTCCCGGAATGAAGTGCAGCACCACCCAATACCAGCAGGGGCGCTGTGCGCCACCGTGAGAGTCCACTCCTGGAGCCCAGAAGATTCAATTAAGTCCTGTCTTCATGGCCACAAGCTAGCTCTCGTGAGATCACAGTGAACGATTTGTTCCCAGTCTTACTCTGCACTCGTCAAGAGGAAGCATCAGATTGCTCCTCCCTTTCCACCATGGGATGAGAGGTGAGTATGTGTTTTTTTTTCCTTGCGGGGGGGGGGGGGGTCACAGTATAGAAAGTGATTTTGCAATAGCAAATTTACCTAACACCAGGGTTAAGGAGTCGGTATTTCTCAGTGAAATACTGTCTTCTGAATGGAAGCACAAGTTACCTTGGAACAGCTAACACTTCAATTCATAGGCACAAATTAGCATGTACAAAGTATAGGAGACATTAATTTACAGTAAGGAAATGGAGGGAATCGCAACAAGCCCAGCTTTCAGCAAGAGTCGAATAGCCATTTACATCGCTAACATTAGCACAGGAGACGCTGGGCCCCATCAGAGTTCACACTTGCATGGGGATGCTAACAAGACAATGTGCACTTGCATATTGTTAACACGGTATTCCGGGGCAGGCGCTAGCTGAACGCAGCACTAACCCCAGTGATACTCATGGTAGTGCTTCCGCACCACGGTGAGTATCCACTCCATAGAGAGTTGTGCTTACTCTTTCACGATTGCACACAGCTGCGGAGTGATGGGAGAGGGAGACTGGGACCTACTTGCTCCCAGTCTCACTCAGGTTGCAGCCAAAATAAGCGATGGATTGGGCCAACCTTTTACTTCTAGCTGTGGGATGATAGGTGAGTATGGGAATTAATGGGGGGGGGGAATAGGGGACTCTAAATGATTTTGCATTTGCAGAATCATGTAACACCAGCTTTTAGGACTCGCTAAAATTTTGCCTTGCGTGTCTCAACGTTAATTTGCGCCTGCATTTTGTAATACCTCACTTATCGAGACGCTACAAATATATTGCGCTCCACGTGTTGGGTATAGGAAATGTTTAAATACAGTAAGCTCTCGCTAGCTGCAAAGCATGAAACATTTTCACCCCAGTGTAGCATCAACATCGGAATATCGATTGCAGACGTTAAACTCCATTATCCTACCAGTAACGATTACATGTCGACACACTACATTAGCACAAACTATGGAATTGAGCCCATTATGTGTAATGTCTGCTACAGCTATCTTATCACAGCAAGTTTGAAATGCTGAACCTAATGGACGCATGTATTTTTTTTCAGCCTATGTAATGAGTGTGGAATATGACCCAAGAGTGTACAAATAAAATGGGAAATCATTACATGGTGCCTTCTTAACATGCAAAACATCTTGAATCCTTTTGCTTTCCATTTGGTCCATGGTGCATATTGATTATTACAATAATGATACTCAGGGGTTATTCACTAACCACTGTTCTTCTTTTGAATTCAGGTAACTATCTTGGATCATGAAAGGTGAAACTATGGTCAGTTCACTATTAATGAACTGTTGTAATTTTCACCTTTTTGTTTCACAGTAGTATCTCCTGACATTTCTAGTGTAGTTCTCTGCATAGTTTTCAAAGGGATTTCCACTTGTATTTCAGCCAAAGTTTCTGACAAGCTTATTCAGTTTAGATTTCGCCAGTGTTTCAGTCGACGTTGCCAGAGATTTCAGTGGCATTTGTCACTTTAAAAATCCCTAAGTGCATTATATATATTTAGGGCTGAAACAACTAATTGATTAATCGATAATGAGAATAGTTGACAACTAATCGGCTGTTGTTGCTTTAATCAATGTGTACAGCACACACTGTTTGGAGTCTGATTCTGCTTCGGAGCTGATTGGAGAAGACGTGTCGGATACTTTACTCCATATGCTTTAGTTCTAGGGTTATGGCAGACAAAACCAGTTTATTTTTATTCAGTGTACATTTTCAGAAGCGTTATAACACAAACCCTGGAAATACTGTTACTGGGTATGGGCGCTGTACCGCTGGTGTTTTATCCTTACTTAAAGCCGGAGTCCTGTGTCACCACCTCAACCTGCCTGCCACCCACTCTTTGGTTTGGAGCTGCCATTTTCTCCCTTCCCACAAACTCCCTCTCACACTCAGGTCAAATCCCTTGCCCAAACTCACTCCCTTCCACCTCTGGACCCGCCACCCACTCATTTTGTTCATGAAATTATTCAGGTCAGGCTGCGTGGAGTGTCCCCAGTTCTCACCCCGCTTTCGTGCTGACATCAGCGTGTCTCTCTGAGCGCTTGTAGTAGCGTTTGTTCGAGGAGAAAGTGGACATCGGCTTAAGCTGCGCACGAAGCATCAATCCATCAGTCTGACCAGGTGCTTGTGTACCATGTGTGCGAAACGTATGCAATTTGCGTGTGTACGTACAAACGTAATATACACTATTACGAAAAAGGGGGGGCAGGGGTTGATTTTTTTTCCCTGTAATGTTCCTTTTTGAAGAAACAAAAATTATTTATCCGATTTAATCGATTATGAAAATAATCGTTAGTTACAGCCCTATATATATTAATTTATATTTATATGTTGCAAGCAAAAGTAGTCCAATGCTAACTGAAGAATACCTGCAGTTTACTCATTTTGCCGAATAATAACCGTGGTGTCGTTGTTTGTAGCAGATTCGCCTCAAATTGTTTTATTTTGCTTCTCTGTATAGCCAAAATTCACCGTACATCGAACAGCAATTAACTTTTCTGCTACGACAGTGGTTAGTGATTAAACCCTACTGATTGCATTGATAGTAAAGACCTACATGTAGACTGAAACATATGGGGTCTTCCGCCAAGTGCCAGTGTTACAAATACCGGTGAAAATCGCCGGTCTCGCAGTGCCGAGAATGGCTGGCATTTCTCAACTAGAAGCTATACAGCAAAAGAAGAAGCTGTGTAAAGTAAGGCTTTTCCTTTTGCGGACTGGATTATAGCTACGAGAAACCCTCTAGTTTCTCAACACTCAATTAAGAGCGATTTTCGCTGGTATTTCAATAGTCCAATGTTCCTTTCTATGAGTCCCAGGAGTAGATTTCCCAGATCCTGAAGAGAACTTTCTTCCTAGGGTAACCTCAAAAAAGGAAAAACCTCATTGTGCGATCTAATGTATACCACATG
Organism: Leptobrachium leishanense; assembly: GCA_009667805.1. Taxonomy (NCBI): domain Eukaryota; kingdom Metazoa; phylum Chordata; class Amphibia; order Anura; family Megophryidae; genus Leptobrachium; species Leptobrachium leishanense. The sequence continues at coordinate 43,343,955 of CM019064.1, forward strand.
GATAAACCAAAGAAGCGTCAGCACACTCACGTGAAATAGAGCCTTCCTGGCTCTGGATGATGCACTTCTGGGTTAACAGCTACCCACTTGCCCTTTTTGGTACAGGTAGTCTTGATACTTCAAGTCTTTACACCCTTAAATATGGAAACAGACAGGGCATAGCATAGACTGTAATACTATGGAAAACAGAAAAGTGGAATAGAAAAATACTCACACTTTCTTGGACCTGACCTAGGTACTTAGGAATCAATTTTCTCTCTTTTTTCTCTCTCTATGAATCAATTCATCGGATAAAAGAAAAACCTACTCAAATTGCATATTTTTCGCAGACAAGGTGCACGAGCACCTGGTCACAGTGTTGGATTGATGCTGCATACACAGCTTAAGCCCATCTCTGCTTTCTCCCCAAACAAACGCTGCTACAAGCGCTCAGACATGATGATGTCAGCACGAAATCCGGTTGAGAAGGGGGGGGGGGCACTCCACGCAGCCCGAACACTTTAGTTTATTAGAGTGGCCCTTTACAATAATTTCATGAACAAACTGAGCGGGAGGAGGGTCTGGAGGTGGAAGAGAGTTTGGGCATGGGATTTGACCAGAGTGTGAGAGGGAGTGGGTTGGGCAAAAGCCAAGACCTAAGTGTGGGATGGAGTTTGTAGGAAGGGACCGAAAGGGAGAGCATGGCAGCTCCAGACCAAAGAGGGGTGACAGGCAGGGTGAGGTGGTGGCACAGGACTCCAGCTTCAAGTATAAAACATCAGCGTGGCAGTATCCCAGGGTTTGTGTTCTACCGCTGCTAGAGTTGTAAACCGAATAAAAACAAACTGGTTATGTCTGACCGAACCCCAGAACTAAATCATACAATCAGCTCTGAAGCAGAATCTGAGGTTATAACGTTTAACTCAGACTCGGTTTGTGTTCATCGCACACTGTTTAATTGATAATGAAAATAGTTGACAACTATCTTCATTATCGATTATTTGGCAATTAATCGATTTTAGTTGTTTCAGCCCTAGTTTGGTTACAGTTTTGTTTGACGACCCATAAGTACTGTTGGTTTGTTGAAAAAATATAAATAAATTAATATATAGTAGTCCTCTACTTAGACTGACACTTGATTTTATTTGCAAGGTATTTATTTTCACTTCATATTGAGACAACGCCTTCCCTTGAAACAGCAAACCAAAAAGAAACATAAACCACTTGTGGAGGCAAACGGAACAGAAATATTTTTAACTAACAGGACTGGGAGGCTTAACTGCTTACAGGTCACAAAACCGCATAAAGAAATAAAAGTGGTTTTCTCAGCTTTACGCTTCAGACGAATGCAGTCATCACGCCCGTGTCGCCGCACAGTTCAATGTCCGTTGTAGCATTGATTTGTGATCAATAGTGTAGTGTTCTGGATAATACGAGACGTCTTGGGTTTTCATTAATAGGTTTATTAACAACTAACAGGTTTCCTTTAACAGCAATTGGCTGCGTCACTAGTCAGCCTCAACTGGCAGACAAAATGGACGACCAACTGTCAACAGCCAACCGCCAAAAGAAACACCCACTTACCCCCCCCCCATTGGCAGCCAGCGCAACTACACCACACCTTCTCCCTTTTCTTAAAAGAAAAAGAACAAAAAAAAACACAAACAAAGCAAAAAAAAATGTCCAGTACAAGTCTGTGTATCTTCCAGATCCTCCTGACTTCCATTCTGTAATCTGTGCTTTCGGTTCACATAGTATCTGTGGTTCCGCAAGCTTTTACTCCTCCGATGGAAATCCCTCAATGGGTCTGGAGCTTGCCAGCGTTCTGGAGGGACTCTTTGATTCCGAGCTAAACTGACATTTCCAGCCAGATCAGTGGAGCAGATTCCACTTCACATGAGACTATCACCATCTATTTCTTCCCTCGATGGGGCACAATCGTCTTCTTCTTGTGAAAATACATCTCCATTATCATGCCAGACCCCGATCCATATATCCGTGTCTGTCGACTCTTCAGCCTGGTCATTCAGTTATTTGTCAAAAACAGATCTGGGCCGTAACTGGGCTGAATGTCTCTTGGTGTGCAGACCATTGGACGTGCTAACCTCATAGGTGAGGAATCCCAAAACCTTGGAAATAACTGCCGGAGACCAACGGTTTGGCCCTCTATACATCCGCATCCAGACTGGATCCTCTATATTGTATGTGCGTGAACTCTTTCCATGCTTCATCTTTTCCTGCTGTTTCTGTACATGACGTTGTTCCTGTGAGATGTCCGTTTGACCCTTCTTGTCCGGTTGCATTAAGTCTAACTTTGTCCTGAGTCGTCTGCCAAACATCAGAACTGTTGGTAGCTGGCCGGTGGTTGGGTGAGTTGTGTTCCTGTACTGCAACACGAATTGCTGGAGTTGTTGAGGTAAGCTTTTGCGGTCTGTCACAGTACTCCTTAAAAATCCTTTCAGAGTCTGGACAAATCTTTCAGCTAGACCAGGGGTCAGCAACCTTGGCTCCCTGATGTTCTGGGAACTACATCTCCCATGATGCTCCGTCACCCATTAGACTGACTGGGCCACATGGGAAATGTAGTTCCCAAAACATCAGGGAGCCAAGGTTGCTGACCCCTGAGCTAGACCATTGGTAGCCGGATGATACGGAGCTGTACGGAGATGTTGAATACCATGATCCTTAATGAAACTTTGAAATTTCTGAGCTAATAACTGTGGCTCATTATCAGATACTAGTATCTTAGGCAATCTGAATGTCGCAAACAGCTTCTCCAGGGCATCAATGGTGGCATCCGTTGTAGTCTGGGGCAATAATATCACTTCAGACCATTTGGAATGTGCATCCACCACCACTAAGAACATCTGTCCATTCACTGGTCCTGCAAAGTCAATATGAATTCTCTCCCATGGGTTAAGAGGCCAAAACCAGGGCTGAACTGTACCTCTAGGATAGCATCTCTGAGCCTGGGCACATCCTGAACAGGTTGCAACGTAGTTGCCTATATTCTCATCCAAAATTTGCCACCATACATGACCCCTAGCTTTTTGTTTTATCCGGACTATTCCTGGATGCCCTTCATGCAAAAATTGTAACATGGGTTTCTGCAAGGCTGGAGAAACAATTACTCGCTCTCCCTATAGCAAGCATCCCCTCTCTGACTGACAGCTCAGGCTAGGGTCAGAGTGGGGCAGTCGGAACGCGCGTGCAGACGCACTAAATCACGGCGGCAGTAGCAGCACATAACGGCCAATGACGGCCAATATACGAAGTACGTGCGTACGAAAGTGCGCCGACACCACGCAACCAGCAAATGAACGCATTTTTCTCAGAACGTGAAACCGCTGCTACTGACGTACAGAGTGCGCGGCGGCCGCATGGCAGCGTGTGTGCGTGATTAGGAGACGTCAGACGCTGCTAGTGTGCGGCCTACATAACGTTCGAACAGCCAGATTTCCCTAGAATTGCGTTGGTGAGTACCTGCGACTGTGAATGATGTCTGGACCAGAGATGGACGTCGAGAGGCTCATCAGCGCTGTGGGGAGCATCCAGGGATCTGGGATACGGCCTGCGAGCGTTATAAGGACAAGGGGAAGAAGGCGAGCGCATGGGTCGAGGTGTCCCATCAGGTGTACCCGGAGTACGATACGTGGTCCGAGAAGGAGCAGCACATACAGAGTGAGTATAATATTATTTAATTCATAATCCCATAAATGTAAATCACAATAATAATAATAAACAAACAAATGAAATCATTGATGTGAAACTCAAATGCTCCCCAGCTGCCAGGGCACCTCACCTGCATCACTGATGAAATAATTAGATAGAGCATCGCGATACCTGTTGCTGTATCTATTCACAGCTATGATGTCATAGTTCACATCATCCTCAAGACCGACAACTGTGAGGGTATCGTCAAAATTAAAACCATCCCTGGCCCGCACATAGTTATGTAGAATGCAACAGCATTTCACTATGTCCACACAGAAGTCCACATTGACATCCAGCGGTCTATGTAGAATCCTCCACTTGTTGGTCAGTATGCCAAAGGTACACTCCACATACCGTCTCGCCCGCGACAGCCTATAATTAAACACCCGCTTCTTCACAGTCAGGTGTGTCCCTGAGTAGGGCCTTAGGAGGTGTGTGGATAGTCCGAATGCTTCGTCACCCACGAAGGCATAGGGGACTGTCACGTCACTGCCAGGCAATGGTGCGGCTCTGGGGATGTTCAGGGTCCCACTCTCAATTTCATTCCACAGTGTGGAGTTCCTGAACAGTGTGGAGTCAGAGTCCTTGCCGTATGAACCGACATCCACATACACGAAACTATAGTTGGCATCTGACACCGCCAGTAGGCCAATAGAAAAGTAATGTTTATAATTCTGATACAGTGAGCCACTGTGCGGTGGCTTCACTATGCGGACATGTTTGCCATCCACGGCTCCCAGGCAGTTTGGAAAGTTGGCTCTCTCCCAGAATCCTGCTGCAATTTCCAGACATGCCGTATGTGTCGGTCTTGGCAAACATTCGCCCTTCATGGTCTCCCATATTGTTTGGCACACCTTGCGGACGATCTCACCAGCTGTTGATCTGCCAACGCGGAAGCTATAATGCAGATCCTTCAAACTGCACCCACTAGCGAGATACCTAGAAGACAAAACAAAAATGTTTGAATATGATCACATACCATGAACACAAGCTAATGTCACTCTCATCATGTTTTGCAGCACAAGAGGCGATGAACAAATGGCGCACAGTACGCGACAACTACATGCGCGTCCAGAAGAAGCAGGCCATGGCTGCGCGCTCTGGAGCTGGTGCGAAAAAGGTCCGTGGCTACATATATGCAGAGCAGCTATCGTTCCTCCGCAGGACCCAGGAGCCGCGCAGGAGTGTCAGCAGCATGGACCAGCCATCGACCTCCGGCACCCAGGCACAACAAATGGTGCCAGGAGATTATGCCAGCTGCCAGGAGGAGGAGAACCAGGGTGGTGCTGAGTCGCAGATGGAGGAGGATTTGGCGACACCACAGGTGGCAGGTACCGCGACAACGGTCAGCACCAGACCTGGCCAGAAGAGAAGGGCACAAGCTGCAGACCTCGAGCAGGCCATGCTCACCTTCATGGAGGCACAGACCACCCATGCACACCAACGCTGCATGCTTGCGGACTCCGTGGACATGTCTTTCTCCAATGCATGTACGCTCCTCCTGAACAAGATGAGCGAGGCAGAGAAAATGGAGTATCGCCACAGATCTCTGGCAATATTGGAGGACATCCTTTCACGTCCCCATCACGCAGTCGCCTACCATGCTGTGCCACAATCCGCCAGTGGATCTTCCGTCTCCAGTGAGGTGCTGTCCACCCACCCAGCCATGCCCCCTGGAGCCAGGCCACACACGGAGTCGGGGTCCAGCTGTAGCCACACCACCGGCCCTCATGACCCAGATGCTCCGCGGTATCAGCAACTTTGATACATGAGCTAAATATGTTTTATTATTTGTTTGTTATGTGTTATTGTTTTGATTTTGTATATATACTGACCTTCAGTTTACGAGTTGTAATATATGTCCATAATATATTACAGTTTCTTTTCATATTATAGTATTATTTTTCAACATTGTTGTCGGAGTCATTTATGATTATGTACGTGTGATGTGATGCCCGTGTGTGTGTGTGTGTGCATGTAACAGTGGGCATGTGACTACAGACATGATGCACTCATGTCAGGTGACTGGCAGCGATGTCATGTATACAGGTGTGTGACAGTACGTACCTCAAAGTGATGACTATCATCTCCTCCGGTGGTATGGCGGGCCGCATGTTGGTGTCCCTCTTGGTCAGTGGCTCCCGTACCCGTGACAACAGTTCATCAAAGGAGGCGATGGACATCCGCATGTAGTTGAAGAACTTCACGGGGTCCCTCTCTCGCAGTGGCCTGTACAGCGTCACAAAGTGTCCATGCGTGGGTCTGGCAGCGTTGATTTCATGAACCCAGGTTCGCCGCTTTCTCTTCCTCTTTAGGTACAGGTACCCCATCACACCAAACACAAAGACGTGTGCAGGATCCATCTTTGAAAAACGCCACCATCCCCAAAACGGCTTTTTATAACCCTTGCCCTTATTTTTTCATTTCTCAAGTGATTAGATTCATCTGATTTTTACTCTTTTTTCACCCCACCGTCATGGAATACGTCCAGAATTGAGCATCGTCCGACCACTCAAGCGTATTCCGTGAAAAAATGCGTGCGCACGCATCGACGTACATTTTGACGGTGGCCGCAGAAAATGCGCTCATCTGTCCCTAGCCTTAAGATTCCTGCAGTGAAAAGGTCGGAGACGTGGAAAGGTTTGAAATGGCCAACCATGTTGTACATAAGACAAAACTTCTTGAAGATCAGCATCCTTACTGGTCTCTTGGGCTATTTCAACAGCAGGCAGATCCCATCCTCGTTGCCACGGTAGTGTTCTGGATAATACGTACTTCGTGTGTTGAAGTGCGCACGCACTATGCAGGTGGCAATGGACACCATTTAGGCCTCAAATTAAAAGCGTTACGACGGACGCCCAGAGTGTGCCGCGTCCGGTAGCGGCCTGTGAGCGTGATGACGTGACATCAGTCGCAGCGCATTTGCGACGTCCATCACGTTGACGCTCAGAAGTTTTTTGGTCTGGCTGACTGCACCTTTCATTTAAATTTAATTAATTTTGATTCCCATATTTTTTTTTCATTTTTTTTTCAACTTCTGTTAAAAAAACGGACTTTGTGGTGTCTGCAGTATCTTCCATCAGTATGGCCGTCTGTTATGCACACATGTAGAGTGCGATCAGACTGCGTTCGTCTGACATTAGCCTTAGTATCCTGGGTCTGAATGAGAAATGTGAGGCTGGGAAATGTCCATTTAGCTACAGGTGCTACTGATCTTAACCCTATAAGCGGGGACAGAGGGCTTTTTTTCCGCCACCTACTAATATAGTTATCCTCAATTATCCTGTGTGTGTGTATATATATATAGCAATGTGGCAGGTACTGCGCAAATAAACAATGCAATCATCTTAATTGTTTATTGCTTTCTTCTTTTTAACCCAAGCGTGATTCTTTTCCTTTGTTCGTTTGAGTCTCCTGCTAATTTCATAGCATTATCGCACAGCTTGTTATTCCAGCAGGATGTTTGATTTCATACAGGTTTCTCTTTTAAACGGAATGACATTAAACTCTACTGATTAGAGAAACAATTAGCCTTTAACATTTAGAGTTCATGCTAAATTGTCACAGTTTTACTGGAAATGCATTATAAAAAGAATTGGGTGAAGTCCTAACATTATATAAATGCTGATTTTTATGCAATGTATTTATGACATTTATGTAAAGCTGAACAGAACGATCTCACATGTATATTTTTAAATTGTCTTGCAAATTTTGTCAAATGTTAACTTTGACTGTGGATGACGTGTGGGGGATGTCCTCATGTGTCACTGCTGTGTACGGAGGATGTCCCATACACGTCGGGGCCTGCGGTGGTCTGACTTCCTTGAAGTCTATTCTTGCAGAGAGCTCTTTAGCCCAGTGTCTTTCCGCCTAAGATAGCAGCAGAATGCATCATGTGGGAGTGTACTGGCAGTAGGCCTCTTTTCCACTGTGAAGGTCTTGGTCCATGAATGGAATCCACTGGGCAGTTACAGTTACAAGTATTTACAAAGCACCAATAAATTCGTTAGCGCCGTACAATGGGAGAGACTGAATAACAAATATTCATACAAGTACCCACTCGGGACAGGAGGGAGGACCCTGCTTGAGAGCTTAAAATCTAAGAAGCAAGACTGCTCAGTCCATCCCTGTTTTCCCTGGTCTTAGAACAATACTTATTCTCCATTTTATTAGAAATGTAATTACAATATATTCAATTTGCCATATTTGGTGTCGTGTGACAGTTTGGAGTAGACTCTTTGATACAAGGATATTGATTTCCATGTGTGGTTGCAATACTTTGTATGTATTTATTATACACCTTACCTCTGTTTTTGATCACTCAGCACTACCATCATTCAGCGCTTTTTTTTTTCTTTTTTCTACAATGAACATTTTGAAAGTGTCCTGCACAATTTAGAGAATTGCCCACAAAATACTCACATACAGGGTAATTCAAAGAGATCCGAATTGCTTGAGAAAGGTAATGGAACGCTGAAAATCATCGTTCGGTTACCTTTCTTGGCCATTCGGCTATCCAGAGAGCAGGCAATTCACCAAATCTTGGCGAATTGCCTGCACGTACGGTGCCTGAACGTTCGGTGCCTGTTCGAGGGCAGTGAAACCCCCATAGAGAAGCAATGCTTCGTCTATTCAGAGAACACAAACCAGCAGTGAAAGGTTCCCGAATTGCCCTGCCATTTGGTGGTTTCATGCGGAAAATTTATTCAGGCGAATCCCATAGGCTTCAATGTTAAAAATATTCCAGTTTTAATTCAATATCTAATAAACCGTTCATTATAAAATTCTGCAGTAAAGAGTCTCTTTATTTATAGATTTGTTTAGGATATTTTAAGCATTTTTCTGGATTTTTTTTAAGTTTACTTATTTTTTCTGTAACAGCCCTTTTTATTATCATTCCCTGGACCTCATTTGTAAATTTCAGACATTTTCGCTCAGTAGTTTCTTTGCAAACAGCGTTTCACTTTTCAAACTGTTTTCCTAATTTATTCACTTCACTCATCTGCAGTGTCTGCTTTTTCCGGCGGCTTCGCTGCGTGTGATCGGCTCCTGCTCGGGATTTTCCGTGGTTTTCGGTGAGTTAATCCAGAGGTTTTTGAGGGTTTTCGGTGTGCATTCGCCGGGTTTTGCGGTTAGTTTTCGTCGGGTTTGCGGCAGCCTTTCCCTGCAATTCGGGGACCCTGTGGTGCTTGCTGAATACACCGCAGAGTCACCGAAATGGAATCGGCAAAACGAACCGAATTGAAGATAGCGAAAAGTCACCGAACGTGCAGTGACTTTTCGATTCTCTTTGAGTTACCCTGATAGTAATCTCAAATTATGTTATTATTGAAACATGGATTTTATTTGGCTCTGTTTGAAAATGTCCCCATTACTTACAATATACTAGTGGTATGATTTGTAACTGGTAATTTCACAAAGTCTTTTTTTTGACAAAGGTATTCTATCAGGAAGGGATACATTGAGATTTCTCTCATTTTCAAGTATGTCCTGGGTGTTGAGTATGTACCGTTAGGTGTCTTGCCCAAGGACACTTACTGGAAAGGTGCTCTTGCTGGGATCGAACCCATGTCTCCACAGGCTCTTTCCATGCAGAGCAGTGATGTTACCTCTACTCCACCCAGCCGGTACATACTCCATCATATCCTTCTTTTATTTTACAACGGTTTAGAAGTTGTGCCGCTGAATCCTTTTTTTGGCATTCTGCTGTTAAAAATTTATTTTTATTCTTCCTTTTCCCAATATAAAAATTTATTGAAAGGTCACTTGCTGTTGTTTGAATTTCCCTCTCTGGATTGCTGAAGTTCACCATGGTTGTCACAACAGTTAACGATAACGAATAACCCCCTAAATTCAGTATAGAAGTTTGAGTGTGTGTGTGTGTCTCGCCTGCACACGCAGCCATCACCGGGGGGCTGTCTATTGGTTATCCACTATCAAATCAGATTATTTGGTCTGTTTCCGGACAGACACTACCTGTTGGGCGCTAGAGATCGGGACAGTAACTTGCGGAGGCATACCCGTCATCACCGGGAGGTGTACACAAGAACTTCCGTTCCAGTTGGACCCCCTGTAAGGAGACCATGACGATCCATAGGGATTGCAGGCGGTAGGCCGTGGTTCTTGACTCGGAGATCGGACGGAGAGCGGATCCGGTGGCACAGAGTTCCGGAGGACCAGCGGAGAGACATCCTCGAACAGACAGAGGGACAGACTGTATAACGGATGGGTGAGAGGCCTTGCAGGCCGAAAGTCCAAGTAAAATCCAGCACGCTGCATTATTGTTTCAATTCTACAGGGCCCCAACTTGACTAGTCGAAGATTTGCTTATCACATTCACTGGCCAGTTGAATACAGTACCCGGGTACCCGAATCAATAAACGTACACCTTTTTCAGACCTTACACTCACAGGACTTACACTCCAGAACTGAGGGGGTTAATTCTTTCCTTTTTCCCGCCGCGTGTTTCTCGCATTACGAAAATCCTGTCGTTCCTATACCGAAATTGTATTATATGTGTCACTTTATTGGGATCAGTAAAGTATATAATTTATAAAATCCACAACAGTGCTGGTGTATATTTATTCCCTAGTGTGGCGAGACTAACCCGAGGTTTATTCACTCCTCCGGGAGTGAGCGCTACACAAGATATTTAGAGGAGGACTCAAGGTCTTATTTAAATGAAATATGTTTTTTAATTTACTACAATAAATATATTGTCATTTTGGCCCCTAAAGGCCTTTATCAAAAGTTGGTAGGTTTTTTATTTATTTCAATAAATATATATTTTTTTTTAAATAAAACCCTGGGTGCCTCCTCAAAATATTATATATATATATATTTCTAGATGTAAGTTCCCACGGGAATAGGGCCCTCGTTTCCTCCTGTATTGATTTGTCAAAATGTTCTTTTTATTGTAACCCTGTCTGTTGTGCCCATTGTACAACGCTGCGGAATATGCCGGCGCTTTATAAATAGATAGATAGATCTATCTATCTCTCATGAGTATAGCAGTCTGTAGGGTTAGCTTTTCGATTGGACTAATGTTACATTTAAAAGCCAAGCTTTCGAGAGTTATACCTCTCTTCTTCAGGTCGCGGCGGCGCGATGACACCTAATTCAAGTGCCCCCAGGGCCGGCGCTAATGTAAGGCGGCACAGGCGGTCGCCTTACTGTCCTGGCCTGCTGCCAGTTTGAGGGGCGGAAAAATCAGATTTTCTAAACATACTGGAGAGGGATTGATCATCTGACAGCCCAGCGATGATGGCCTGATGGGCCCAGCAATGCACTGTCATACCGCGGCGGCGGCGCAGTGTGTGTGCCTGTCTCGGTCCCATCCCACGTTCTTAACACGAGCAGGCACACTGTAATTTGGCGCTGCCCCCACACGTGATACACATAGCCCAGGCAAACAACTGGAGGAGGAGCCACCAGCCTGCGTGCTTTCACTCTGCTGCGATGGAGGACCGAGGCAGAGAGGAGATTTATTACCAGGTGTGAATAAACTAATGGGAGGGGGGTGTAGATTAATATACTGGGGGGGCTTTAAATTGCTGCACTGGGTCCAGGGGCTGTAAATGGATATACTGGGGTGGGAGGCAAAAGTAAATATACTGGGGGCTGTAAATAGATATACTGGTCTGGGGGCTGTAAATAGATAAACTGGGGGGCTGTAAATGGATATACTGGGTCTGGGGGCTGTAAATAGATATACTGGGTCTGGGGGCTGTAAATTGATATACTGGGGGGGCTGTAAATTGATATACTGGGGGGCTGTAAATAGATATATTGGGGGGGCTGTAAATTGATATACTGGGGGGCTGTAAATAGATATACTGGGTCTGGGGGCTGTAAATTGATATACTGGTGGGGCTGTAAATTGATATACTGGGGGGGCTGTAAATTGATATACTGGGGGGGCCGTAAATAGATATACTGGGGGGCTGTAAATTATTGATATACTGGGTCTGGGGGCTGTAAATAGATATACGGGGGGCTGTAAATTGATATACTGGGTCTGGGGGCTGTAAATTGATATACTGGGTCTGGGGGCTGTAAATTGATATACTGGGTCTGGGGGCTGTAAATAGATATACTGGGGGGGGCTGTAAATAGATATACTGGGGGGGCTGTAAATTTATATACTGGGTCTGGGGGCTGTAAATGGATATACTGGGTCTGGGGGCTGTAAATTGATAGGGGGTTCATTGGAACCCCCTATCTCCCGATCCGTGGCAGTTAGGGGTCAATGTTTGGTATTGTTGGATCGGCCAGAGCATGGCCGTTCCAACAATACCAAACTTGACTATGAAAAAAGTTTTTTAAAATTTTTTTTAAAATAAAAATAAAAAAATATTTAAGAATAATAAAAAAAAATAAACAAGTTTTTTTTTTCTTTTTTTTCGTTCGTTAATGCACCAATATTGTTCTCATTTCAATTATAATGTGAACAATGATGCTGCACTGACGATTTTTGTATGCGGTGCGTTTGTTAAAAATCGCGTAATTTTCCCCAAAAAAAAATGTAACGAGACCCCATCTCTAATTTTTTTAACAAGCACACCCCATACAAAATATAACCGCAATTGCTCGCATGTTAAAATGTGAAAAAAAACACTTTACACGTTGTAAATTATTGAAAATTCATATTTTATTGCATTTTTTGTTATAATATACAGACAGGTCATGACGTATACATATAATAATGACATATTATGAATCTGCCGAGTCTGATGGAAAGAACGATATATAATATGTCTGGGTCATATACTAAAATAAGCCTTCAAAACACGTTTAAACATGATGAGCAAAATCGGTAAAAATGAGCTCAGCACAGAGTAGACATGTGCACAGCACGAAATTTCGTTTTGAACTAATGGATTAGTCCTAAAATGCAATTTATTTAGTTGCTAAAGAAATTCGTTTTCAGTTCTTTAGTATGAAAACTAATTTCATTCATCCGAAAACCAGTGGATACAATTACTATTGTAGTGGTGGCTCCTCAGAGGGCTGAGATCGCTGCTCGTTACAGTATCTCTCACTCTCAGCACAATGTGGGCCATATTACATAGTTGGTGCTAACTTAACCAGAGCTGTTGTAAACTTCCCAGAGCCATTATAGCCTATGGAGGTTTTCAGTTTACAACAGCTCTGGTTAAGTTAGCACCAACATTGTAATACTGCCCCGTGTCAGGCAAAGCTGTTACAGTAACTGACTGCTGCTCATCACAGCGCTCAGAGTTTCAGTAAAACTAGTAAATAATATTTTTATATATAAGAGGTTAGAACAATATTATTTCCTTGTTTTACTGAAACTCTGAGCGATGTTACAGTCAGTTACTGTTCCAACTGAGCCTGATACATTGTACTGAGAGATAATGTAACAAGTAGCCGATCTCAGCGCTCATAGCCACTGGATTTAAAAGGCTAAAAAAAAAAGCTCCTCTCTATATAGTGTTTAGAACATCCTCCTGCATTAATTAATACCCCTCTCTGTATAATGTATACAACATCCACCTGAATTAATTAATGTCCCTCTCTGTATAGAACATCCTCCTCAATTTATACCTTTCTCTGTATAATGTATATAACATCCTCCTGCATTAATACCCCTCTCTGTATAATGTATAGAACATCCTCCTGCATTAACTAACGCCCCTCTCTGTATAGAACATCCTACTGCATTGGCATGTGGAGGGTGCAGAACTTCGGATGTTGCGATGTTGCGCTCTTCATTGCTGGTTTCCTTCACTCTTCAATGTAATATCACAAAAAGACTCCAGTATATAGCAGGAAATTTTTTGGTTTTATTCCATCAACAGTAGAACAACGTTTCGACCTGCAACCAGGTCTTTGTTCTACTGTTGATGGAATAAAACCAAAACATTTCCTGCTATATACTGGAGTATTTTTCTTGATATTGTGCTACGTCCTTGGAGTGAGGACTTTCCAGTGGCAGCTCAAAGGTGGGTGGCAGAAACCTGAACTGAACTTTATTTAATATCACAAAAAGGACTGAAACTAAAATGTAGTGCATTTTATTTTAGTTTCTTTCGTTTTTTGTACTGAGCAGTTTCGTTTCTCTTGACTCATACGAAAACTAAATTATCCCAAAATTCGGACTAAATCGTTTTAGTACTAAAACGAATGCACATGTCTAGCACAGAGGCGGGAAATGCCTCCGCAGCGAAAGGGTTAAAAAAATGACAGTTTCGACCCTGCACAGGGTTTTTTTCAAAGTAACTAACAAAGCAACTATACAACATATAAATAGATAAAATGTGCTGTACACCTACCAACAGCACCATCGCTGCACACCTTGGCCCTGTCTTCCCAAAACTATATAATATACAGTACTGTGCAAATGTTTTAGGCAGGTGTAAAAAAATGCTGTAAACGAAGAATGCTTTCACAAATGGAAGTGTTACACATTTATGTTCATAAATTAACAAAATGCAGTGAATGAACAAAAGAAATCTAAATCAAATCAATATTTGGTGTGACCACCATACTTGCACACAGTTTTTGAAGGAATTTGGCTGGTAGATTGTTCCAAACATCTTGGAGAACTAAGCACAGATCTTCTGTGAATGTAGGCTTTCTCACATCCTTCTGTCTCTTCATGTAATCCCAGACACACTCGATGATGAGATCAGGGCTCTGTGGGGGCCATGCCATCACTTCCAGTACTTCTTGTTCTTCTTTACGCTGAAGACCGTTCTTAATGACTTTGGCTGTATGTTTGGGGTCGTTGTCCTGCTGCAGAATAAATTTGGGGCCAATCATACGCCTCCCTGATGGCTATTGCATGATGGATAAGTATCTGCTTGTATTTCTCTGCATTGAGAACACCATTAATCCTGACCAAATCTCCAACTCCATTTGCAGAAATGCAGCCTCAAACATTCAAGGAACCTCCACCATGCTTCACTGTTGCCTGCAGACACTCATTATTGTACCGCTCTCCAGCCCTTCGATGAACAAAGTGCTTTCTGCTACAGCCAAATATTTCAAATTTTGACTCCTCAGTCCAGAGCACCTGCTGCCATTGTTCTGTACCCCAGTTCCTATGTTTTTGTGCATACTTTAGTCGCTTGGCCTTGCTCCCACGTCGTAGGTATGGCTTTTTGGCTGCAACTCTTCCATGAAGACCACTTCTGGCCAGACTTCTTCGGACAGTAGATGGGTGTACCTGGGTCCCACTTTTTTCTGCCAGTTCTGAGCTGATGGCACTGCTGGACATCTTCTGATTTCGAAGGGCAATAAGCTTGATGTGTCTTTCATCTGCTGCACTAAATTTCCTTGGCTGACCACTGTGTCTACGATCCTCAACATTGCCTGTTTCTTTGTGCGTCTTCAAAAGTGTTTGAACAGCACGTCTTGAAACCCCAGTCTGCTTTGAAATCTTTGTCTTGGAGAGACCTTGTCGATGCAGTATAACTAAATTGTGTCTTGTTGCTGTGCTCAATCTTGCCATGACATGAAACGGTCTTTCACAACCTCACCTTCGTAGCAGAGTTTGGCTGTTTCTCACCCAGTTTTAAGCCTCCTACACAGCTGTTTCAGTTCATGACTGGGTTTCAACCTACGTGTGACATTGATGATCATTAGCACTTGTTTGGTATAACTGGTGATCATACACCCGACTATAATCTAGGGATGCACCGATACCGATACTAGTATCGGTATCGGGGCCGATATTGCCGTTTGCACGAGTACTTGTTACTCGTGCAAACGGCCCGATACATCCCGCCGATACCGGAAGCCGGCGCTGGGCCGGCTTGCCGGTATCCGCGGGGCTGGGGAAGCTAGCCGCGTGCATGTAAAGCACGCGGCCAGCGTTCCCCTCCGGCGCGCCAAATACTCACCCTTCCTGAAGTTCCGGTCGCTGGGCAGTGATGCGTTCCTGCGGCCACTCGGCGCTCCTGTGACGCGGCCTCTCGGCTGGAGGCAGCGTCACAGATGCGCCCAGCGGCCACGTGACCGCATCACTGCCCAGCGACCGGAACTTCAGGAAGGGTGAGTATTTGGCGCGCCGGAGGGGAACGCTGGCCGCGTGCTTTACATGCACACGGCCAGCGTTCGAGCTGGGGGTAAATCCATGAGAGCTGGGGCAAATCCATGAGACCTGGGGGCCAATCCATGAGACCTGGGGGCAAATCCATGTGAGCTGGGGCAAACCCATGTGAGCTGGGGGCAAATCCATGAGACCTGGGGGCCGATCCATGAGACCTGGGGGCAAACCCATGTGAGCTCGGGGGTAAATCCATGAGGGCAGGGGGAAATCCATGAGACCTGGGGGCCAATCCATGAGACCTGGGGGCCAATCCATGAGACCTGGGGGCCAATCCATGAGACCTGGGGGCCAATCCATGAGAGCTGGGGGCCAACCCATGTAAGCTGGGGGCCAACCCATGTGAGCTGGGGGCAAACCCATGTGAGCTGGGGGCAAACCCATGTGAGCTGGGGGCAAACCCATGTGAGCTGGGGGCAAATCCATGAGACCTGGGGGCAAATCCATGTGAGCTGCGGTCAATCTCATATAAATTTTTATGAGGTCTGTTCCTATTGGAAAGCGTCACATGACATTAAATAAAAGTATCGGTACTCGGTATCGGTGAGTACTTTTAAAAAGTATCGGTACTCGGTCTTAAAAAAGTGGTATCGGTGCATCCCTACTATAATCCTACAAAATCCCTGACTTTGTGCAAGTGTACCTATGAGAATTGATGCTGGTTTGAAGGCAAAAGGTAGTAACACCAAATATTGATTTGATTTAGATTTTTCTTTTGTTCGCTCACTTTGCATGTTGAAAATTGACAAATATAAACAATCATTATTTATATTTCTGAAAGCATGCTTTGTTTACAGCATTTTTTCGCACCTGCCTAAAACTTTTGCACAGTACTGTATATATTATAATTTGCTTGGGTTGTGGTGGAGGGCAAAAAAGTGCGATAAAAAACCTCTACGCAATAATCAGTGAGGTTTATTATTGCAGAAGCTATTTGCACATCACAGCAATTCAAAGAACTGCCGCAGAGTTCCTGTGCTACATTCCCCATTTGCAACAAGGAACTCTGGGTAGGACGTGCAAATGACATCTGTCTCACTTTTTTGCATCCTGGGTCTGTTTTGACACAGAATCCGTCAATCAATGCCATGCCATACTAGATGGCTTTTTTTTTTTTTTAGCAGAGATCTGGTTTATGCAACTGGTTAAAGCCACTCCTAGGACCGTGCTGTTTCGGGTTTATTGTACCCTCATCAGCAGGAGCTAGGCATATATATTTTAAATGTCTCTCTAAACTGTTGGATGAATGGAGCTGAGTATTAATTTGCAAAAGTTTGTAAATCTTTCTGACACTGTAAAAATCAAAAATCGATTTCAGCCCGAAAGGAATCCTATTGCAGCAGTCATTCGGGCATTGTTGTCTGGATTTATTTTTCTTATATTTACTGCAATAACATTTCTTTCAGTATTGTTGTCGTCCTTTAAGCTTCTCCAGGCAATGTTTTGGCAAGCTTTAGAATGCTAATGTGCAAGAGCTTGTTAAAACATTTGTTTTACTTTAAGCCCCGAACCTTTTCATGATTTTCTGTTTTTCTATGATGATGCTTTACTGTCTACATAAGAAGTAATTAATGGATTTCAATGGCCAAAATAAACAAATTTAATGATAAAAGCTTGAGATTGTATCAAACATGGATTCCCCCTTCATTTCCAATTTATGAGACTGCAAAATGTGAAAGGTCCACTTCTGTGACATTTTAAACCACCAAATGCTGAGACATGATCTCTGAACCTTTTTTGATCAGATGGGAGATTAATAGTTTTGTGCAAGCAAAGGCATATATCTGTACAATATTCACTAGTATTTAGTAGACATGTGCATTCGTTTTAGTACTAAAACGATTTAGTCCGAATTTTGGGATAATTTAGTTTTAGTATGACTCAAGATATACGAAACTGCTCAGTACAAAAAACGAAACTAAAATAAAACGCACTACATTTTAGTTTCAGTCCTTTTTGTGATATTACATTGAGTGAAGGAGACCAGTAATAAAGAGTGCAACATCACAAAGCTACAGAAAAGGTTTGTATGCGTAATACTTCCCGACCCCTACCCGAAAATCTGACAATGATAGAGCTCCAGAATACTCACTTGCAGCACAGACAGCCAGCACAGGAGAGGAAACCTTTACTTAACCCTTGCATGTCTATGAGGCAGACAAGATGATAAAAGCAGCTGGAGAAGGAAAACATTCAAATAAATCACACTGAAAGCTAATGACAGAGGAGGGCTGGAATTAAAAACCCCTTTATAACAAGCAGCGCTGGGAGAAGAGAGGGACTTTATAAAACGTGTGTTATCTCCCCTACCGCTCTGCATAATAGGGGCTTAGGTCTGATACATTTTATATTATCCAGGAGCACTATCCCCCTTTCCCCATCTATAATACACGTTTTATATAAAGTCCCTCTCCTCTCCCAGTGCTGCTTGTTATAAAGGTTTTCTTTACGTCTGATACATTTAGTATCCAGCTCTCACAGTTACTCTGTCATTATGAGCCTTCAGTGTGATTTATCTGAATGTTCTCCCTAGATTTAAAGTGCTTTATTTTATTATAAAAATCAATTTGCACCAGTCATCTCTTCTCTGAGCTTACAGACCGATTTACGTTAATATTTTCCCTCTCCCCTGCTTTTATATTCCTGTGTCTCCCCCACAGAGATACAACGTTTAAGTAAAAGTTCCCTCTCCTGTGCTGGATAAGCATTGCATTCCGAAGTTCTGCACCCTCCACATGCCAATGCAGTAGGATGTTCTATACAGAGAGGGGCATTAATTAATGCAGGTGGATGTTGTATACATTATACAGAGAGGGGTATTAATTAATGCAGGAGGATGTTCTATACATTATACATACAGGAGCCTTTTTTTTTTTTATTTAGCCCTTTAAATCCAGTGGCTGGATTGGCTGCTTGTTATATTATATCTCAGTACAATGTATCAGGCTCAGCTGTTACAGTAACTGACTGTAACAGTGCTCAGAGTTTCAGTAAAACAAGGAAATAATATTGTTCTACCCTCTTATATATAAAAATATTATTTACTAGTTTTGCTGAAACTCTGAGCACCGTGATGAGCAGCAGTCAGTTACTTTAACAGCTTTGCCTGGCACATTGTGCTGAGAGTGAGTGATACTGTAACAAGCAGCGATTTCAGCCCTCTGAGGAGCCACTACAATAGTAATTGTATCCACTGGTTTTCGGATTAATGAAATTAGTTTTCATACTAAAGAACTGAAAACGAATTTCTTTAGCAACTAAATAAATTGCATTTTAGGACTAATCCATTAGTTCAAAACGAAATTTTGTGCTGTGCAC
Source organism: Leptobrachium leishanense (assembly GCA_009667805.1). Classification (NCBI taxonomy): domain Eukaryota; kingdom Metazoa; phylum Chordata; class Amphibia; order Anura; family Megophryidae; genus Leptobrachium; species Leptobrachium leishanense. The sequence goes on from CM019064.1 coordinate 43,363,039, forward strand.
ATGTCTAGTATTTAGAATAGAAAGATAAAATGATCATATGGATGACGATACCCCATGTAATATGTGGATGTAACGCTGGCGACATTAGACTAGCGTTGTGGCAAGGCTCTGGATCAGGTAAAAGCCCCTATAAGCAGAGATACCGCTCTTGGCAGCAATAACAGAAAATAACCATACAGGTTCAACTGGAGACCTCTGCACGACAATACCACAGCGGCCCTGTTCTGATAGGCCAGACCTTAGAATGACCGGATCTGTTCTAAATTAAAAGGTTCCCTTGAAGTCGCACAGAGTCTTATAGCAAATGCAGATGTCAGGGTTTCCTGGAAACGGTAGAGACAAAGAATACAGCATAGAATAGTCAAATAGAGAAAAGCCAAAGGTCATTACCAGAGAGAGAGTACGTAATACAGTATGCAGGAATCAGAACTGGGAGGAAAGTCAGCCAAGTCAAAAGATCAAAAACAGGTAATCAGTATAACAGATAAACAGCAAACCAAATACAGCAACAGACAGAACAGAAAACTGAATAACACAGGAAAATAAATCAGGAACACGAATAACAGAACAGACAGACCGGGAACGAAGACCAAAAATAACTAGAACAAAATATACAAACTTGGGATAACAGAAATACAGCAGGGAGCTCTCGGTACACAGCTAGTACTGGAAACCAGGCAAAGCAAAGCAAAATGACAGAGCAATGTTCTATAGGCACATTGCTTTAAATAGGTAGGAGATCAGGACAATGATCAACAGGTGAGCAGACTGCAGAAACCAATTTAACGGCAGGCTGAAACACAAGGCCTAAACAGGCTATACCAATACAGAGGGCAGGGGGACAGGACTGGAACACACGAAACGTGACAGTGGAGCACCGACATTTCAGTGCTCTTTCACTCGGCGTACTTCGGCGAGCAGAATTTGCCGACCCTGCACCAAATTTATTCACCGAATGCCACCAATAAACCCACAGAACACAGTCGTAAACTTCCCCTCGCATCTGAAGAACCACGAACCGTATCTAAGGAACGACCCGATAAAGTGGCCAGTGCAGCCGCAAACACAGCCAATTATCCAACGAACGACTCAGAAAAAACAGTGGTAAAATTTTTTTTTTAAAAGATAAAACGCAATGCTTAACCCTTTCGCTGCTGAGGCATTTCACGCCTGTGTGCTGAGCTCATTTTTACCGGTTTCGCTCCTCATGTTTAAATGTGTTTTGAAGCCTTATTTTATTACAAGGCCCAGACATATTATATATCGTTCTTTCTGGCAGACTCGGCAAATTCATACTATATCATTATTATATGTATACGTCATGTCCTGTCTGTATATTATAACAAAAAATCCAATAAAAATAAAATTTTCAATAATTTACAAAGTGTAAAGTGTTTTTTTTTTCACATTTTAACATGTGAGCGTTTGCGGTTATATTTTCTATGAGTTGCGCTTGTTAAAAAAAATTGAAATGGGGACTTGTTACAATTTTTTGGGGGAAAATTACACTATTTTTAACAAACTCACCCCATACAATCCAGAAGAATGCCTAAAAAATTCTAAAGTAAATGAATAAAAACACTTTTTGCTGCAAAGGAAAAGAATAGACAGTCGAATAATTTTTTCTTATAAAAACGGGGATTTTTTTTTACATAGAAACCTATGGGATTCGCCAGGGTAAACCCATCGAAAGAAACAGAAATTTTGGGCATTTCACCAACTTTCCCCTGCTGTTCGGCATTCTGACTAGATTAACCATTGCTTCTCTATGGGGAGTTCATTGCACTGTATTTCGCTAACCATTCAGCAATATTTGGCAAATTGCCTGCTTTCTGAATGGCCACGAAATCGCACCTAATGGGGAAATTCACCTTCCAGTGCAATTTGGTGGCAATTCGTCTCTGTTGGAATAACCCCTCCGATTTATTTAATTGTAAAACGACTATACCTGCTATTTTACTAGTCTCTTGCTTGTGTTTAGGAATCAGTGGGACTCGTGTAAACGGCAGTATCGGCACCGATACTAGTATCGGTATCGGTGCATCCCTAATAATAATATATTATGAATCTGCCGGAAAGAATGATATATAATATGTCTGGGTCATAGAATAAAATGTGGCTTCAAATCGCGTTTAAACATGATGAGCGAAAGCGGTAAAAATGAGCTCAGCACACAGACGTGAAATGGCTCAGCAGCGAGAGAGCGAGAGCGAGCGTTGCAAAGGATGGGGGCTGCGCGTGAGAAATCTTGATGCGGGGAGAAACTAGGCGAAGGTTCACTGTTTGAACTTAGGGAGCGGGCTGGGGTGTATTTGGTGATACATCTGTTTTGCACTTTTATTGTTATATTTGCACATCGGCTCATTGTTTTATTCATTAATTTATCCTTTGCATTATATTTCCTGGTATAGAAATTGACTGTAGCAACACGATTACTTATTTTTCTTTTCAACCTATAGTTACTATAGTTATTTATCTATCCATATGAATCCAGTATATTGTGTATATTGTGTAAACATCTCTAAATGTTCTGGAATATTCTCGTACTATTCAATAGTCAGTACATACCGAACAAGTCAAAAGAGTAATTCTGTCAAAGCTTATTGACTGCATACACAGACTAATACCTGATTGACACATTTATAGAAAACGAGTGAGAACAAATTATACATCTCAATATAAATATTAGACAGTGTTCATGGAGTTACCTCCTGCTTACTATTTGTAATTTATCAAATTCCTGTTCTTCAACTGACATATTGAAACTTTATAAACAAAAAACTTTCAAAACAATCGGGCTTCATCTGTCTCAGGGATGCTTTTTTCCCCACTTAATAGCACGCACCATTTTTGCCTTTTAAAAAAGATAAAACAAACTTTTAAAAAGTTATTAGTAGGGATGCACCGATACCACTTTTTTAAGACCGAGTACCGATACTTTTTAAAAGTACTCACCGATACCGAGTACCGATACTTTTATTTAATGTCATGTGACGCTTTCCAATAGGAACAGACCTCATAAAAATTTATATGAGATTGACCGCAGCTCACATGGATTTGCCCCAGCTCACATGGGTTTGCCCCCAGCTCACATGGGTTTGCCCCAGCTCACATGGGTTTGCCCCCAGGTCTCATGGATTTACCCCCAGGTCTCATGGATTTGCCCCCAGGTCTCATGAATTGGCCCCCAGCTCTCATGAATTGGCCCCCAGCTCTCATGGATTTACCCCCAGGTCTCATGGATTTGCCCCCAGGTCTCATGGATTTGCCCCCAGGTCTCATGGATTGGCCCCCAGCTCTCATGGATTGGCCCCCAGCTCTCATGGATTTGCCCCCAGGTCTCATGGATTGGCCCCCAGGTCTCATGGATTGGCCCCCAGGTCTCATGGATTTACCCCCAGGTCTCATGGATTGGCCCCCAGCTCTCATGGATTGGCCCCCAGCTCTCATGGATTGGCCCCCAGCTCTCATGGATTTACCCCCAGGTCTCATGGATTTGCCCCCAGGTCTCATGGATTGGCCCCCAGGTCTCATGGATTGGCCCCCAGGTCTCATGGATTGGCCCCCAGCTCTCATGGATTTGCCCCGCAGCTCTCATGGATTTGCCCCGCAGCTCTCATGGATTTGCCCCGCAGCTCTCATGGATTTGCCCCGCAGCTCTCATGGATTGGCCCCGCAGCTCTCATGGATTTGCCCGCAGCTCTCATGGATTGGCCCCCAGCTCGAACGCTGGGGAAGCTCCAGCCGAGAGGCCGCGTCACAGGAGCGCCCGGCGGCCACGTGACCGCATCACTGCCCAGAGACCGGAACTTCAGGAAGGGTGAGTATTTGGCGCGCCGAAGGGGAACGCTGGCCGCGTGCTTTTCATGCACGCGGCTAGCTTCCCCAGCCCCGCGGATACCGGCAAGCCGGCCCAGCGCCGGCTTCCGGTATCGGCGGGATGTATCGGGCCGTTTGCACGAGTAACAAGTACTCGTGCAAACGGCAATATCGGCCCCGATACCGATACTAGTATCGGTATCGGTGCATCCCTAGTTATTAGTATCATGCTTTTATGATAAATGAAACAGACTTTTTGACATAGGTAAATGTTTTGCTTTTACACTGAGGGCCCATAGTTTACGGTAATAATGGAGTTGTACCTTACCTTCACCTTTTTGCCATCATATTCCGGAGTAGGTACCTCGCCCTGGAAACAAACACAAAATCTGCCGAATATGCCGCCGCGACTATCAGCTGGTGGAATCCATAAGACTCCATGAAGCTTTGCACGTCTCAGCTACGAGCTCTGTGCCATGGAGAGATCATTCAGGGACACTAAGAACACTTTTTTTCCCCAGTTTCACTCTGCTCCTGGCGAGAAGTGGGGGAACGGGACAACTTTTTCACTGCGTGATGAGAGGTGAGTATGGGATTTAATGGGGGGGGTCAGTGAGCATGTTATATAATTTTGCATTTGCAAAATCATGTAACACCAGCTTTTAGGAGTCGGTATTTCACTGAGAAATACCATCTCCTGTGTGGAGGCGCAGGCTAAATTGGAATAGCTGTCGGTTCCACTCAGAGGTTACAATTAACGGCTCCCATAATAAGTGTAAGAGATGTTAATGTACATACCTTGCACAGGGAAATGTCTGCATTAGAGCCGCAAGCTCAGCTTGCAGCAAGGATGGAATTGCGTTTCCGGTCGATACGCATAACATTTCCTGTAGTTGGTTTATCGACAACTAGGGAATATATCCCTGAGTATCTTGAGATTGAAGTATAATGTATAGAAAATGTTATTCTTGCTCAAACGATACCAATCATGTAGGAGTTTGTAGACTTTTTTTGTAGATTTTCTTTTTTTCCTTCTTCCGTTTAGCCCTTTCGCTGCTGAGGCATTTCCCGCCTCTGTGCTGAGGTCATTTTTACCGATTTTGCTCATCATGTTTAAACGTGTTTTGAAGGCTTATTTTAGTATATGACCCAGACATATTATATATCGTTCTTTCCGTCAGACTCGGTAGATTCATAATATGTCATTATTATAAGTATACGTCATGACCTGTCTGTATATTATAACAAAAAATGCAATAAAATATGAATGTTCAATAATTTAGAACGTGTAAAGTGTGTTTTTTTCACATTTTAACATGCGAGCAATTGCGGTTATATTTTGTATGGGGTGCGCTTGTTAAAAAAATTAGAGATGGGGTCTCGTTACATTTTTTTTTGGGGAAAATTACGCGATTTTTAACAAACGCACCGCATACAAAAATCGTTAGTGCAGCATTATTGTTCACATTATAATTGAAATGGGAACAATATTGCTGCATTAACGAATCAAAAAAAGAAACAAAAACTTTTTTTTTTTTTTATAATTTTTTTTTAATATTTTTTTTATTTATTTTTTTAAAAAAAACTTTTTTCATACTCATGTTTGATATTGTTGGAACGGCCATGCTCTGGCCGATCCAACAATACAAACATTAACCCCTAACTGCCACCAATGGTGGAGATAGGGGGTTCATTGGAACCCCCTATCTCCACCATTGGTGGCAGTTAAGGGTTAACTCAAGGACTGGCGTCATCGTGCTATGCACGATGACGCCAGTCCTCAGGGGGCATTCCCAGAAGCTTGGCCGACATCCAAGATGTCGGCCAGCTCCGGGAAAGGATCACGAACGGCGCTTTTCGGCGCCGATTCGTGATCCCGCCACCATGGGGTTAATGCCAGGTACCATTTGGAAGGGCAGGCTGTGCCCTTCCAAACGGTGCCTGGGTTAACCCCCTGCACGCCACCGATCGGGAGGGAGAGAGGTCCGAAGGACCCCCCCTCCCTTTCTGGCGCCTCCTCCGCACATGCGGGGGGGCGCCTGAATTAGGTGTCATCGCGCCCCCGCAATGACACCTAATTACTCCAGCGGCGGTTTCGGGTGCTGGGCTGACATCGAGGATGTCAGCCCGCACCAGGGGGGCCAGCGATCGGCCGGAAACCGGCCGAACGCTGGCCCCAAAGGGAGGACGCGCTCAGCGCGTCCTCCGCAAGGAACGATACTGCGGGTGGACGCGCTGAGCACGTCCTCCGCAGTGAAGTGGTTAAGTATGAGCTACTAAAAAAAATGTATGAACTAACTTTGTTAGGAATACCCAAAAAGAAAACAACAACACCTGAGATCATTCACAGCTACAAGCTTTGCTGTAAAGACCTGATATTGGCAGCAGGAATTTGATGCGTTACTGGTTTACTGGTTCGATTCCAGTTTGATAGGACATTGAGAAGTGAACATGTACACCTTATTGTTATTAAACTTCAAGTAATGATCTGTCACAGACAGATGAAGGAAAAGTCCAACAGGGTTATTCAAAGAGCTCCGAATTGGGGCCAAAAAGGAAACCGAACGCTGAAATTCAGTGTACGGTTACCTTTCCTGGCCATTCGGCTATTCAGAGAGCAGGCAGTTCGCCAAATGTTGGCGAATTGCCTGCACATACGGTGCCTGTTCGACCGTGAAATCCCAATAGAGAAGCAATGCTTCGTCTATTCAGAGAACAAAAACCAGCAGTGAAAAGTAGCCGAATTGCCCTGCTGTTCGGTGGTTTCATTCGTCCGGTTTATTCAGGCGAATCCCATAGGCTTCAATGTTAAATATATTCCAGTTTTAACCCAATATCTAATAAACCGTTGATTATAATATTCTGCAGTAAAAAGTCTATTTTTAGATTTTTTTTCCGGATCTTTTAAGAATTTTTCAGGATTTTTTTAGCGAAACTTTTTTTTCCTTTTTTTTAAAAAAAAAATAATAATAATTTTTTCTTTTCTGTAACAGCCATGTAAATTTCAGACCTTTTCATTCTGTAGTTGCTTTTCAAACAGCGTTTCACTTTTCAAACATTCAAGCATAAGCAGTTTTTTGGGGGGTTTTTTCCACTTCATTCGCCTGCGGTGCCTGCTTTTTCCGGCGACTGCTCTGCGCTGTGGTCGGCGGCTGCTCGGGTTTCTCCGTGTTTGGCGGGGTTAATCCAGATGTTTTTGCGGATTTCGGTGTGCGTTCACCGCGTTTTGCGGTGAGTTTTCGTCGGGTTTGCGGCTGCTTTTCCCTGCACTACGAGGCCCTGTGGTGTTGCCGAAAATGTGATCGTCAAATCGCACTGAATTAAAGAGAAGGATAAGTCACTGAACGTGCGGTGACTTTTCGATTCTCTTTGAATAACCCTGCAAGTGTCACATAGAGGTGATTTCAGACATGTACAGATTATGTACAATGTTGTGTTTGGTTACAGTGTTTGAAATACCTTTTTGTTCTGTATGAGCTAAAACAGCACATTTTTACCCTGGGAAAGCTAAGGAATCACCTATGCCAGTGGTTCCCAACCTTGTCGCCAGGACCTCCCTAACAGGCCAGATTTTATGGATTAGGTTGGGAATGCAGGCAGAATCCTGCAATCACTGAGTAGCACATCATATCACCTGTGCTGTATTTCAGATATCTGGCAAACCTGGCCTGCTAGGCAGGGATCAAGTCTAGCAGGAACGTGTGGGAACGGAGTTCCTCCACTATTTTCTCAGAGGGAACGGAGTAGGGCTGCAACTAACAATTATTTGCATAATCGATTAGTTGAACAATTTATTTTTTTAGATCGATTCATTGGATAAAATACTTTTTTTTTTTACTTTATGTAAAAAAAAAAAATTTTGCGTAGTGTATTACTTTCGTATGAACATATGCAAATTGCTTACTTTTCGCACACAAGGTACACGAGCGCCTGGTCAGAGTGATGGATTGATGATGTATAAGCACTTTAAGCCCATGTCTGCTTTCTCCTCAAACGAATGCTACTACAAGCGCTCAGATAGACATGCTGTCAGCAGGACAGCAGGTTAAGAAGTGGTGCACTCCACACAGCCTGGCAGCTTTAATAAGCTAAAGTGGTCAGTGTGCGTAGTGTGTCCCTTTACAATGATCTCATGAACAAACTGAGTGGAAGGCGGGTTCAAAGGTGGAAAACAGTGGATTAGGACAATAGAACGGACCTGAGTGTGAGAGGGAGTTTGTGGAAAGGGTCCATTCCAAAGTGAGAGAATGGCAGCTGCAGACCAAAGAGGGGGTTGCGGGTAGGCTGGGGTGGGGGCACAGGACTCCATCTTCAAGTAAGTATAAAACACCAGCATTACTGTGCCCATACCCAGCGGCAGTATCCCAGGGTTTGTGTTCTAGCACTGATAGAGATCTAGACTGAATAAAATCAGACTGGTTATGTCCTACATAACCCTAGAACTAAATCATACGGAGTAAATTAGCGGCACTTCTTCTGCAATCAGCTCCGAAGCAGAGATTTTAACGCTTAACTCTAAATTCTAAACAGTCTGTTGTACACAAATTGATTAATCGGCAGCCGATTAATCAATAATGAAAATGGTTAACTATTCTCATCGATTAGTTGTCTATTAATCGATTTGTTGTTTCAGCCCACCGAGTTCCCTTTTGGCCCACACATGGAGAAGCTTTTATTAGATTCCAATCATGATTCCTTACCTGAGGACCAGGGTTGGGAAAACAGCCCTAGGCAACTGAAATGGAACAGGCCCAGAGTCCTAGTGATGGTCAGTGATCACACTCTTTGTCATGAACGTTATGAACCAATTAAACACCCAAAACGTTTACCTGGGATTCTGAGATGTGGATTAGTAGGCCCGGGTCATCCAGCTGGCATCCCACCTGTACCTGCCTATGCCCCGAGCCATTCCTCATTATGTATTACAAATTAAGCAAAACCATAAATTATTATGTTCCAATTGAACATTTACTTTAACAGGACTGTAGAAAGAAAAAAATAAATTTACTAGCAGGCAAAGACTGGGGGAAGATAATGGCATGTAAGGGGCTTGGCCAACTGCAAATAAGAGCATCCCAAAGAAAAGGCAAATAGATGGGGTGTGTGACACCTGTGGGAAGGTTTAGGCTGAAGACGTCAGGGTTTGGGCAGGTTACGTACGAGGCTTGGAGTTTAAAGTGGTGCATGGTCAATCTGAGATTTTCTTGATTTTCCCGATGACTAGTCTGGGAATGGCTGCCAGAGATCTGTTTGCACCGGGATTGTATGTATATAATGCCACTTTTTGTTCTCTATGTCCTTACGGTGTACCAGACCTTGACTTGCCCTCTGACTCTCTGTGACTCTCCATTACTGGACCTCGGCTCTTATAGTTATTGTGTACTTTTGTTATCTTGACAATGGCTTGTCTGAATATCAACCTATATAGTAAACCAGGCCATTACAAAGACTGGTTTTCAGATTAAGGTTTCTCTGTGCAGAATCTGTCCTCTGCGTGATGGGCCTATATAGCGGTTATTCAATAAGCAATGAACTTGCCACAGTGAATTTCACCGTATGGTGCAGTTTCGTGGCAGTCCGTCTATTCAGAAAGCAGTCAATTCGCCAAATACTGGCAAAGTGACAGCGAAATATGGTGCAGTTCGCAACAGATCGCGGCAGTTCAGTGATCTTGTCCCATAGTCCCATAGCGGCAGTGAAATTGTCCCATAGAGAAGTAATGATTAAGCTAGTTAGAGAACGCCAAACTGTACCGAAATTCCCTGATGAATACCATAGGATTCAAAGTAAAAGTTTATGTTGTTTCTATTATATAGTTATTCAACTGTATATTCTATGTCAGTAAAAAGACTTTTTATTTAATTACTTTTTAGAACACATTTTTGTATTTATTTATTTTTTGAGGCTAAATTTCTGATTCCCAATTTTTTTAAAAGGCTTTTTTGTTTAATTCTGTGGCAGACCTTTATATAAATTATTTATAAGACATGTTCTACGCAATCGAATATATTGTCCCCTCGGTATCCCACGTTTCAGGGGGAGAGGATGGAAGCTTCTCCAATCTAAAAGGCTATTGGTAGCCGTCTCTTTTCTAAACAATGTAGTGGCTACACAACCATCTGGTAGTTTTGAAATGGAAAAATCAAGGAAGTTAAGTGTACGTTCTTGGATTTCATAGGTAAATTTAAGGTTTAACTGGTTGTTATTGAGTCTCTCAACAAAGTTGACAAAAGTGTCTCGACTACCCCTCCATAATATAAAGACGTCATCAGGTCAGGGCCATTAACAAAAAAATTGTTCCCACCATCCCAAAAGCAAATTTGCATAGGATGGTGCCATGGCTGTCCCCATGGCTGTCCCGGTCACCTGTCTACAGAAGGTACGATCAAAGATAAAAAAATTATGTGTCAGTACAAATTGAAGAAGTTGCAAGACAAATTCAGTATGTTTACTGTGTGCTTCACCTCTTTTGTCTAAGTAATGTTTGACATGTTTCAGACCCAGCTCATGGGGAATACAACTGTAGAGGGACTCCACGTCCAGACTACAGAGTAAAGGATCATTGGAAATGGTACAATTAGACAAAAAACTTAGCATTTGTTTGGAATCTCTAATATACGAGGGAAGTTGACACACAAGTTTTTGTAAAATTTTATCAATATAGATACTTGAATTTTGTGTGAGGTTCATACACCCAGATACTATAGGGCGTACCGGTGGTGGTTGAGTTTTTTTATGAATTTTAGGGAGTGCATAAAAGGTAGCAAGCGTTGGGGAGGTCGGTTTCATGAAATCATACTCTTTTTCAGTGATTACACCGGAGCCACAGGCATCCGTAAGTATCATACTAAGTTCGGTTGAAAAGCGCATAGTCGGGTTATACGTCAAGACACTATAGGTAGTTGAGTCTTCTAAGATTGTCAATACCATTTTTTTGTATTGTTCTATGCTCAAAACCACAATATTTCCCCCCTTATCTGCCTTTTTAATGATTATTTCCTTGTCATCTCGAAGGCTTTTAAGGGCTTGAAATTCATTCTTGGTAATATTGTGTGGAACAGACGCATTCACAGTGCGTTCATCTAATTTTTCAATTTCTTGACAGACCAACGTACAGAACATCTCAATATTGCTATATTCACCGATATAGGGTGTAAAAGTGCTTTTCGGTCTTAAGTTTGTATAGCCAGTGTTACCAGTATCATCACCGTTCGCCTCTAGTAACGCAATTAGTGTATTCAGACATTCCATTTCGCTGGGAGCTAGATCGTATCTTTTGGCTGTTTTTTCCATTTGTAAACTATGGAATTTGTGCAAGGCAATCTTACGTGTAAATAAATTTACATCCTTTATCCAATCAAATTTATGAAATTTCGGTTTCGGGACAAGGATAAACCTTTTGTTAATACATTTATTTCATGAACATTTAATGACCTTGAGGATAGATAGTGAGAGATACTGTAACAAGCAGCGATCTCAGCCCTCGGAGGAGCCACCACTACAATATTAATCGTATCCGCTGGTTTTCGGATGAATGAAATTCGTTTTCATACTAAAGAACTGAAAACTAATTCCTTTAGCAACTAAATAAATTGCGTTTTAGGATGATTCCAATCATCCAAAACGAAATTTTGTGCTGTCCACATGTCTATAAAATGCTGCACTGCCAAGCCATTTTTGTTGATTTTTTTTTTTTTTTTATCCTAATGTAGCGCTCACTCCCGGAGGAGCCGCTGAATTTGAACCTCGGGTCAGTCTCCCCGCACTAGGGAATAAATATACTCCAGCACCGTCGTGGATTTTATAAATTATATAGTTTACTGAATAAACTGGCATAAAATGAGTAACACGGTATACATATATATATTTACAGTACTTCGTAATGGGGAAACGCGCAGCGGAAAAGAAATACAATACTTCGTAATGCGAGAAACGCGCAGCGGAAAAGGAAAAAAAGTATTTTTAACCCCCTTAGAGGTTGGAGTGTGAGTCCCGTACAGGTTAAGTCCCAAGGAATGTATGTGTATGTGTGTATTGGTACCCGGGTACAATATTCAACTGGCCAGTGAATTATTTATGAGGTATCTTCGACTAGTCACGTTGGGGCCCTGTGGGTTTTGAACAAACTGCAGCGTGCTTTAGTATTTTACAGCGGCCTGGAACGCCTCTCACCCATCCGCCAGATACTCTGTGCTCTGCTCGACCCAGGACGTCTCTCTGCTCAATTTTGACTGGGATTCTCTGTTTCACCGGATCCGCTGTCTTGCTTGTCTGTATCTGCCACAAGATGTCCAGCTCACCGCCTGCACTCCCTGTTAGATCGGCTGCGGTTCTCCTAACTCGGGGTCCTTCAGCTTACTCTGTATCAGCGTGGGTTACTAGCGGTGGATCACTGGGTCTTCGTGTAATAAGAAGGGAAAACCCCGATCTCCAGCTCTGCTAGGCTGCACCTGCGCTCTGGCCTGGTCGTGATCACTCTCTGCTACACTTGCGTCTTGCTCCTCTCACTCCTCTGCGCGCTCTGCCAGATCTTTCCACGAGGCTGCGGATATCAGTGTCTCTCTCCCACCCACTTCCTGTTCCCGCCCGCAAAGCATGCTGGAAAATGTAGTCCCAATGTTCAGTGTCTTACATCGCGCTTGTCTCCCTCCGGTGGCCAAAAACAAGTACTACAACGACAGGGGATTTAAAACCAGCACTACACTAACATTTACTTGAAACATGGGATGAGACGTTAACAATTAAATATAGGGTAAAATAGGAGTTTCGTACAGAAATTGTTATTGTGGGGGAGGGTTGTTTGCTGATCCCTGATGGGGGGCACATGGGTGGGTAAGTAAACCTAGGGGGGCAATTACCCCCCACTTGCCCCTCTGTAAAGACACCTATGCTTTCCTGGACACTTACTATTTCATGCAGAAAAATAGCGCAGGGAAGGAGCTGACCTGCAATATGTATAATTTATATGCTTCAGGAGGAAAATTAATTTCCAAATAGGAATTCGCCACCCCGGATTCCTCTTTTGATCTACTTGCAGTGTATGAATACTACATGCTACATGGTGTTACATGCTATGCAGCTGCCTTTTTCCTGCAATACCCATCAGCATGAATAAATTATGTGTCCCGGAAAACCTGGCCTAACTGGCAACCCTACTTCTACATTCCACATATTGATAAACGGATTTCAAACTATATTGGAATAAAGTTTTTTTTTTAGCCTTTCTTCTATTCTATCTGGTCTACAAATACAATATAAGCAGCAGCTGAATGCTCCTACTAAGGCTAGGGTCAGACGAGTGTGATTTCTACGGACTGTACGTCCGTGCATACGGACGTACGTCAGTACGGAAGACACAGTAGTGGCCACACAGTCCGTTTATTCACTGACGTATATTTTGACGGATGTAGGAGGGAAAATAAATTAAAAAGCAAAACCATTTTGTCTGTGAAAAATGCTGGATGTATAAATGCAGTCCGTCTGACCACGTTCCATCACTCACACACAAAGCTATGCAGACGTTGCGGACACAGCGCACTTTGTGCGGCCGTTCTAGGGGATGTACGTTCTTGCCTGCCTTGCGTCCGTGGACCGCGGCCGTTGTGCGTCTGCAGTTCAGTGCGGACGTACTTCAGGTGTCAGGCTCCAATGGGCTTTCTGTCATGCTATCACGGACGTACTTTTAGGCGCAATCACGGACGTGAACACTACGCTCGTCTGACCCCAGCCTAAAAGGTCACAACTAAACAAGTTAAGTGGAAATTCTGTATTTCTTTCGCTGCTTCTGAACATTCTGTTTTGTTCATTGAATTATGGTTAAATGGCATCCTGTGAGCAAAAAATCAATAAGCAGGTGTCTGTCAGGAGCTGGTGATGGCTTTATACATTAAGTGACCTCGCTAATAGAGTATAACTTTCTGGCCACTCATACTGACGCTACATTACATGGTGCACGTTGGTTAAGTCCTGCTTTGTTTATTTTATTTACAGTTGTGTTCAAAATTATTCAACCCCCTCTGAAATTGAGTGTTTTGGCCAGTTTGACATTGATTTTGATCATTCAGTCATCTTGCTTACAATTAAATCAAAGAGGCACGTGTAGGTCAGACAAATATAACATAACATTTATAATGAAATAACCACAAATGTCTTTTCTGCGCTCACATCATTATCAGTTTTATTCAACCCCCAAGTGACATTCAATCTTAGTACTTAGTACAACATCCTTTTACAGTTATAACCGCTTTTAAACGTGAAGCATAGCTTGACACAAGTGTCTTGCAGCGATCTACGGGTATCTTCGCCCATTCGTCATGGGCAAAAGCCTCCAGTTCAGTCACATTCTTAGGCTTGCGCACTGCAACTGCTTTCTTTAAGTCCCACCAGAGGTTCTCAATCGGATTTAAGTCAGGTGACTGCGATGGCCACTCCAAAATGTTCCAGCCTTTAATCTGCAACCCTGCTCTAGTGGACTTGGAGGTATGCTTGGGATCATTGTCCTGTTGAAAGGTCCAACGTCTCCCAAGCCTCAGGTTTGTGATGGACTGCATCACATTGTCATCCAATATCTCCTGGTACTGAAGAGAATTCATGGTACCTTGCACACGCTGAAGCTTCCCTGTACCTGCAGAAGCAAAACTGCCCCAAAGCATGATTGACCCCCCTGCCATGCTTCACAGTAGGCAAGGTGTTCTTTTCTTCATAGGCCTTGTTCTTCCTCCTCCAAACATAGCGTTGATCCATGGGCCCAAACAGTTCTAATTTTGTTTCATCAGTCCACAGAACACTATCCCAAAACTTCTGTGGTTTGTCCACATGACTTTTGGCATACTGCAGTCGACTCTTCTTATTCTTTGGAGACAGCAAGGGGGTGCGCCTGGGAGTTCTGGCATGGAGGCCTTCATTACGCAGTGTGTGCCGTATTGTCTGAGCTGAAACTTCAGTACCCACATCTGAGAAATCTTTTCTCAGTTCCTCAGCAGTCACACGGGGACTTTTCTCCACTCTCCGCTTCAGGTAGCGCACAGCAGTCGAAGTCAGCATCTTCTTTCTGCCACGACCAGGTAGCGTTTCAACAGTGCCCTTTGCCTTGAATTTGCGAATGATGCTTCCTATGGTCTCTCTTGGTATGTTTAACATCTTTGCAATCTACTTATAGCCATTGCCCTTCCTGTGAAGAGTAATCACCTCTTCTCTTGTCTTCCTGGACCATTCTCTTGACTTCACCATGTTTGTAACCACACCAGTAAATGTCTAGAAGGAGCTGAGTATCACAGTCATTTTAAAGCTGCCTAATTGGTGCTTATTATGCTTTATTGCTGCTCCGTGACATCCACAGATGTTTTCAATACCTGATTGAAAACACTTGAATGAACCTCTGTTCTTCAGAGAGGTAGTCTTTAAGGGGTTGAATAATTGTGTCAATGAAGAATTCACAAAAGAAACATTTACTACTGTATTACAAAACCAATTGATGTCATTTTAGTTGCATATGGTTCTTTAAAAAGTCCTTGTAGGATTTCATTCTGAATACAATTACAAATGTACACTAAATTCCCTAAAACCCTTTACAGCATTGGGGGTTGAATAATTTTGAACACAACTGTATATATTATTTTTGTTAGGAAGCATTTTTTTGGAGAAAGGCACTAGATGCATATTTCCACTCATTTAACTAAAGAGACATGGAAAAAACATCAAAAAGTATTTTTGTATAAATGATTCCTGCTTGTGGAATTACTTTTCTCCCTCACAAGATTCCATTTGCCTATATATGCCTCCATGGGTGCATTTTAACTGTGATCTCTTCTATAACACTGTATAGACTTATATAACACAGTGGCATAGTATGGGAGGGGGAGCACATGGGCCGTATCCCCGGGTGCAATTTTCATAGAGGCACAAATTTCTTTTGAAATGATGTGCCCCTAATATTTTCCAGTATGTGTGTAGCACCAGCCATCCAACCGCAACAGCACCGCACTGACTGCGTGCCGGCCTGCTCACAGAGAGAAGCCGCTCGGCATCAGCACCTCTCCTCCGGGTTTCCCTCCCTATGGGTGATAACAGAGCATGTTGCGCCTGAGTGATGATGCATGTATCCTTCTCATCTTGAAGAGAGAAGGGAGACATACGTGCAGGACAGCCTATGCAGCAGCCTGGTGGACCTTCCTTCAGTAAACTCACCACCGAATTGTCCTAAGTGATCAGGCAAGCAGGGCAGCTACACACACACCTTGTGAGAGGTAGAAAATAGCCAGCTGTAACACACTTGGACAGCTCTCCCTCTGAGCTGCTTATCTTTCTCTTCATGCAGCATGGAGGGGTGACATGCAGGACAGGAAGACCTGGTGAAGGCAACCAGGATCACACAGAGAGAGGGGGCCAGAGGGAAAGAGAGGGGAGTCCAAGAGGGAGGAGTTCACCGAGAGAAAAAGGATGTAATGGAACGTGCATCCACCTCCGAGATAGGCAACCTGGAGGTTCTAGAGACTCTGCTGTGTTGGATGTCCCTTTTTAGGTGACACGCACAAGAAACATAAGGGTGCTAGCGCAGGACCAGGCGTAGCAAGCACGGTGCTTCTCACAAGGGTCCCAGAGACCGTTAGATTCGTCTAGTGTGCAACTATTTTCTTCTCTGTATGTAAGACTTGATACCGGAGTCCCGTGCTCTACTGAAGCACTGGCGACCAAAGTCTACTCATATCACCCTTTCTCTTACTACAGAGACAGAAGAATGTGCCATGTGGGTGGGGAAGTACATGTGTGTGAAGGTGCTTCACTATGTCCAGTTTCCTGGCTCATGTGTCAGGTGATCCTACTTCCCAACGCTCTATGGATGGGACTCATTGGTGGGTTTACATACAATCACATGGTGGCACTACTAAGTTCCCCTTATTAACTCGCAGCTCCAACTGCCCCTTGCGTTCCAGTTTCAGCGGTCATTTGGCTTATCACCTCACGACTGAGCTGAGTTCGGCTGGACATGTTGGACTTATGTTTAGTTATCCATCAATAGGAAGCATTTGGTATAACTCAATCGGCACAAATCTTGAAATCATAGGAGATGGAAAAGTAAGAAAGAGACAAAGTTCAGAGTTTCAATACAGATGAGGATGGGAGAGACCCAATTCACCTCGATATGAAACCTGCTTACGGACACTAGCTGTTGGGTCATAAAGCGAGAAGGAAGAGAGAGAGAGGACACAGAGAGAGGGGTCTCAGAGAAAGAGAGATGTCACAAAGAGTGAGAAGGGGATCTGAGAGAGAGAGAGTCTATGTGCTAAAACGGGGACGCTGAGGTGGAAAACCTGCGCCTGTAAGTTTTTCCTTAGCATCCCCGTTTTAGCACCATATTACAGGGCAGATGCTGATTTAAACTCCAATGAGAATTGTGCTGCCTGGCCTTTAGTAAAGAAAGACACCTCTCGGTGTACAGGAGCGCCTATGGTATTAAACGGTACAGAAAATAAATAAAAAAGTCATTCAGAAACAGCGAAAAAGTTATGTTCTACTTCATGAGTAATGTTCCAGAATGGCTGTAGATGGCCATAAATATATGTGGGAAAGAAGAAAAAAAATCGCGCAATAAATGCTACACCAAGAAATTAAATATAACACAAACTGTGTATCACTCACAAGAGTGGAGCCTTCAAGACTCTAGTTGTACAAGTCTGAGCCTCTTTGGGGGGCCTCCTTCTGTCAGAAGGACTCCAAGGCTTGGTTAGTCCAGATCGGGATGTGCAGATGGTATCTCGAGTGAAATGAACAGATATAGTACAGTCCTGTATTGTCTCTCAAAAAAACACTCATGTGCTTAAGAGCCTCCAATCCAGGTGGCTCAGTGGGAGCACCTAGGACCTCTTTCAGTATGAAGGGGTCCCAACTCGTCTCTCCCGATAAGGTCTGTATCTTGTCTGGGCAGAATATGTTCCCATAAAATAATGTACCAACTATATCAATAAATGGGTATTAAAAATTAAAAGGAGCAAAATTTCGAGACGCTTTTTGCCTACTATCTATAGGTTTTATCAATCGGTCGTGAGATCGTACAGGGCCGTGGAGAGAGACTGGGCACTTTTTGTCCCCAGTCTCACTCTGCCCCCGCCGGCCAGAAGTAGCAGATCGGGCTACCGTTCTCTCCGCGGGATAAGAGGTGAGCATCTGATTTTTGTGTGTGTGTGGGTTCCAGCTGCTGCTGTTTCTGCAGAAGCGGTATCAATTAGCACCACCTTCTAGCGGGGATGAACTTTTTAGTTATCGCAGCGAGGCTTAATTGGCGTTAAGACTTGCAGAGTAATTAGCGTTTGCACTAGCTATACTTAGCAATCCTATGTACAGTAAGCTTGCGGAATCGAGCACCATCCCTTATGCGCTGATGGTTTTTTTAACCCATTAGTGTTTGGAATGTAATAGGGGGTCATGCGCTAGAGCCACTTGCTTACATATCTGAGCACTAACACTAGCGTTTATTTTGTAATCGGGCCCCCTGAGTGTGGAATAGCAGGACTAAATTTCCCATCGTGTAACCAAATGTATTATAATGAAGAGTTGGATACAGGTGAACAAACCTAAGCTGTGTATTTTTCTGGAATAAAATATCATCCCTTTATACATTGTTTAATCTCGCTCAAATAGCCAGTTTTTGAGCAGCATAGGAGTTTTCCAATTATCAGACTCAAATGTGTTCAAATGGGTTCTCTTGACACGAGTAGTTCTGGAATTACCGTCGCTGCTCACAAAAACAAATGTGTGATAACACCTAACTTGACACTGTTCGTTGCGACGTTCAGTGCAATATACCACAGCTATGCTAGTAATAGCTTTCATCGTAACATACGCACAACCGTTTCAAACCGCTTTATCTTCTCCATTAGTCTTTGTTGATGAATATTGTTTTTTTTCTATACCTTTGGTCCTGAATAAGAAACCTAACACCTTTTTCTGTACAATGGTCAGCGACAAATTAATGCCGTAGCATAGTTGTCAATTTAATGTTGTATTACTTCTCTATGGCCCTGTACACGCCAGGGCGTTTTACAGCGCGTTCCTGTGCGCTGTAAAACGCCTAAACACAGAAATCCCATGATTTCCTATGGGGCCCGTTCACACCTGGGCGTAGGAACACGCTGTAAAACGTCCTATGCCCTAAGAAGTACAGGAGCTTCTTTGGGGCGTATTGCAGCGCGCTCGCAGCCATAGACTGCAGCGTGAACACGCTGCAATGCGCGTGAACACGTTTTTTACATTTGCGTGATAGGTGCGTCAAAAAACGCGCAGGTGTGAACCCAGCCTAAGATCGTACCTGATCATGCTCACTAACAGGGTTATACAGAGAGAGCCGAAGTGGCCCCGAAATTGCACCGATTAGTGAATTTCCCCATACGGTGCAATTTCGTGGCCATCCAGCCAATCAAAAGCTGGCAATTTGCCAAATATTGGTGACTTGCCAGCGAAATACGAGTGATCTTCGGCAGCAGTAAAAGACCCCATAGAGAAGCAATGGTTAATCTGTTCAGAGACACCGACCAGCAGAGAAATGGCAGTGAAATGCCCTGATTTTCGGTGGTTTCATTTGGCAGGTTTAATCAGGCGAATTCCATAGGATTCAATGTTAAA
The DNA here is from genome assembly GCA_009667805.1 of Leptobrachium leishanense. NCBI lineage: Eukaryota > Metazoa > Chordata > Amphibia > Anura > Megophryidae > Leptobrachium > Leptobrachium leishanense. The sequence continues at coordinate 43,382,476 of CM019064.1, forward strand.
AAATATTCCCGCTTTAATTAAATATTTATTGAACCGTTTATTCTTTTAATCTGCAGCAAAAAGTGTAATTTTTTTAGGATTTTTCAGGCATTTTCCGTGATTTTTTCTTTTTTAAATTTTGTGTCCTTTTTTTCTTTTTCTTTTCTTGTTTCAGATCTTTTTATTAATTATTCATAGGACATCCTTTATATGTAATTTTCATCATGAATCTCATCATGTCATCATAAACGATCATGAATGTGACAAAGAAGATCTTCGGCTGGTCGATAGCAACGAACTAGAACTCGTACCAGCAACGTCAGCTTGGTATGCAATTCTGCATTTAATTTTCTGCAATGTTGTTTGACCGATATCACTTATCATATTTAAGTTACCAAACTAAGGGCACTATTATGAAGTGCCCGCTAAAATGGGGATGCTAAGGAGGAAAACCTGAGCCTGCAGGTCTCCCCTTAGCATCCCAGTTTTAGCTCCTTATTACAGGGCAGGTGCTTTTTCATCAACCTAACCCTTAATGCAGCGCTAACATGCCGCTGTGTGTAACCCCTCACAGATTTCCATGGAGGCTTGCGCTGCATATTCAGCTGACGGGGGGAGTGAAGGGGTTAATACCTGCCTGGTATGTTCTAATTACATCAAATTAGTTCACAAATGCATTCAAAATAGTTTAACTTGTTTTATGTAAACCTTGTATAATAAGACAGAAAATATAAAAATCAATATCTTTAGAATTTTGCAATATTACATTGTGTGTTTTTACTAAAATCCTCTTCAGGAGCTTGTTTACAATTTACATGGATTATTTCTGACTTCTTCTACAAGGTTTCCATATTTTGGACAAAGCCGCCTAAAATGTTCTATTCTACGAAAAAATCAATACTGTCTGGCAAAATTGATTGTTTAGTATCAACAAGTTTAATGGAAATGTCATTGCAAGATTGATCCTCTGTGATCATTGTATGTGAAACAGAAAAATATGGAGCAATGAGTAATACGAAATATATGGGGCTGCTACCTAATGTTCCTTGCAATGCATGGTATCAATGAAAAGTGCAAGGACTCGATCTGTCATATCTTATAGTTTAACTATTTAAAACAAACTGGTAGAAAAAAAAAAAAAATTTTTTTTTATAAAGTCCTTCATCGCATTTAGTTATACCTAGAAAGTTATTGTACAGCTTGCAACTTACTGAAAATTGTACAATTAATTCAAATCTAGGGCAACCTACGAGAATATTGAAACTATAAAATTGTTATGTTAGAAATGTCACCCTTTTTAACTCCTTCACGATCAAGTGATTTTTTTCCCAAAAAAAACATTGCCAGAAACGGCAAACAATTTTTAGTTTTAGGCTTAGTATTAGTTTTAGGTTTGGCTTTTGTTTTATTCTTTCGATTTGTGCTTGTTTTAAGGTTAGAGCAATAAATAAATGAGTACACAATTTCCTTTTTTTTCTAAAGCAGAGCCATTGCCGATTATACATATACAAAGTAAACAATGCCGTTGCAATAACTCACCTTGTCATTTCCCATGCTGGGAGCAAATGTGGAGGGGGTGACACAAAGCGTAATTACACACTAGTCATCTAAAATACAAGTCAGTCAGCCAATGGAAAGAGACCTGGGTGTTTTTTTTTTTTCATCTCCACTGTTTATATCCCAAAAGGTCAGGTGAGAAGTCACTGGAAATTTCTGAGTCTAGCATTTAAAATGATACCAAAAAATAACCATGTAAAATGAAATTTTTAAAAAAATTAGGGGGAAAAAATATAAAATGTCCTTTAGCTCTACTTTTACTTATAAAGCAAACAATTCCACTGCAATAATTCCTCTACTTATTTCCCCCTGCCAGGAGCAAGTGTGGAGCTGATGACACAATGCATAATTACGCACTGGTCATCTAAAATGCATGCCAGTCAGCCACAGGGAGAAGCGGGGGTTGTTTTGGCCCCTCTCTCGCCCCACATGGTCGAGTAAGGTGTCATTGGGCCAGAGTCTGCAATTTCAACTTATAGCAAACTTGGCGATGTAAAATGTACATAAATAAACACATAAATGAAACACAGTTTGCCAAATTAAAAGAGAAAACTATTTTTTTTTTAAACTTTGACTAAAAATGTGTTTTCTTGAAAAAATGCAATAATAGGTTCCCATTTTTTTTTTATACATTTTTTTTTTTTTTTTACAAGTGCCCTAGAATATCACCACAAAGATTTGGATGATCAAATTTTGAAAAAAATTAATTTACAGGTTGCATACATTTGAAATATCAATGGAAATTTACACGTGTTGCCATTTGTTGAAATGCCATTCCGACATGACATATGGTTAGGGTATATCTTGAATCTGCGAAGTCCACTAAAAGCCAAGATGTTATTTGTCTGGGTCCTAAAATAACACAGGACTTCAAATAGCCATTAAATGTAAAAATGGTAAGAATGAGCACAGTACACAGGGGTGAATGGCTTGGCAGCAAAGGGGTTAACAAAATATTGACATTGTAAAGTTCATTAAAAGACTACACAATTACATGGACGTGCGGTGCACTATATCCATTTTTATCTTATTTAGCTTCGCTCAGATTTGACAAAATAATGACCTAAGCTCTGAAAAAGTGACTTGGTTAGGTTAAAAGATAATGTAGAGAAACTAAGCTCATGGAAAAATACTGTAAACATTTAAAGTCTTTAAAGGACAGTGTACTCATCCTGACCACTTTATTGTTTTATGAGTGGTTAGGATAATGAGTTATTCCCTCCCCCAACTTCCCTGACCTGGCAGAAAAGTTTGAAGTGGAGGAGTTTCTCCTATCCCATCCAGTGTCAACAGAAGCTGTGATTTTTTTTTTTTTTAACTTCCCGGCTGCCGGTCACTAGTTACGTTAACAGCATGCCGACGTCACCCTCTCTGAGACCAATTGCTGCAGAGAGGCAGCTGACAGATTGGACCGGAGTATGAGTGCAGTTGCGATCCATCGTTTTGCGGAAGCACCAAGAAATGTGCATGCGCAAAGCGTTTGAGTCCCGTTTGAACTGCGCAATTTGGAGCTCCTACGTTATCTAAGTTGCGCATGAGCAAAAACTGTATTGCATTGCTTCAAGGACGTCTGGGTTTGGGAGTCCCTGAGCTGAAGAGTAGGAGCAGTGCACCGTGGGGGACAAAAGGTGATTTATAAAAAAAACCTAAGTAAAGTAAAAAAAATGAAAACCATATTGGGCAGAAGCGGTCAGCAGCCTCTGCCCAATCAAGGACAAAAACTTTTTTATCAACTTCATGAATTCTTCTTCTCCTTCTCCTTCTCCTGGCTTTCTCTTCATGTAATCCCAGACACACTCAATGATGTTGAGATCAGGGCTCTGTGGGGGAGATGCAATCACTTCCAGTACTTCTTGTTCTTCTTTACGCTGAAGATAGTTCTTAATGACTTTGGCTGTATGTTTGGGGTCGTTGTCCTGATGCAGAATAAATTTGGGGTGCAATCATACGCCTCCCTGATGGTATTGCATGATGGATAAGTATCTGCTTGTATTTCTCAGCATTGAGAACACCATTAATCCTGACCAAATCTCCAACTCCATTTGCAGAAATGCAGCCCCAAACATTAAAGGAACCTCCACCATGCTTCACTGTTGCCTGCAGACACTCATTATTGTACCACTCTCCAGCCCTTCGATGAACAAAGTGCCTTCTGCTACAGCCAAATATTTCAAATTTTGACTCCTCAGTCCAGAGCACCTGCTGCCATTGTTCTGCACCCCAGTTCCTATGTTTTCGTGCATACTTTAGTCGCTTGGCCTTGTTCCCACCTCGTAGGTATGGCTTTTTGACTGCAACTCTTCCATGAAGACCACTTCTGGCCAGACTTCTCCGGACAGTAGATGGGTGTACCTGGGTCCCACTGATTTCTGCCAGTTCTGAGCCAATTGCACTGCTGGACAACTTCCGATTTCGAAGGGCAATAGGCTTGATGTGTCTTTCATCTGCTGCACTAAGTTTCCTTGGCCGACCACTGCGTCTACAATCCTCAACATTGCCCGTTTCTTTGTGCTTCTTCAAAAGAGCTTGAACAGCACATCTTGAAATGTTAGTCTGCTTTGAAATCTTTGTCTGGGAGAGACCTTGTTGATGCAGTACCTTGTGTCTTGTTGCTGTGTTAAATCTTGCCATGACATGAAACTGTTTTTCACAACCTCACCTTGGTAGCAGAGTTTGGCTGTTCCTCACCCAGTTTTAAGCCTCCTACACAGCTGTTTCTGTTTCCGTTCATGACTGGGTTTCAACCTATGTGTGACATTGATGATCATTAGCACTTGTTTGGTATACTTGGTTGATCATACACCCGACTATAATCCTACAAAATCCCTGACTTTGTGCAAGTGTACCTATGAGAATTGATGCTGGTTTGAAGGCAAAAGGTCGTAACACCAAATATTGATTTGATTTTAGATTTTTCTTTTGTTCACTCACTTTGTTTATATTTGTCAATTTTCAACAAGCAATCATAATTTATATTTCTGAAAGCATTGTTTGTTTACAGCATTGTTTTCACTCCTGCCTAAAACATTTGCTCAGTACTGTACATCTTTTAGATTTCATCACACATCTATACATGGAGATGGAGAGACAGCTGTGAATGGAGATGGAGGTAAAAATGGAATATCGAAAGCAACAGAATGCACGGACTAGGGTAACAGTAATGAAGCAATTTCCAATTTGCAGTTGATACACATTTTTCAGTAGTGTTCTTGGAAGGAACGCTATGACTGTGCGTTGTTATAAATTCTTAAACATGCTTTCCCTCTACTGCTGGCAAGAATAAAAAAGATGACACAAAATCTAGGTCAGTCTATAATCTTAAGAGACAAATTTGTTTACATTTGAGTTCATAGAGATTATTGACTCTACCCGTAAAAAATATAATATTTCATAACTATGATTTTAAGCATGATAAAGGTCACATAAACTGGAGAAGGCAGTGCGCTTATTTCTCGGGATAGTTTTTTATTTTTAAAGCCTGCAGATATCGCATGCATTATTCATTATTCTAATACTGCACATAACAGCATAAAGTAAAAAACACTGTGTAAACTGACATGAAAATTGGGAATTATGTAACAGAATCTATATGAATAATTGACACCTGTAAATTAAAACAGATTGGTAAGTTAAACATGTGATGGTACTGGAAGCAAAGTGCATAATTTTACACGTTCATGCCTAGTTCTTTACCTTCCTCGAGCACAAACTGGCACAACACCTTATTGGTCATTATGGTTTGAACTCTTTTAATAATTGCAGAAATATGATTTTCAAGAAAAGGAAACTGCTGCATAGTCTAAGAAGACACTCTCCTAGGTGCAGCTGGTGTTTATATCATTTTATTCATTATTTATGCATATGTACAGGTGATATATAGTGCAAACATGTCCAGTCTTTTTTGACTGCCTGTCATCACCACTAAGGCCGGGGTCAGACTAACGCATTTTTAACGTGCGTTTAGGCGCACTTAATCACGGCCACAGTAGCCGCAAATGACGGGCAATAACGGCCAATATACGAAGTACGGCCGCACGAAACTCCGGCCTCGCAATGCAAGTGGAAAATGAACGAATTTTTTCGAGAACGCAGAACCGCAAGTACTGACGTACAGAGTGCGTTGCGGCGTGTGTGCGGGAGTAGGAGATGTCAGACGCTGCTAATGTCCAGCCTACATAACGTCCAGACGCAAGACGTGTTTTATTGACGATCCATTAAAAAAATCACGCATGAAAATGCGCGTCGTCTGACCGTTTTTAACGCATTCCGTGAAAAAAATGTCAATGCGTTTGTACGCGCATTTTGACGGTCGCTTCAAATAATGCGTTCATTTGACCCTAGCCTAATTCTCTCTCGCTGCCACATTTATTTATTTATTTTTTGAGAAAGGATTTTACCAGGAAGGATACATTGAGATTTCTCTCGTTTTCAAGTATGTCCTGGGTGGCGAGTATGTACCGTTTCTTGCCTATTAACCCAGCTGTCAAAGCCCTTATTCATCTTTGTCCAATTACTTGTTTTAATAATTTTAAAGGGCCCCTACCACCAAAAAAATGAAATGTCCTTACTGTGTTTATTTGATGTTGCTGATATCTTACATGTGCTTTGTTTTTCTCTTGTATGCTTAGTTAAGTAAATATTTTACTCTGTATGTGTCATTGGGTGCATCCATTGTGTGATCTTTTGTGTTGTAAACTGCCCCCATCCCCAGTATCTTTACATAAACTTGCTCCTCCCTTTGTGGCTTTGGCCATAGAATGGACTCTATTGATGAGAAAGCTAGAAAACAGACCTATTGACTTTTATTGTGGGTATTGCATGTATATGACATCACCACGGTGTATCATTGAGTGTTATTAGCCCACTGTAAGATCTCATTCGGCTGACATATCTTATGTCTTAGCATACAGGGTTATTCAGAGAAAGGTGAAACTCTGGAGAACTTTTGGAGAAGTGAAAATTCTAGGTCAAAATAGCTAATTTGGAAAGTGAGATAAATGGGAGAATTTTTGTGGTTTGGCTATTTTGACCTAGAATTTTCACTTCCACAAAAGTTCTCCAGAGCTTCACCTTTCTCTGAATCACCATGATAGACAACGCAATAGATTCCCCACAGTCTTGTCTATGCATTCCCTCCTCCACCCCTTTGCCCATTCAGCAATTCTTGATCCTGTAGGACAGCTGTAAAGTGAAACCTGTTATAAGATTTTGGTAATACTTGCTCTCAGGGGGGGGAAAACGAAATGGAAACAGGAAATGAAAAACCTAACTAGATTTTTATTTTAGAACTATATTTTTCCTTTTTATATGCAGTTAATTCAAACAAAAACAAAAAAACAGCAGCGTACGTTTCATAAAATGTTTTTGTTTACTGCTTACGTGTTCTTGTTACAGCTTATGTTAGCGATGGTGTCCCTTTTAACTGCCAACATTTCAAGCAGTATTCAAAGTCAAGTGACAAGGGTTTCTTGAGGCTTGATAATTACTGCAAGTCCTCACACAATTGTAACTGCTAATTTCACGTTGAGTCGCGCTGCAAGTTTCCATTTGGCTTTGTCTGTATACCATTGTAGGGCCCTATCCTGTCCTAAATGCTAGCGCTCACTTAAATGAGCATTCGCGCTAGGTTAGTTGAGGTGATAGCGTTACGGCCACAACACCTCCCGTTCGCTAACACTTTTTAAAACATGTTGGCGAATTGGTATTAGCGTTTTTTAGCGCCAGCTTACGGTGCTTTGCTCTCCCTATACTTAACATGGAGCGCAAAGTGTGATCCTTACGGTAATTACTCTCTGCTTACAAAGTCCTAACGCTAGTTACAAACAGCTGTCGCTAACTAAAAAGGTTTGCTACAGCTTGGAGCTTCTGCGGAATCCGTTAACAGAATCCATGGAGCAGATATTCGGGATGGCGGTTTGGCGCTGCTCCAAGCATCCTGGACCCTAGCAGCCGCTACGCGGTAGGCTGTTGGACTCAATGCCATCTGAATTTTCAGATCAGCCAAAAAAGAACTGACCCGAAAAACAAAAAGCTGGCTGTCCGAAATTTCAGATCGGTCTGAAAATAAGAATTGCGACAAAATATTGATCGATTTCCCCCAAACGGGAAAAAAAATTTAACGGAATGATCCGAAACGAAAATAAAATGAACAAAAAATTTGAAAAGGGGAAAAAAAATATGGCCATGCACAAGTCTAATTAGCCCCTTGCCGCCACAGGATGTGCCACAGGATGTGCTTTACCATCTGCGCGGAGGTAGGGCTTTGAAGACTCAGGGCGTACATGTACACCCTGCTGTCTTCAATGGATCGCTTTGGTCCCTCCTCGCAGTCGGCGCACTCCACGCGCCATTGGCTGCAGTGGGTCAGCCTGAACCCGCCCGACGTGAAGGGGTTAACCACCTGTGCCTAATCATGGTTTACAAAAATCTTTGAAGTGGTTTGTACAGCACCAAAAAAAAAGGTACTTCCTCTCCAAAAGCCAAACACCCCACAGGAAGCAAAAAAAGAAATGTCGTTTGGTGCATCAACTAAATTGCACTTCAATACAGTAGTATTTTCGTAAGGAGAATTTCCACAAATGGAGATGATATGATGATATTCACGCTCAAACTATATTTGTGATAAGGATGCTGAAAAGAAAATACAAAACATAACATAGCATAGCCATGGGCTCCCCCTTTGTTCCGGGATACAGGATGAGGCTCCATCGCTTTGCTCTACAGTACCTGCTGTGAATCCCCCCCATCTTTTTGCAGAGTGACCAAGTCCTGCTGCTCCCCCGATGTCTTGTGTTTGAGGACTGGTTTGCGGGACTTGGCTTTTTTGGGGCTGCGATGGCTCTGTTTTTTTTTCTCTCACCCCACCCCCTTTTCTTTTTGTGTGGCGAGACCATGGGTGGCCCTGGGTGAGCGGATTGAGTGAGCACCATGGCTCTATCCACTCTTTTGGCCCTATGTCGCCCGGCCCTGCGCCCTCTTCCACGGCTCCTAGTTTTCTGTTCCGATGCTGGGGTGTGCCGGGAATGCCACAATCTTCTTTGGCAGCTCTCCACCTTTCTGCACCTCTCCCTAAATTATTATTTTTTTTTTTTTTAAAAAAAATTTAGTACGCACTATTTCCTGAGACACCTCAGTAGCCCCTTTGTGGCCTCTGCTGACTTCCCTGCATCGCACGGTTTTCCCCATCCCTCCCCCCCTGTTTTCTCTTCTCGATACTTTCTCGACAGTCTGATTATTCATTTATGTTTGCTTTCTTTTAGTGTTCCTGTAATGGCCCTGCGCGGCCATCTTTACTGGTCGACATGTGACCTTTTTTCTTGAAACAAAAATTCTGAATATTAAAAAAAATAAATTGTATAACAGCCTTATAAGAATAATAAATCTGACAAAGTTGGTGTGGATATTCCACTCATTTTGTTTTTTTGTGTAAAATATTTTTTATTGGCAAAGTATAAAATACAAGTCGCATAAGAGACAATATTGTCACAATAATGTAGAATACAATCAAAGTGCCTCTTGGTCATAGACAGTGCTGGAATTTTATAATATAACAAATAACAAATTCTAAATTAACTCTAACTAAAAAGGTGATCCTCGTATCCTTAAATAAACAGCAGTAAAGCTAGTACCAGAATGGTATGTCAAGACAACACAGCCCAGGCTCGGATCTGAATTCACCTCTGACCCTCCATAACCGGTCGATTATCTTACGAGACCTCTTGTTCCTCCACCGGTGACCTGTCTGATATCGTTATTGAGCCAAGGTTCGAGGACCATGGACGCCAGATCGCATAGAATTCCTCATATTTACTCAAACTATTGTAGTGCGCTTCTTCTAGAGCTCTGACCCCCTCCACCCTCAGAACCCAATCCCTGACGGTGGGTGCACATTCCCTCCTCCAATATAACGGAATCAGTGCCCTCGCTGCGGTTAACAGAATTGCCAGAAGCGAGTTTTTAAAGGAGGGCATCGAAAAGAGCAGTACATTAAGCAAATAGGCAGAGGGAGTAAATTCCACTTCCAGGCCCCCTAAACGCGATATCTCGTGTGCAACGTCTGACCAGAAGTTTTGAATTTTCGGGCAAGTCCACCATATGTGGACATAGTTACCTCTGGCCACTTTACACCTCCAACAGATATCAGCCAACAATGGATCCATAGCATGTAAAACAGACGGGGTAAGATACCATCTCATAAACAATTTACAATTTGATTCACGAAGCGCCTGACTCCTGGACGCAAAGTATGTAAGTTCGAAAGCCCTGGACCATTCCTCAGCCGAAATATCTACTCCTAAATCTGTTTCCCACTTAAGTAGCAACGGAGAATCAATTTTATAGGCCCCTCTCATTATGTATGAATAAAGATTCAAGACAATATGTCCATATCTATTCTTATCGGTAGAGAAGGTCTCAAAGGGGGCCAATGGAGGCAACCCTTCTGTCAACCACGTAGTAGAGCGAATAAAGTGACTTAGTTGGGCATATTGGAACTTCACCATAGACTTGTTCGCTATTTCTGGGGCCACCAATCGGTCCAGGGGGAGCAATCTGTCGTCTTCCACTACTGTCTCTAGCGGTATATACGGTTTTGGTAGTAATCCATCCAAAAATGTCGGGGTCAGTCCCGGTGGGAACATGGGATTGTGAGTCAAGGGTGTCAGGTGGGAAGTCAGTGTAGTCAGTCCTAACGCCACTCCATGTTTCCTCCACAGCCTTAGCAGTGTGCCCAGCAGCGGGTGTGACCGAAGCCCCAGGTTTGCCAGCGGTGCCGACTGCCAGGGCAAGGAGGACAATGGTCAAGTAATTCCTGCCTGTAACACATTTTCCCAAAGCTTACCCATCGTTCCTTTTGCCAAGCCGTATAGTATAGAAAAAACCGCTGCTAGATAGTAAAAATAAGCATGGGGCAAGCCCAGACCACCCCTTCCCACCGGTCTTGTCAATTCACTGTAAGATATCCTCGCCCTCTTCCCCCTCCAAACATAGCCTGTAAATGTCTGTCGCAAAGCAGAGAAAAATGTCTGAGGTACAGTAATAGGAAGGGTTTGGAACAAATACAACAGTCGAGGTAATACATTCATCCGTAAGACATTGATCCTTCCCAACCATGAAATATGGGGTAAGTTCCAGTTACGTAAGTCCCCTTGATCTGTTGCAACAGAGAAACGTAATTCAACTGAAATAATTTGTCTAGTTCCGACGATAAGCGTATTCCTAAATATTTAAGTCCCTCCGGAACCCACCGCATTCCATAGGTATGACGAATACTCTCAGTCACGACTCGTGAAAGGTTTACCCCTAGAAACTCACTCTTCAGCACGTTAATTTTATATCCCGAGAAAGCTGCGAATGCATCTAATTCCGTCATCAAAGCCGACACCGATGAAAGGGGATCCGTCAAGGTGAACAACAGGTCACCCGCAAATGTGGCCACCTTGAGCTCCTGTCCCAGAACAGTTACTCCTCGAATCGCCAGATTATCTCTAATCGCCTGCAATAGGGGTTCCAGGTACAGCAGGAACAGGAGAGGGGACAGAGGGCACCCCTGTCGAGTCCCATTATGTATCGTCAACGGAGTCGATTGTCTGCCATTAACCCGCACTCGTGCCTGAGGCAGTCATACAGTGCCCGCAACCACGAACACCATCGATCACCAAAACCCATCTTCTCCAACATCTGAAAAAGATAAGACCAGTCCACTCGGTCAAACGCTTTTTCAGCGTCAACCGAGAGGACTAACAAAGGCTGATCCATCCTGGAAGCATGATGGATGAGGGAGACGGTACGAATAGTATTATCACGGTCTTCCCTGCCCGGTACAAAGCCCATCTGGTCTCGGTGAATCACAGAAGTCAGGAGAGGCTTAAGTCGTAAAGCCAGTATATTCGTAAACAATTTTAAGTCAACGTTTATTAAAGATATGGGTCTATAATTAGCGCAATCTAACGGGTCTCTATCCGGTTTCGGTATCACAGAGATAGAGGCAAGGAGCGTCGCAAGTGGAATAGGAAAGGCACCCGAAATAGAGTTAAAAGTTTTAACAAATCTAGAATAGACCTGAAAGTCCTATAATATAGCACCGTAAACCCGTCAGGGCCCGGACTCTTACCCAAGGGCGTTAATTTTAAAGCCTCCGTAAATTCCTCTAATGTAAGCGGGGTATCTAATTGTTGGCTAACATTACGCGGTAAAGTAGTTTTAATCGTCTTAGCCAAAAACGAGTCCACTATATGCTCAGGGACCCTACTCTTATCGATATTATATAAAGTTTGGTAATAAGCATGGAAGGCTTCCGCAATGTCTCGGGTCGTATTGACCTTGGATCCCTTGCTAGTACGCAGTTTCGGGATAAAAGTAGGTTGATATCGTTTCTTCAAAGCATGTGCAAGTAGCCTTCCACATTTATTCCCTTGGGTGTAGTAAGCATATTTCGTCAGTGTAAGGGCCTGCGTCACCTGCGCATTCGTTAATTTAGCTAAGTCAGCTCTTAAGAGAATTAATCGTCGGAATGATTCAGGATCTAGGTCAGATTTATGCGTCAGTTCTAAGGCCGTGATCTCCCTCAGCAATTACTCCGTTCTGGCAGTCCTTTCCTTCTTGCGCCTGGAGCCCAACTGGATAAAAGCACCTCTTAACACACACTTGTGAGCCTCCCAAACCGTCGCGGGTGTTACATCATCCGTGTCATTTTCAAGGAAGTAATTCTCTAAGGAGGCAGTCACCTCCGCTCGCGTCATGGGATCAGATAGCAATGATTCATTCAAACGCCAGGCATTCTCCGTTCTCACTAAATTAGGTAGGGCTAAAGATAACAGAAGGGGTGCATGGTCCGACCATGTGATGGGTCCTATTTTGCAACTGCGTACCATTTCCAAAGCCCTATGTTCCACAAAAAAATAGTCTATTCTAGAATACGTCTTAAAGGCATGTGAATAAAACATGTAGTCCTTTACTGCTGGATTACTGAGACGCCAACAATCCATCAGACGGTCCGTTGACAAGAGTTTACGAAATTGGACCCGTAGAGAGGGAACAGACGATCCCCCACCCTGGACACAATCTGCCGGCATATCTAACGAAACATTGCAATCACCCCCTAAGACCACAAAACCTTCCTGAAACTCGGACAAATGTCGTAACACTTTTCGGAGACGTTTGGTTTGCAAGCGGTTCGGCAGGTAAACGTTTACAAAAGTTAACTTAGTATTGCCCGACAGCCCTTTAACCATCAAAAATCGACCTTGCGGGTCAGTTACCACATCTTGCGGAGTAAAAGGCACATGTTGCGCTAAAAGAATGGCAACCTCCCCTAGATTTTGTCTCCCCAAAATTGCTAAAATAGCCCGTCGGATAGCGAGCATTGCGAAACCCTGGTGCGGAACCCTCTCTAAAATGTGTTTCCTGAACAAAAATAACATCACCTTTCAACCTCTGGAATTCTGAAAGAGCCTTCGAGCGTTTGGCAGGCATATTAAGACCGCGGACATTCATAGAAATCAAATTTAAATTAGCCATTTAAACTAGTGAGAGAGGAGGGTGTCAGAGCCTGGGACCTGCCCATACCCCCTAGTAGCATAGCAAATAGTACGAGTGATCACCAAAAAGAAAAATCTAAAAACAAACAACAATAACAACACAAAACTTGAAAAAAATTGAGGTAGTGTAGACCACTGATAGTGGGAAAACCCATCAGAGGACATAAAAAAAAAACACCACTCAGGAGGCGGCCGAGAAAGTCTCAATTTTCCAAAAATTCTGGGTGCCGAGCAAGACTCTCATCCGACTGTCTCGTTTGCCGGACCCGAGCGCATTCAATCCAAAAAATTTGCAAGGGGGCAGAAAATATCAAAAAAGCGTATAAACTTTCAAATGTCAATGGCAGCAAAAGCAAGGGCTTCCCTCACGGTTCTGGATCAGGCTCAGAAGGGGCCACCGTAGAGGGCTTGCCTTTACGTTTTTTTTTCGCCTGTTGAGTCCAGCGGGGTCACTGTGGGAAGGGTAGAGTGTCAGATGGCGACGGCGAACCATACCAGTCTGGGATGTCAACTTCTGGGAGTCCAAAAACACGCACAAAGTCCGGAATGTCCTCAGGACATGCAACAAAATGAACTTGGTTGTTATGGGTCACCTGTAAAGATAGTGGGAATCCCCATCGGTAACGAATATCACGTTCCTGGAGCGCTTCAGTTAACGGTTTCAGAGCCCTCCGTGGCTGTAAAGTGGTCCAGGAAACATCTTGGAAGAAAAGTATCACTTGACCGTCCACTTTAATTTCCGAAGTTTTGCGTGCTGCTGAGAATTTCCTCTTTCAGTGTAAAATCTTGCAAGCGACAGATAATATCACGAGGTGCGTCATTTTGTGATCCCCTCGGCCGCAGTGCACGGTGAGCTCTATCCAGAACTAATAATTCCTCTCCAGATCGACCCAGTATATCATTAAACAAACCACGGAGTAGCTCTTTAACCTTTTCCTTGCCAGAGTCTGCTTCCGGGGTAACCCTTTATGCGAAGATTGTTTCGTCTGCCTCTATTATCAACATCATCCAGGTGTCTATGCAGCGTGGCCAGCTGTTTAGCTTGCGTTAGCATTTGACCATTTAAACGTTCCACATGAGAAAATAACGCATCTCTGTCCTCTTCCAAGTCCACCACGCGGCCTCCCAACTGCTTCAAATCAGACCCCAGTTCATCAAATTTAGTATTAAAATTGCGCTCCATTTGAGTAAACTGAGCAGTCAAATCCGTTTTGGTCGTCAAACTCTGTAATAAGGCCCGCAGTTCGTGTTCCATATCGCTCCCTTTTGTTGCTGAATATAATCGTGGCGGGGAGGCCTCCTGATCTGAGTCGCCGGGCGCCATTTTGGATCCCTTACCGGAGGTCCGCGGCTGAGATGTATATCCCAAGAAAGGTAAAATGGAGGATCGGCGTTGGGTCCCCGCAGTCCCCGAGAGTCCTGGGGTAGTAAGTGTCTTTTTCCGCTGTGCCATTGCTGTTATTTCTGCCCCGAAATGACAATCTGTGCACTCAGGCCTGGGAGCTCAGCACTCACACATCCAGCTCTCTCTGTGTTCCGGCCACGCCCCCTTCCACTCATTTTGATGCTGACAACTTCCAAATACACCTTTCCCTCACTCTGTCCTGAATCCTCTCGGAGTAATACACTCACTAGCCACTTTATTAGGTACACCTTGCTAATACTGGTTAGACCCCCTTTTGCCTTCAGAACTGTGTTAAGGATTCGTGGGATATATTCAACAAGGTGTTGGAAACATTCCTCAAAGATTTTGGTCGATATTGACATGATAGCATCACGGAGTTGCTGTTGATTTGTCTGCTGCACATCCATGAGGCAAATCTCCCGTTTCACCACATCGGTGTTAATTTTGATTTAGTTTTAGTCTTAGTCTTTTGATTCTTCTTCTTTTAGCATTTAATTTTAGTCAAATTTTTAATCTAGTCAAGCTTTAGTCGACTAAAATTTAATGGGTTTAGTTAAAGTGTAATTAATGCATAATTTCAGCATTTCTCATTCAATGCTCCTGGAGAAAACCTCTATTAAACTGTTATTATTTATGGTATTAAGGTCTGAACATGCAATACAGGAGCAGATATAACTTATGTTAGAAATAACATATTTATCTTTAAATGCAGTTTCTATTTTGACAGCAAATAGATTTATTTTTAGTCGTAGTCTTTTGACAAAAATGCCATTTAATTATGGTCACATTTTAGTCCTCCTGAATTATTTTAATTTTAGTTATATTTTAGTCAAAAACAAGTTATAATATTTAGTCGACTAAAACTAGACTAAAAGTTTTAGGCAAAATTAACACTGCACCACATCCCAAAGGTGCTCTATCAGATTGAGATCTGTTGGCTGTGGAGGCCATTGGAGTACATTGAACTCATTGTCATGTTCAAGAAACCAGTTTGAGATGATGTGAACTTTGTGACATGGTACATTATCCTGCTGGAAGTAGCCATCAGAAGATGGGTACACACACTCTGGTCATAAAGGGATGGACATGGTCGACATCAATACTTAAGTAGGCCATGGTGATTAAACGCTCAATTGATACTAAGGGGCCCAAACTGTGCCAAAAACATATCCCCCACACCATTACACCACCACCAGCCTGAACCGTTGATACATCGCAGGATGGATCCATGCTTTCATGTTGTTTATGCCAAATTTTGACTATACCATCTGAATGTCGCAGCTGAAATCAATTCATCAGACCAGGCAATGTTTTTCCAATCTTCCATTGTCCAATATTGGTGAGCCTGTGCGAATTGTAGCCTCAGTTTCCTGTGCTTAGCTGACAGGAGTGACACTCGGTGTGGTCTGCTGCTGCTGTAGCCCTTCTGTTTCAAGGTTCGATGTGTTGTGCGTTCAGAGATGGTATTCTGCATACCTTGGTTGTAACGAGTGGTTATTTGAGTTAATGTTGCCTTTATATCATTTGGAACCAGTCCAGCATTCTCCTCTGACATCAACAAGGCATTTTTGTCCACACAACTTCGGACCATTCTCTGTAAACCCGAGAGTTGGTTGTGCATGAAAATCCCAGTTGATCAGCAGTTTTCGAAATATCAGACCTTCTGCTCCAGCAACCATGCCAGGTTCAAAGTCACTTAAATCCCATTTCATCCCCATTCTGATGCTCGGTTTGAACTTCAGCAAGTTCACCACATCTAGAGGCCTGAATGCATTGAGATGCTGCCAATGCGATTGGTTGAGTAGTAGACATGTGCATTTGTTTTAGTACTAAAACGATTTAGTCCGAATTTTGGGATAATTTAGTTTTCCTATGACTCAAGAGATACGAAACTGCTCAGTACAAAAAACGAAAGAAACTAAAATAAAATGCAGTACATTTTAGTTTCAGTCCTTTTTGTGATATTACATTGATGAGTGAAGGAGACCAGCAATGAAGACTTTATATTAAACGTGTATTATAGATGAGGAAAGGGGGATAGTGCTCCTGGATAATATAAAATGTATCAGACCTAAGCCCTATTATGCAGGGCGGTAGGGGAGATAACACACATTTTATAAAGTCCCTCTATTCTCCCATCACTGCTTATTATAAAGGGGTCCCTCTCCTCTCCGAGTGCTGCTTGTTATAAAGGTGTTTTTTTTATGTCTGATACATTTAGTATCCAGCTCTCCCAGTTACTCTGTCATTATGAGCCTTCAGTGTGATTTATTTTAATGTTTTCCCTGGATTTAAAGTGTTTTATTTTATAAAAAAAAAAAAATTACACCAGTCATCTCTTCTCTGAGCTTTCAGACCGATTTACGTAAATATTTTCCCTCTCCCCTGCTTTTATAATCCTGTCTGTCTCCCCCACAGAGATACAAAGTTTAGGTAAAAGTTCCCTCTCCTGTGCTGGATAAGCATTGCATTCTGTCGTTCTGCAACCTCCACGTGCCAATGCAGTAGGATGTTCTATATAGAGAGGGGCATTAATTAATGCAGGAGGATGTCCCTCTCTGTATATAACACCCTACTGCATTAATATATACAGAGAGGGGTATAAATTGAGGAGGATGTTCTATACAGAGTGGGGTATTAATTAATGCAGGAGGATGTTCTATACATTATACAGAGAGTAGCATATTTTTTTTTAACCCTTTAAATCCAGTGGCTGTGAGCGCTGAGATCGGTTGCTTGTTACATTATCTTCAGTACAATGTATCATGCTCAGCTGTTACAGTAACTGCTGCTCATCACAGCGCTTAGTTTCAATAAAACAAGGAAATAATATTGTTGTAACCTCTTATGTATAAAAATATTACATTTTACTGAAACTGAGCGTTGTGATAAGCAGCAGTCAGTTACTGTAACAGCTTGACACATTGTGCTGAGAGTGAGCGATACTGTAACAAGCAGACGATCTCAACCCTCTGAGGAGCCACCTGTCACGCTTGGGGCCTAGCCCTAATTTGCAATGAGACATTCTCTAGACAGATTACAGGGTTAGCCAGACAGGGTTTATTCCATTAAGCAAGTATTAACCAAAGACCGAATGTCAACTAACCAGAGCTAAGCACTACGGTACACACACGATTATATATATATATATATATATATATATATACAAAAAAGTCCACACAATTCAGCACACATCCATGTGGTAAAAGAATACTTATCTTCTGCCTCGGTGCTATATCCCAAGAGATACATACAGAACTGCCAGAAAAGGAGGGCGCACTCAAGGTCTTCGCTTTAAAAATAAAAGATTTTTTAATCAAAGATGCACTAAAACCAACGTTTCGGCCTAAGCATAGGCCTTCTTCAAGGTAAAAACAAAACCGCATCATATTGCATTTTTATAGCTTAGTAAATCATTACATTTAATTACATTTAATTACAAAAACATTACAAACCAGCCGGGTCCAATGTTGCGCCGGTTTCAGAGACGCCCTCCCGGAACCGGAAGTGACGTGTCGTCTTTTAGAACCGCGCAAATAACGTCCAACTAGAGACGTAAAGACATCAGCATAAATCGTCATAGCAACCCGCCTGACGTCCAAACAAAACAAAAGCGGGGTGCCAAACTGACACCAATGCGGAGGGGAGCGCAGCAGAAGGGAAAAGAGTATTAAACTCACATATAACTCCAGATGATCCTCATTCCCATGTCCCAAAACCTAATCAGTGATCCCAAGGGAAATATGACAAAATGTATATATCTAAGAGACAACAAAATAAGTTGTCATGGCAACCTATTGCCTAGAATAGTTACTTAATGAAGGAGGAGGAAAAAAATTCCCCATTGTGATTAAGTGATACTGAGTGATATACCAGTGTACACATTTTTTCACTTTTTCTTCCCCTTTTTTTACACATTTTTTATTTATTTTTATTTCTATTTTTATTCTTATTTTTATTTTTCCTTAATTTTATTTCATATAATACACATATAAATATAACATAGTGCATAGTGCTATAATTATAAATAACTTAATCACTTAATCACAATGGGGAATTTTTTTCCTCCCTCCCTTCATTAAGTAACTATTCTAGGCAATAGGTTGCCATGACAACTTATTTTGTTGTCTCTTAGATATATACATTTTGTCATATTTCCCTTGGGATCACTGATTAGGTTTTGGGACATGGGAATGAGGATCATCTGGAGTTATATGTGAGTTTAATACTCTTTTCCCTTCTGCTGCGCTCCCCTCCGCATTGGTGTCAGTTTGGCACCCCGCTTTTGTTTTGTTTGGACGTCAGGCGGGTTGCTATGACGATTTATGCTGATGTCTTTACGTCTCTAGTTGGACGTTATTTGCGCGGTTCTAAAAGACGACACGTCACTTCCGGTTCCGGGAGGGCGTCTCTGAAACCGGCGCAACATTGGACCCGGCTGGTTTGTAATGTTTTTGTAATTAAATGTAATGATTTACTAAGCTATAAAAATGCAATATGATGCGGTTTTGTTTTTACCTTGAAGAAGGCCTATGCTTAGGCCGAAACGTTGGTTTTAGTGCATCTTTGATTAAAAATCTTTTATTTTTAAAGCGAAGACCTTGAGTGCGCCCTCCTTTTCTGGCAGTTTGTATGTATCTCTTGGGATATAGCACCGAGGCAGAAGATAAGTATTCTTTTACCACATGGATGTGTGCTGAATTGTGTGGACTTTTTTGTATATTACATTGGATTTAAGCACCACCAATCTTTTGCCCTCTATATTTTGGGTTTTTACAACCATATCGGGTCACTACTCTCTCTGATTCCAATATGGAGGATTTTCTAACGAGAGCAGGAGCATATGAGGAGCAGGCGCATACATTACAAATTACTGAAGCAGCGGCAATAAAGGTGCTATGGGCACAAACCCCGGAGCAATTAATGCATAATAACACACCACGGGAAGTTTATCAAGATCTGATACGTATGAGGAAGAAAGAAATTGATCTGGATTTGCACGGTGTCTTTCTATCAGACTACTACCGTGCAAAACGAATTCCAAGGGGGTTCCGTATTAAAAATTCACCAACGATTGGCCGTAACAACCCAGATTTGTGCAAAAAATGGGTAGCAGTTGCTAATAAGTGTGCACTTGATTGGCTGGTATTAATCATTGAAGAGGTGGGGATTGAACTGGAAACTTTACGCCAGACTATTGCCAAATATGAGAAAGACCATAATGATATACTTACTTCATATGAATTCGCCTCTTTTGTTACGAAAATACAGGAAGAAACGGATAAATATCGTTCTGAGCTTATCCGTTTTAAAAAACAAAAGAAGGAACGAGTTAATTACGACTATACGTCACATAGAGTCTATGGTTGGCTTACTGGCGATCGACCACGATCAACATTCCGTAAACCCAAACCTCGGGTTCAGAAAACGAAGGTTACCACTATAGACGTCACATCAGGTGAATCTGGTTCGGATGTTGAAGTAGTGAATGGAAGCTCTGACCAACAGACACCTAAGCCTTTTTTGGAGATTACCCCCAAGGAGGGGGAACTACCATCAAGTACCAGAATCCAAACCAGGGGCAACACCTATACAAACGCCGTGGAATACGGACACGCCGAGGACAGAAGGGCAAAACCAGGCAACAGCAGGGGTCGACCACCATTACCCAAGAAATAGCCCCCATATTTAATCTGTCTGACAAGCAGCTTACTACCACCCATCTTGAAGTCCTAAGCAAAGGGCTAAATTTTGTCCCTACTCATTTTCCTACACCGTTTAACTTGGAGGTTGAAGAATATAAAGTTAATCGTACGTTGGCACTTCACGAGAATTTTCATACCTTATCGGATAAACCTCGAGACCCTCTTCATTTGAAAAGCACACGGGACTTCAAAGCCTCCAATCCCTTTATAAAATCATTCGGCTTAATGATCAAAAATTCGGATCCTATTGAAACCTCCAGCCATACGAAGCGTAAATTTAATCTTACAAAGGACGAAAATCAAGCTCTTAAAGATCTAGCTAATGATCCGAATATTGTAATACGTCCGGCCGATAAAGGAGGAGGAATTGTGGTCCAAAATTACCAGGCTTATCGACAAGAAATCCTGCGTCAACTATCGGACGTATCCACCTATAGAAAGTTACCAGGGGATCCAGGTAAAACTTTCCACAGGAAGATAGCTATATTGATTGAGGAGGGTTTATCAACTGGTTTTCTGACTGAAAATACAGCTAGATTTCTCCAAATTCAACATCCTCGTATTCCAGTACTCTACACCATCCCGAAAATCCATAAGGATCTCCACCGACCTCCCGGACGTCCGATCGTTTCCGCCTGTGGAGGATTATTGGAGCCTATTGGAAAATATATTGACCAATGCTGTAAAGCAACAGTATTGGCTCTTCCGACATGTCTGAAGGATACAAATCAATTTTTGGAGAAAATCGCTGAAATACAGTTGCCGGAAAAAGAGATCATTCTAGCAACTTTGGATGTTAGGAATTTATATACAACTATCCCACATCAGCAAGGTATTGAAGCGTTTAAACGTACATTACTTACATCAAGTCAATATACCGGACCTCGGTCGAATTTCTAACGGAACTTTTACGAGCAACCTTGGAGTATAATTACTTCCGATTCGAAAAGCAATTTTACCTCCAGATAGCGGGTACGGCGATGGGAGCATCAATGGCGCCGGCATACGCGAACATCTTCATGTTTCAGTTTGAACAGGACTGTATTTTTTCAAGATTCGGTGAAAATTTAATTTTCTACACACGTTTCTTGGACGATATTTTCCTTATATGGAGGGGTTCAGTAACATCTTTAGAAGCAATGATAGAGTATATCAATAACCTGCCAACATCAGTGAAATTAACTAGTAATATTGATACACAGAGTGTTAACTTTCTGGACGTCACTGTCTTCCGTGATGGTGTTAAATTGGGGTATACGTTGTTCCGAAAGGAGACTGATAGGAATTCTTTGTTGTTGGCCTCTAGCCATCACCCTAGACACCTTAAATCTTCATTACCTATCTCTCAGTACTTGAGGGTACTGAGATATAACTCTGATAGTGAACGTGCTGCTATCCAAGTAGACGAGATGACTAAAAAATTCAAAAGTAGGGGTTATTCTACCTCGACTTTACAGGAGGCCCTTCATAAGGCTAAATTGAAATTTGATAAAAAACCTACATCATCCGTACTACCTACACCATCCAGAATAGTTTTACCTTTGACGTATCATACGGCAGGTGATCAAGTTGCGTCAAAAATTCGCAAACATTGGAATTTATTCCAATATGACCATACATTGCCTACACAATTCCACTCCCCCCCTCTAATAAGTTTTCGTAGAACTAAAAACTTACGTGATATATTGGTACGGTCTGATCCAATACAATCATATGAAAATATGCCTAAATTCCAGAAAATGGGATGTTTTCGCTGCCTTGATTGCGTAACATGTCGACACATGTTGCCAGGGAACTCTTTTGTTCACCCATCATCTGGCCATAGATACAAAATTCGGTTTAGAATTACATGCCTTACAGAATTCGTCATATATATGATACAGTGCCCATGCGGCTTAGCCTACATTGGGAAGACGGATTTGACCTTGAGGGACCGTATACGTGGCCATAGATCCACTATTAATACTGCTTTTCGAGACGGTTTTTCAGATAAGCCAGTGGCTAAACATTTTTTAGAGTACCATCATAGTTTACCCACTTTGAAATTTATTGGGATCGATCATGTCCCCCCGCTTCATAGGGGAGGTGATCGATCTCAGCTTTTATTGCAAAGGGAGACTTATTGGATAAGAACGCTCAATACATTGGTCCCACATGGCCTTAACGAGTATGTGTCCTTTACATCTTTTCTTTACAGTCGCTGATATTCCACATGGATCTGGATGATTTTCTTTTCCTTGTTATTATTTTATTTTTTTGTATAAGTATATTTAATACACGTTTAATCACTTAGTTTTCTTAAATTAGCACATATTTTTTATACCATGTGTACACATTTTTTCACTTTTTCTTCCCCTTTTTTACACATTTTTTATTTATTTTTATTTCTATTTTTATTCTTATTTTTATTTCCTTAATTTTATTTCATATAATACACATATAAATATAACATAGTGCATAGTGCTATAATTATAAATAACTTAATCACTTAATCACAATGGGGAATTCTTTCCCTCCCTCCCTTCATTAAGTAACTATTCTAGGCAATAGGTTGCCATGACAACTTATTTTGTTGTCTCTTAGATATATACATTTTGTCATATTTCCCTTGGGATCACTGATTAGGTTTTGGGACATGGGAATGAGGATCATCTGGAGTTATATGTGAGTTTAATACTCTTTTCCCTTCTGCTGCGCTCCCCTCCGCATTGGTGTCAGTTTGGCACCCCGCTTTTGTTTTGTTTGGATGTCAGGCGGGTTGCTATGACGATTTATGCTGATGTCTTTACGTCTCTAGTTGGACGTTATTTGCGCGGTTCTAAAAGACGACACGTCACTTCCGGTTCCGGAGAGGGCGTCTCTGAAACCGGCGCAACATTGGACCCGGCTGGTTTGTAATGTTTTTGTAATTAAATGTAATTAAATGTAATGATTTACTAAGCTATAAAAATGCAATATGATGCGGTTTTGTTTTTACCTTGAAGAAGGCCTATGCTTAGGCCGAAACGTTGGTTTTAGTGCATCTTTGATTAAAAATCTTTTATTTTTAAAGCGAAGACCTTGAGTGCGCCCCTCTTTTCTGGCAGTTCTTATATATATATATATATATATATAATCTTAACGAGCAGGAGGAAAGAACATTGAAGGCTAGATAACAGAATGGCTGGAGTGTAGTAGGAGTGGGGACTGACTTTAGAAATGGAGTAGCGAGAAGGGGCAAGGAAACAATATATCTCCAGGCCAGACCCCCCCCAGAATTATATACACAGCGCTGAATCCCCAGGATAACATACACAGCACTGAGCCCCCAGAATAATATGCACAGTACTGAGCCCCCAGAATAATATGCACAGCACTGGTTATATGGATATATTTCACATGGATATAATTGCCCCCAGCTCATATGGGTATATATTGCCCCCAGCTCGTATGGATAATGCCCCCCAGCTCTCATGGATAATGCCCCCCAGCTCTCATGGATAATGCCCCCCGCTATCATGGATAATGCCCCCCAGCTCTCATGGATAATGCACCCAGCTCTCATGGATAATGCCCCCGCTCTCATGGATAATGCACCCCAGGTTTCATGGATATTGCCCCCCAGGTCTCATGGATATTACCCACCCCCAGGTCTCATGGATATTACCCACCCCCAGGTCTCATGGATAATGCCCCCCAGGTCTCATGGATATTGCCCCCCCAGGTCTCATGGATATTGCCCCCCTCAGGTCTCATGCATATTGCCCCCAGGTCTCATGGAAATTGCCCCCAGGTCTCAAGGATTGTGCCCCCAGGTCTCAAGGATTGTGCCCCCAGGTCTCAAGAATTGTGCCCCCAGGTCTCATGGATATGCCCCAGGTCTCATGGCTATTGCCCCCAGGTCTCATGGAAATTGCCCCCAGGTCTCATGGAAATTGCCCCCAGGTCTCATGGCTATTGCCCCCCAGGTCTCATGGCTATTGCCCCCCAGGTCTCCTGGCTATTGCCCCCCAGGTCTCATGGCTATTGCCCCCCAGGTCTCATGGCTAGTGCCCCAGGTCTCATGACTATTGCCCCCCAGGTCTCATGGATATTGCCCCCCAGGTCTCATGGAAATTGCCCCCCAGGTCTCATGCATATTGCCCCCGGTGTCATGGAAATTGCCCCCCAGGTCTCATGCATATTGCCCCCGGTGTCATGGAAATTGCCCCCAGGTCTCATTGATTGTGCCCCCAGGTCTCATGGAAATTGCCCCAGGTCTCATGGATATTGCCCCCCAGGTCTCATGGATATTGCCCCCCAGGTCTCATGGAAATTGCCCCCAGGTCTCATTGATTGTGCCCCCAGGTCTCATGGATATTGTCCCCAGCTCACCTCTGCTTCTTCTGTGGCTGCTGCCGCCGCCGCACATTGCAGGCGGCCGCGTGCTTCCTGCTTCAACGCCGCTGACAGGAAGTGAAGCCGAGCGGCTCCACTTCCGGTCAGCGGGCCGTTCTAACAGGATGCACGCGGCCGCCGGCAATGTGCGGCGGCGGCGTTCGGGCTCGGGCCACAGTGGGAACGCTGCGTTCCCGCTGTGGGAGAAGTGCAGGAACGCCATTCCCGCTCGACTCGAGCCCTGAATATGGGTTCAGGCATTAAGAATAGTCCAAAAACATGAGCAAGGGGTCTCAGCAGGTCATAGGCAAACAGGATTGTCAAGATTCAAAGCGATAGGTCTGATACACGAAATATCCAATATAACTGGGTACAGGGGACAAAGGAGGGTACCGGTGCTATGAAAAGTACAAACCAGAATAAAGCAGAGGATAATCGTGGAACTAACAAGAAAACCTAGAGGGATACAGGTCAGAACTCCAAGGAGACAGACTGCACTCAACTAAGACGAGGACTTCAATGAAAACGAGGAAGCAACTTCCTTTTGGTGTTGCTTCCTTATAAGCAAAGTTCATTAGGGACAAGAGAGTTCAGGTGTGGCTCTTGAACACGAATACAAAAATACTAGGCAGGCAGAAGGTCCAGGAATCAGGATAGTCTCTACTGTGAATGCCACAATTAAGTTGTGTCTGGCAATAGGACCACAGGGGGCGCCAGGGCTTATGTCTAGAGGTTGTTTACCTTAACTCAGTCTGACTCTAAACAGTGTGTGCTGTACACAGGTTCGATCAATCAACACCAATTAATCAATTAAATTAGTTGTCAACTTTTTCCATTATCGATTAGTTGTCGATTAGTCCATTAGTTGCTTCAGCCCTAGTTGGGAGTGTGTAAAAGGAGTAGGGATGTGCGTTTCGGGTTTCGGAATTTTCACGAAATTTCCCTATTCGTGTTTTCGGATGCGGCCGAATTTCCGAAAATTTTTAGATCCGAAAATGGCAGATCCGAAAAGTTTTCCGAGCCGAAACGAAATATTTTCGGAATTTTCGAATGGACTTGAAATGTGTCAAATCGAAATTTATTGCTTTGAAACGAGGAGAACAGACTTTCCGAAAAACGAAAATTTCCGAACTTACGAAAAGTCGATACAAAAAACGAGCTAAGTGACACGAAAATACGAAAAATGGTCGAAATTCCGAAAACATGTATAATTCCGAAATCACGAAAATTTCCGAAATCACGAAAAGTCGATACAAAAAACGAGCTAAGTGACACGAAAATACGAAAAATGGTCGATATTCCGAAAAAAACCAGTACACGAAAAACAAATCGAGCCGAATCGAAACAGAAATCGGTCGAAACGAGCCGAATCGAAAAGTTGAAAAATCGAACCGAATCGAACCGAAAAAAAAATCGGTGCACAAGCCTAAAAAGGAGTTCAGAAATAGTCTGTGTTTTCTTTAGTGGCCGCTAGCAGTAAGTGTAGGCGCACTGTGGCTATTCTGTATTAAATGTATAGCTGGAAATACTAGTGTGATGCATGATCGCAGGGAGAAGGTCACTTATTAACCCCATATTGTGTTACTTATGATACAGTGTGCCCTGTGATTAATGTGTTTGTTCTATAAATGTCCAACTGTGATTAAAAAAACTGTATGCTCGTGGCGATCAGTAGAGGACATGTTAACCTCTTCCTGCACCTGGAAAATGCCAGTGAATAATACGCAGTCTTGGCTTGATCAACGTCCTCAGCTCCCGCAGTGTTGCCTGGGGGGTCTGGGCATGGTCCTGTGTCGCTGGCTGGTCGGATGCCAGCACTTAATGATGGCTGATCGGCGTCAGAGGGGGTGGGGCCTGGCGTGGTCACGAGGAGCCGCCGGGTTTAAAATCAGGGAGCGAGTAGTTGCTGGTCATCCTGATGTGGAGTCTAGTTCCCGCATCGCCTGATTACTATTACATTTATTGATATTCTGTTGCCAACCTGTTTCTGTCTGAGGACCCTACTTGCGTATCTGACCCGGCTTTACTATTTGATTCTCTGGTTTCTCCCTTTGGTGTTTGTCTGTGCGGATTTATGTTGCGCCGCATGTGTGTGGATTGGAGGTCTGCCCTTCTCCTTGGTCATTCCATCTCACGTTCTTGGTCTCTGGTAGCTGCCCAATCCGATCGAAGTCCTAATCGCAAGGCACATGATTGTGGGTCTATCTGCCAAGCCGTGAGTCCTGTTTATTGTAACAACAATCTATCAGCACGGTTTAGTTTCTACGCATATGCCAAGTTTACCTATGATGTGACTGCCCTGCAGCCTGCACAATTCATCTACCGCGACAAACCATTGCTTGAAAACCAATGTAAAAATGTTTGTTTATGCTTATCTGATCTTTAGTCCTGCTCAGGTCTCCAAGGTTTGTTTCTCTGCATATAGAGTTTATGTATCTACACCAGGGCTTGACAAAGCCAGGAGCCTGGTAGTCACTGGCTCCTAGAATTTTGCTCCTGGCTCCTAAATTTCCAGTTTATTTTACACCAATCGAAAAGCATGCTTTGGCATCTAAAAACATCTAGTTGGCTTCAATGTTTTCTGCCTGTCTCCTACATTTTAATGTAAATATATCCAGCCCCGGTGTATGTATTTATACACGAGGTCTGTTGTGTGTGTCTGCAGTGGGTAAGTATGGTTTCCAATGACAACAGAGCAAAGAAAATAAGTAAACAAATAACATCTGTACATTGCGATATTGTTTTAAGAACACAAAATGTATATATATATATATCATAATCCGATGAAGGGATGCAATGGAGGGCTTGAAGTTAAAAGCAAATATCCTTTATTCAATATCCATAAAATGAATCCTGGACAATCACCCGACGTTTCGGCCCCATTAGAGCCTTTTTCAAGGGTGCAGGGATACAAACAGCATGACAGATTTATAGTAAAATACATAAAGAAATGACTCACCCAATTATAACACGCACGGAGCCCTAATAAGGCTCTAATGGGGCCGAAACGTCGGGCGATTGTCCGGTATTCATTTTATGGATATTGAATAAAGGATATTTGCTTTTAACTTCAAGACCTCCAGTGCATCCCTTCACCTGTTTATGCTATCTATTCAACTTGGGATTTCTGCACAGAGACTCATTTACAGCAGAGGGCTGGCTTCCCACAGGCAACACATCAGTATATGTATGTATATATATATATATACAGTTGTGTTCAAAATTATTCAACCCCCAATGCTGTAAAGGGTTTTAGGGAATTTAGTGTACATTTGTAATTGTATTCAGAATGAAATCCTACAAGGACTTTTTAAAGAACCATATGCAACTAAAATGACATCAATTGGTTTTGTAATACAGTAGTAAATGTTTCTTTTGTGAATTCTTCATTGACACAATTATTCAACCCCTTAAAGACTACCACTCTGAGGAACAGAGGTTCATTCAAGTGTTTTCAATCAGGTATTGAAAACACCTGTGGATGTCACGGAGCAGCAATAAAGCATAATAAGCACCAATTAGGCAGCTTTAAAATGACTGTGATACTCAGCTCCTTCTAGACATTTACTGGTGTGGTTACAAACATGGTGAAGTCAAGAGAATGGTCCAGGAAGACAAGAGAAGATGTGATTACTCTTCACAGGAAGGGCAATGGCTATAAGAAGATTGCAAAGATGTTAAACATACCAAGAGAGACCATAGGAAGCATCATTCGCAAATTCAAGGCAAAGGGCACTGTTGAAACGCTACCTGGTCGTGGCAGAAAGAAGATGCTGACTTCGACTGCTGTGCGCTACCTGAAGCGTAGAGTGGAGAAAAGTCCCCGTGTGACTGCTGAGGAACTGAGAAAAGATTTGTCAGATGTGGGTACTGAAGTTTCAGCTCAGACAATACGGCGCACACTGCGTAATGAAGGCCTTCATGCCAGAACTCCCAGGCGCACCCCCTTGCTGTCTCCAACGAATAAGAAGAGTCGACTGCAGTATGCCAAAAGTCATGTGGACAAACCACAGAAGTTTTGGGATAGTGTTCTGTGAACTGATGAAACAAAATTAGAACTGTTTGGGCCCATGGATCAACGCTATGTTTGGAGGAGGAAGAACAAGGCCTATGAAGAAAAGAACACCTTGCCTACTGTGAAGCATGGCGGAGGTTCAATCATGCTTTGGGGCTGTTTTGCTTCTGCAGGTACAGGGAAGCTTCAGCGTGTGCAAGGTACCATGAATTCTCTTCAGTACCAGGAGATATTGGATGACAATGTGATGCAGTCCGTCACAAACCTGAGGCTTGGGAGACGTTGGACCTTTCAACAGGACAATGATCCCAAGCATATCTCCAAGTCCACTAGAGCATGGTTGCAGATTAAAGGCTGGAACATTTTGGAGTGGCCATCGCAGTCACCTGACTTAAATCCGATTGAGAACCTCTGGTGGGACTTAAAGAAAGCAGTTGCAGTGCGCAAGCCTAAGAATGTGACTGAACTGGAGGCTTTTGCCCATGACGAATGGGCGAAGATACCCGTAGATCACTGCAAGACACTTGTGTCAAGCTATGCTTCACGTTTAAAAGCTGTTATAACTGTAAAAGGATGTTGTACTAAGTACTAAGATTGAATGTCACTTGGGGGTTGAATAAAACTGATAATGATGTGAGCACAGAAAAGACATTTGTGGTTATTTCATTATAAATGTTATGTTATATTTGTCTGACCTACACGTGCCTCTTTGATTTAATTGTAAGCAAGATGACTGAATGATCAAAATCAATGTCAAACTGGCCAAAACACTCAATTTCAGTGGGGGTTGAATAATTTTGAACACAACTGTATATATATATCTCTATTTATCCAGGACATACATTGAGATTTCTCTCGTTTTCAAGTATCCTTCCTGGTAAAATACTTTGCAAATATATATATATTTCTCTCTCAGAGCAGCCAAACTGATATTCGAAGCAACAGTCTACACTTCTAGGCTCAAAGTAGCCAAGAGACCACATGCACAAAAAAAAAGGAAAAGGAAATTAATTCAGGTAAGTATCTAGGTGTCAGAGGCCTTTGTAATGGGGGGACGGGGACACTAGTGAAATACTAGCTACATATTCTATCTAAAAATGCGTCAGTTTAGAGGATAATCGGACAGAAATTAATAAATTCAGACACAAAATACAATTGCGATGATAGAATATTGCAGAATGTGATGGTGGCCATCGTGTTGAGATCTGGATACCTGGCTTGTGATTGCAGAGATGTTCCTAGCACACTGATCAGTGTTGGAATGAAGCTTTTGCTGCTCTCATGAGACAGGATTAAAAAATTAACCCCTCATGGACTTGAACAGTGACTATGTATGCACATTCCCTGATGGAGACCAAAAAATCCCTCATAAATACATTCAGGTGGGTCTATAACCATTTTTTATAGAATAGATAGGCCAAATTACATGTCTAACCTATTTCAGAAATGGGGTAAATGTGAAACTTTCATTGAGCCCCCTGGAGTATAAGGTTTTAAGCATGAATTCAGTACGTTTCCCGTTGTTGCAACTTTTTGTCAAGGTCCCCACCCCTGTCTCCCAGATTGACTTCTCAAGCCCCATATATCGAAGGCCTTCAGAGTTGTTGTCATGGTGGATCTTGAGATGTGGGGATACAGAGGTTTCCCTGGGGTAACTCACTGACCTTATATGTTCGAGAATCCTGATCTTAAACTTGCGTGTGGTTTTCCCAACATACAGTTGATTACAAGAACATTTGATGAGGTATACTAGTCCCTGCGTGTTACATGTGAATCCGTATTTTACGTGAAACATTTGGCTTTGATTATAGTCCTGAATATTAGAGTTGTGCACAAAAAAAAATGTTTTGGGTCGATTTCTTAAATTTTTTTAGTTGGTTTCGGCGCGTTCGTTATGTTACCGTGATCCATATTTCAGATTGAATTAGTAATTCGTATCTTATTTATTTATTTATTATTATTTATTTTATTTATTTATTTTTTTGTTTCGTTTTTATTAGTTATTTTGTTATTTTGGAATGTGAAACAGATTTATTAATTACTTAATCCCCCTGTCCTTGGTGCTGAAATATATTTCAACACCAAGGACAGCAGCTCTGCGGAATTCCGGATCAAAAGATACCCCTATCCTTGGTGAAATAGGTTTCAGCACCAATAACAAGACAGCAGCAAAAAGCAGCCAGACTGAAGGAAAGAAAAAAAAAACATGCTGCGTTCGACAAAGAAAAAAAAGCCTCATTTTAAAATAATTGGGAATGCAAATATTTCATAAAAAAAATTAAAATACTCAAATAATAAAAAAATCAATAAATAAAAAGGCTCTTTGCTGCAAATGAAAAGAATAGACAGTTCAATAAATATTTAATAAAAACAAGGATTTTTTTTAAACCTGTCTAAAGAACCACTGAAAATCAGGGCATTTCACTGACCTTTCGGTGCTGTTCGGCATTCTCTGAATAGATTAACCATTGCTTCTCTATGGGGAATTTCACTGCCGTCGAATCACACCAAACGGCACCATGGCGATGTCCATGGTCTGTGGTGCTGAATACAACAGATGCAGCACCACGGACAATGTGCGAGGACGCGGTGTTGAAATTGTGAAATGTTATAACAAATTGCTTCGTAAAAACAGAATCCGTTCGTTATATTCCGTTTCGTTTTCGTTCCATTTTGGATGAAACCGATTCATTATTTTGTAAGTGCTTCCGAAATACAAATCGTATAATTTTCCCTGAATTGCGACTCGAAACGAAACGCACATATCTATGTAATATAAAAAGATTCAAATCAGGATTGATCTAATGATCCTTTATAGATACACACATTCCTTAATTATTAATCACAATTAGGTCTTTCCAGCTTTTTAGGAGACAGAAACTGGATCTGGGGATAT
Source organism: Leptobrachium leishanense (assembly GCA_009667805.1). NCBI lineage: Eukaryota > Metazoa > Chordata > Amphibia > Anura > Megophryidae > Leptobrachium > Leptobrachium leishanense. The sequence continues at coordinate 43,413,926 of CM019064.1, forward strand.
TCTTTCCTCTAGATACAGTGGCAAGAAAAAGTATGTGAACCCTTTGGGATTACGTGGAGTTTTGCATGAATTGGTCATAAAATGTGCTCTGATCTTCATCTAAGTCACAACAATTTGAAAAACACAGTCTGCTTAAGGCTAGGGTCAGACTAGCGCACTTTAAACGTGCGTTATGGCGCACTTAATTACGGCCGCACTAGCAGCAAATGACGGGCAATGACGGCCAATATACGAAGTACGGTCGCACGAAAGTCCGTCCGTGCAACGCAAGTGGCAAACGAACGCATTTTGTCGAACGTGAAACCACTAGTACGGTCATACAGAGTGCGCTGCGTCCACTAGCGGCGTGTTTGCGTGATTTGGAGATGTCAGACACTGCTAATGTCCGGCCAATATAACGTCCAGATGCAAAAGTGTTTTATTGATGATCCGTACAAAATCACGAACGCAAATGCACATCGTATGACCGCTATCGCGTACTCCGTGAAAAAATGCGTCCATTCGTTCGAACGCACTTTTTCACAGACAACGTGAAAATGCGTTCGACTGACCCTAGCCTAAAATAATACAACACAAACATTATATGTTTTCATGTGTTTATTGAACAGAACATGTAAACATTCACAGTGCAGGGTGGAAAAGTATGTGAACCCCTAGCCTAATGACTTCTCCAAGAGCAAATTGGAGCCAGGAGTGAGCCAACCTTGAGTCCAATCAGTGTGATATTATTGGATGTGTTGCTGAAAGTTGTGCTGCCCTTTAAAAACACACACCAGTTTTGGGTTTACTGGTTTCAAGAAGCACTGCCTGATGTGAACCATGCCTCGCAGAAAAGGGCTCTCAGAAGACCAACGATCAAGAATTGTTGACTTGGATGAAGCTGGAAAGGATTACAAAAGTATCTCCAAAAGCCTTGATGTTCATGTGTCCACGGTAAGACAGACTGTCTACAAATGGAGAAAGTTCAGCACTGTTGCTACTCTCCCTAGGCGTGGTGGTCCTGTAAAGATGACTGCAAGAGCACAGCGCAGAATGCTTAATGAGGTAAAGAAGAATCCTAGAGTGTCAGCTAAAGACTTACAGAAATCTCTGGCACATGCTAACATTTTTGTTGACACATCTATAATAAGGAAAACATTAAACACGAATGGAGTTCATGGGAGGATACCACGGAGGAAGCCATTGCTGTCCAAAAAGCATATTGCAGCACGTTTGAAGTTTACAAAAGAGCACCTGGATGTTCCACAGCACTACTGGCAAAATATTTTGTGGACAGATGAAACCAAAATTGAGTTGTTCGGAAAAAACACACAACACTATGTGTGGAGAAAAAAAAGGCACAGCACACCAACATCAACACCAACATCAAAACAGTAAAACATGGCGGAGGGAACATCATGGTTTGGGGCTGCTTTGCTGCCTCAGGGCCTGGACGGATTGTTGTCATTGATGGAAAAATGAATTCCAGAGTTTATCAAGACATTTTGCAGGAAAACGTAAGACCATCTTTCCGCCAACTGAAACTCCGCAGAGGATGGGCGATGCAACAGGACAATGACCAAAGTATATAAGTAATTCAACAAAAGAATGGCTTCAACAAAACAAAATACGCCTTCTGGAGTGGCCCAGTCAGAGTCCTGACCTCAACCCAATTGAAATGCTGTGGTATGACCTTAAGAGAGCGATTCACACCAGACATCCCAAGAATATTGCTACACTGAAACAGTTTTGTGAAGAGGAGTGGTCCAAAATTACTCCACAAAACACAAACACTGAGGAAGGGGCCTCGTCCCCGAAACGTTTGTGTTTTGTGTTTTTTCTAGTAAAAGTGGTGACACTAGTGCACCTTTTATCAGCAGCGCTGGAGGTCTGTCTTTTTTACTTCAGTGTTACAATTTCTTTACCCCAAGGTTGGATGCCGTTTGGGGATTAACCTTTTCAGCTGCAGCATTACTTCTGATTTATATTTTCAGGTCATATAGAAGACCTGACCCCAGTAACCTTTTTCTCTTTGTAGTCGACTACTTGTGCGTCCATTAAACTTTTTTTCTGGGGTGAATTATTACCAACATGTCATTTTCTGAGATTGCCGGATTTACCACTAATCGAGCGGACACTTTTGCCTATACTCAACAGCATCTGGATTCCTTAGTGGACACTGTTGTGACTACAGGAGCAGACTTTCTATATGGCATAGATACTATTACCCTTATGAGGAAATTGGAATCTCTTATCAAAAAGGAAATTATCAATTACATCAATCTACACTTCTGGAATATTTGAAAACAAAGAGGATTCCAAGGGGCTTGGGTTCTCCATTTACACCTACGTTGTGTAAAAATAACGCGAATCATAATAAGCGCTGGTACCAGATATTAAATAAGTGCTCCCTGGACCTCATTGCTCTTACCATCAAAAGTGTGGGTGAAGAATTACAGGACGTTTCTAAAGACATTTCTGACACAAAGACACATATTACAACTACTTTGATGACTTGAGAAATTGGAGCAATTGTTGCACGAAATTGATATTAAGAATGATAAATTTAGAAAAGAAATCCAGACTATAAAAATTAGAAAATTTAGAAGAGATACTTTGGATTATCAGTATAATCGAGTATACTCATGGAGAGCCATTATGAAACAATATAGAAAATCTAAAACAAAAAACTCCAGTACACTGGATAGAGATACAATATCATCAGCTTCTGAGAGTGATTCGACTGCATCAATATCTGCGGTTCCTTTTTTAGAAGCAGGCCAAGGAAAAGAGGACGGAGGGGGTCAGGTACCTCCAGAGAAAACCCTGATTACCAGGAGCAAGTCCAAGGACATAGGAGGGAAGCAGCAAGAGAGAGACAAAAAACAGGAGAAGGGGTACTTAATTTGTCTGATATTGTGCTTACTTCGGACCAGACTATGGTCTTAAATAAAGGACTTAATTACTCGGTGATTGATAAAGCGGATACATTTTCTGTTCAAGTTGACTTGCATAAATTTTTCAGAGTCATTAATCTTAAAATCTTTTTTTCAGACCCCCAACACCAGCAGTCAATGCTGCTGCAAAGAGCAGACAATGATCCTTCTGCAGATGCCTCGTCACCTAAAACAGATAAATTTCACCTTGAGGTTTGTAGACCGAAGAGTCAGTTTTTTCCTATAGTTCCTAACCCCTCATCTCTAACCTTTATGAACATTGTGAAACAAGAAATGGAGACTTTATCTTGGAAACAGGATTCATTAAAACATAATATCTCTATTAGGGAAAGGAGAGCTTTAAGGGAACTGGGTTCTAATAAAAAAATCACAATCAATCCCGCTGATAAGGGGGGTTTGATTGTGATACAAAACACAGAGGAGTATCATTGTGAGGTGATGAGACAACTGTTAGATAGAAATAATTACAAAATATTAAAATCTAATCCTACGATTCAAATAATTAGGAGTATTAGAGAAGTTGATAATACAGCATTTGAGGAGGGGATAATTTCTGATAAAGTTGGTAAATTTCTTCAGAATAAATCACCCACTATACCGGTGTTTTATACTTTCCCAAAAGTTCATAAGGGCATTTTTCCACCACATGGTCGACCTATAGTTGCAGGTACGGATTCAGTTTTTCAACCACTGGCCATTTTCATTGATCAATTTTTACAGCCATTGGTATCAAAGGCCAGATCCTATATTAAGGATACTAAGGATTTTCTTTTGAAATTGCAAGACATGACTTTACCACAGGAATCCATTTTTGTTACACTCGATATCAATAGTCTCTATACTTCTATACCCCATAATGAAGGACTTTCCTCCATTAGGTGCCATCTTTCATCTGCACTGCTCTCTGGTGGGCTAGTTGATTTTCTCATGGCCCTATTGGGCATAGTTCTCAAAAAGAACTATTTCAGATATGGTACGATTTTTTTATGAACAAATTAAGGGTACGGTCATGGGTGCCAATATGGCGCCAGCATATGCTAATTTGTATATGACTACATTTGAAGATATACACATCTGGTCTAATAACCCTTTTTTGGAAAAAAATATTTTGCTGGTTCCGCTATATTGATGATTTTTTCTTGATATGGCAGAGGACTAAACAGGAACTTCTTGACTTTGGGGTCTTTTTGAATTCTAGGAACTCCAACATTACCTTTTCAATGGAATCTGATCAATCAGTAAATTTTTTAGACGTTTTAGTCTATAAAGAGTGTGATTAAAATAGCTACTGATTGATATACAAAGCCTACTGATGCTAACAGTTTGCTTGATTTTTCCAGCTTTCACCCTTTTGGACAAAGGACATCTATCCCATATAGTCAGATGTTACGGGTGAAACGTATTGATAGTGACGAGACCAAATTTGACTTTAGACTCCAGTCTTTGAAATCTAAGTTTCGTGAGTAGGGGTACAGCAGGCGGATACTCAATCAAGCTCAACAGAAAGCCTCAAGCATTACCAGGGAAGAATTCCTCAGCGATATTCCCCGGAGGAGACTTGATCGTATCCCCTTTGTAAGTACTTCTTCATCACTTACAAATGATATCAAGAGGATCATTAGATCCAATTGGCGTATTCTACAAAGTGACAGGGAGGTTGGCCATCTATTCCCTAATACCCCTATGTTTGCTATGCGTAGAAAGAAAAATATACGTGATCATGTGGTCAGAGCTGATATTCAACCTAAATCCAGACAAACCTTTCTATCCACTCCTGTGCATGGCACCTATTCTTGTTTACAATGTATTCATTGTAACAGTATTATAAAGGGAGATACTTGTATGCATCCACGATCTGGGGAGAGTATTAAATTAAGAGTTTTTTTTACCTGCCAATCAGATTTTGTTGTCTATTTACTAAAATGTCCTTGCGGTCTGGGATATGTGGGGAAAACCACTAGACCCTTCAAAGACCGTATTTCTGAACATAAAACGTCAATTCGTAATCCCACATCTGATCTTCCGGTGGCGAGACATTTTAGAGAAATGAGACACAATTGCTCAGCCTCAATATAAGGGAAGCTGGTGTAAAGTGGAAGGGGGGAGCACTTCAGTAGTGGTACACAGCAATTCATCGGTTTGCTTTCCTTCAGCTCTCTCCACAAACTGAACACTCTGTGCTGTGCGGTGAGGGAAAGAAAAACCTTATAAGAACTTCACGTTGTTGCTGTGTTTTGGCGCCCTAGAAGACGTGGCAAAATGAGTCCTGTTACAGTAATAACTCTATGCTCTCCCAGACGGACGTCCATAATGTAGTCTGTTATGGGTGGCGTTGTTCGACGTTTATCTCCCTACAGGAGGCCTATGATCATGGTGGCGATCTCCCGTTGTTGTCTTGGTGCACGGTGAGGCAAGAAGCGTCGGGTTACTGTGGCGATGTCCTGAATAAGAATTATCACCCGCAGTTGGGGGAGTGACCTTGATTGGCCACACTTACCACATTATTACTGATACACCTCACATTGGCTGGAGAGGCTGTGGCGGTACGGCATGTAAATCACGGATTCAGCTACTGCATCTCAAAGCATCCTTGATGAGCTGAGCAGCGAAACGCGCATGTTTGAAGGGGGACAGAGAAGGCTTATGTTATTAGTGATATTGGTGTCATTTTTGTAAAAATCTATTGACACCTGAGCTAGCTTGGTGATATTGTTTTATGATTTCCCTTGAGGAGACCTTGACAGACTGTTAAAACTTGCTTTCTAAATATTACTACTATTAGGGCGAGCTCTTTTCTTTAAAGGATGAATTTATTTAGGTCTGGCACAATCATGTAGATTCAATGAAGCACTTGCAAATATAAGATATACAATCCTATATATATGATACAGATAAAATGTCTTTGCGCCGGATTCCCTCACCGGAGCGGCTACAATCACCAGATGTATAAAACATAACAAGAGAAAAAGTGTCATCTGCGCTTATCCCTATAACACCGTGTGAATATATATATATCTCTTTTGCAAGACGTATCCTTTCCCCTTATAAATCTGTGAGGACACTAGTATCTGATGTCTCACATGATTTATCATGACGTAGTCCCTCTCCAGTAATATGCATTTTATCTGACATAGCGACACTACTATAGAGATTAGGATTTGGATTATCTAATATATATGCTGTATCAGTAGGGTTTCATGTATGTCTAGGGAGCTACAGGCACTTCTTTCAATATGTTTTTAGCCATTTTGTTATGATTTGTTGTTGTGTATACATCTTCTTGCTACCTCGTGTTGATCTTTATGAAACAAGTAAACTTTATGTTTTAATGTTCTTTCTATGGTCCATAAATTGGAGCCCCCTAATGGGTGCTCTTGATTTTCACACTTTTGAGACCGCTTTAGAATAGGGCAGGGGTCAGCAACCTTGGCTCCCTGATGTTTTTGGAACTACATCTCCCAAGAGTTCAGTCACCGAATAGGCTGACTGAACCACATGGGTAACATAGTTCCCAAAACATCAGGGAGCCAAGGTTGCTCACCCCTGGTCTAAGGTTATCCCCTCAGGTAGCCTCCTATAATGGGAATTCCTGTTTGTTAGACCCTCCTATTTGCCCCATTGTCATTTCTATTTTCCCACGTTAGATCATCAAATCTCTGTGGTTATATATGCTACAAGGTGCTCTTAAAAAATAGAAATTAAGTACATTCTACTGCATTTTTCTAAGGAAATTTACATTTTTAACCAAAAATAGAAATATGTGCATTTTTCTTCTGTATTAGTTTTCGTCTACTTTTTAATTTCATTACTTGTACATGATCATCTTTAGTATCATTGGAAAATATATACTCTGGCATTTCAAACGACAACTCACTTTACCATGTACGGTATGTGAAATAGGAGACAAAGGGGTCCAATTGTCCCCTGTATCATCCAAAGTGGGATTTGCAGTTTAGGAAGGACAATTGCCCCCCTGTGATGCCCCCCTTCCTGAATCCACCATTGTATCAAGCAAAAAAAGTGTAAATCTCGACAGCATGAGTCACTCATTAGAGAATAAAGCCAAAGATGAATAAAATCTATCAATAATATAAACAAAACAATACTATCTCTCCTCCAAACTTTATAGTTGGCACAGTGCAGTCAGTCAATTTTCCCCTGGCATCTTCAACACTCTAACTCGCTCATCAGACTGGCAAACAGTGAAGAGTGATTTGTTTCTCCACAGAACATGCTTTCATCGCTGCAGAGTCTATTGACGGCTTGTGTTACACCAAAGTTATAAAACTGTCATCAAGAGTGAAGGTGTGAAATGAGTGTGTGTGTTGATAAACTCAAAACAAGGTGAAACGATTGCCCTTATCGGCACCAGATAACAGAAATGCAACGACACATTGAGCGAGTCCTCCACACCCCAGCAGGAAAGCGAAGGGTACATGTAGGTTGCATAAAACGTAGATATGGAGATACTGGGAACATTCGGAATCCTGTATCTCCTAAAATAGGATTGCATCTCAGGGGGGAAAATGCCCCCTCTGTCCCCCTGAAATATGCCACTGTGTCAGGTGAAAATGAGTAAATCGCGACAGCATAAGATTTCTGCAATAGGGAATAAAGCCAAAGGTGAATAAAATATAAAAACAAGAAGACTAGTGGAATATAGTGGATGTTCAGTTTATTCCTTCCATTCTGCGATACACAGTTCTTAAAAGCAAAGGGCTTACATAGGGTTAAAAAAAGATGTGCGTCTATCAAGTTCAACCTTTCACGCATCACCTACTGCTCTTGATCCAAAAGAAGACAAAAAAAACCCCAGTCTGAAGTGTTCGCCTAATAAGGAACACACTGGGGAAAAAATTCCTTCTTGACCCCGGAATGGCGGTCGGCTTTCTCCTTGGATCAAGCGGATTTTACCCACATGTTAAATATTATAACCCTTTATATTCTATTTTTGGAGGAATTCATCCAGTTATTGCTTAAAAGTCTGTACCGACTCTGGCCCAACCACCTCTTAATGTATTTTAGTCAGCTTTCTTTTCAGTTTAGTCCTCCCAATGTAAGAGCCAGTCAAAGTTCTTGAAGGCCTCTTGTTGTCTATCCGTCAGACTTGGCTTCCCTGGAGGTGTCAACACAGGAGCCTCGGATGTACAGCTGATATCAAAATTTCTGGTGTCTTCTGGGCCGTCAATGACTGGAACAAATGGAGGCTTTACATTCCTTGCCAACAGTTCAATCCAATTTATTCCCTGTTAAAAAAAAGATAAAAAGTTAATTTAAAAAAAGAATTTACAAAACCATTAATATGCGTCACTACATCAGTTAACAAATTAAAAGGTATTGTAAGGCAGGGATCTGGAAAACTTTGCAAAAATAAAAATTCTCTAAAAATAGCAACAAAAAAGGGAGAAATGACTAAACTGTTTCTGAAATTAATGACACAGTTGGGATAGTAAAGAAGGCACAGACGTACTTCGAAGAAGAGGTGCTGTTTGATGTCTTCCGCGCCTTTCTCACTTCCGCCAAGGCGCTGCTTACAATCTCTATTCAAAAGCTGAAAAATAAAAAATAAATTAAGCATGCAATTTTTATTGATAGGGTTTTGTATCGTTTGCTTTAATTATCTCTTATTCTAGATATTAAAGAAGACATCATGGTGTAGAAATTCATTGAGATAAACGCATCCTCCAAATACTTAACATCATCTCACACTTGACCCGTCACCCCACTCTCACATTTTATATTGGTTTGTATATATCTATATACATGGTAAGAAAGCAAATTATACAACAAACGCTTATGCCGGCTCTTGAATACGGAGATGTAGTGTATGCAGCTGCCCCGCAAACACACCCTCAGAAACTTACTACATTCTATAACTCATTCTGTCGCTTTGGGCTACAATGTAACTACATGACCCACCATTGTGACATGTTAAAAGAGCTTAACTGGCCGTCGCTGGAATCTAGACGCACTCTTCACCTTTCCAACCTGGTGTTTAAGAGATTTTCTGGGAAACTACCACCCTACCTGTATAGACTGCTTCCCCCAGCAGTTCCCTCATCCTATAACCTCCGATCCAGGACCTGCACCTTACTTGCTGTGCCACAATACAAAAAGAAAGTGTCTCGATCTTCATTTTCCTACAGAGCACCGCAAGTATGGAATAACCTCCCAGACACCATTAAATCTTCCCCCAGTCTTAAGTCACTCAAGAGCTCCCTATTAATATACCTCAATACAGAATGCACCTGTAAACATGTAACATAGTGACTATTTACTACATATTTATTTTCTGTTAATCTGTATATATTGTGTTTTGTTTTTAATATCTTGCATTTATTACTTTGTATTGCTGTAACGACTAACATTTCAATGTTCTTGAACCCAGGGCATACTTGAAGACGAGAGAAATCTCAAAGTATCCTTCCTGGTAAAATACTTTGCAAATAATGAAATATATTGGCCAGGATTTAGAGAAGCAGGATAATTATCATAAACATATATATGAATTATTGTGACAAAGAAACATACGATTGAATACCTAAATAAATGCATTACAGTGTTGGGCTTACTGCAAAATGTCAGAATTTCCTACTGAAATGATGGAAAGTTAGATCATTGATAAAGCAGCACATTAACAGAACTGATGTAAATATAAATTTAACACCAGGGAACCTCCAATCTCGAGATCGGAGGCAGTATAGGTACAGCTAAAAAAGGCACATCCCTCTCTTTTTTGCTGCTCCTTACACTAGATAAATGGCTTTACTGTCATTTATTGCTGAATTGTTTATCCTTATCATTTCATACTTTTAAGTATTTATTTTATATACTTTCTTTTATTTACTTGTTTCTTTATTAATCCTTCCCATCCCATTTTCTTCCCTTGTTGGATTCAGCTCTTAATGTTTGTTCTATTTCCATTTGATCCTTGCACCTCATTCAAGCTAGGGTACCCTTTGCTACTTTTCCATGTTCCATATTGGTTGTCTTCCCCCTATTTTCCCTTCAAAGATAAGAGTGAAACCGCATTCCCATCTGTTTCCATTTCCTTTTACCCTTGATCTTAAAGCCGCTCCAAAGAAAGAAGATTTTCTGCTGATGTAAAGAGAGAATTAGGATGAACTAATCATGTGTCGGCAACTTACAGCTTTCAGGATTGACTTGGTGCTCGGAGATGTTGTGCGAGGGTATTTAATTTTCTTACGGAGGATGTTTTTTTCCAGCTCCTTACGCTCATCACCTTCGATTGGATACTAAACAGGAAGAAACATGTATAGAAAATATGAGTTAAAATAATTTTAGCTCTTAAATTAGTAGTATTGTAAGATGTTTAACCAATTCATTTACTCGATCTTTAAAAGAACCATAAGAGGCCTACCTGCCCTCGCTAATCACCAAATACACCCCAGCCCACTCCCTAAGATCAACTAGTGACCTGCACCTAACTTTTCCCCGTATCACCTATTCCCATGATAGACTGCATGATTTCTCAAGTGCAGTCCTATCCTCTGGAACGCCCTCCTTCAAACGGTCAGACTTTGCCCTAGTTTCCCTTCCTTCAAATGCTACATCCTATTCAGGCAAGCCTTCCACCCAACTCCCTAATACACCGCACTGCCCCAACCAGTCCATCACTCTCACCTTGCAGTACCCTCCTTCTCTTTCCACCCTCAACCCTTCTAGATTGTAAGTTCCAACGGGAATAGGGCCCTTATTTCCTCTTGCACTGAATTATCAAAATGTTGTACAGTCGCAATATATTGTAACCCTGTCTATATTGTGCCCATTGTTTAGCGCTGTGGAAAATATCTATATATCTATATCTAAAATGCTCCCTGTTTCTTTTATGCTACAGATTGTCTGAATTATAAATGCAGAAGTGAAAGGTTTAAAGAACAAAAAATGGAAGGAAAGGCTAGGCTTACACGTCCAAGAATCATGATGTACATCAGGACCCCGAGGCTCCACCAGTCCACTGCTCTGGTGTAGGTTTTATGCTTTACAATTTCAGGGGCCATGTAATCAAGCGTGCCACAGAAACCTCCGGTACGGTCTCCAAATCCAATTCCTTAGAGGCAAACAAATAATAAAAATCTTATAGTTTAAAAGGTAAGTCAATCATTTCCTTAATAAATAAATTTTAAGTAAATATTTCAGTAATAAAAATATATGTATGTGTGTGTTTATGGTTATTAAGTTACTTGTTTTACAAATGATGTCTTTCCTCCATTGAGATGGATTTTTTCAGATCTAAAACTATATTTACCTTTTTTACTGAGTCCAAAGTCAGCAATTTTTGCGAACCCCTCCTGGTCTAAGACAATGTTGTTCAACTTTATGTCCCTGGATTTAAAAAAAGATAAAAACGCGTTATTGGTTGATGTTACAAAATGTCCGGTTATACTATTTTTGACCTAAACGAACAATCATGATGTTAAACCTGTTAAAAGCAATATTCTTTGGCGACAGTAAACCCTCGCACCCTTGGAACAGTTAAAGGTTTCGCTTACCTGTGGATTATTTTATTCTTGTGCAGATGTTCCAGGCCGAGAATGACACAGGACGCATAAAATCTAGCTCTGGACTCAGGAAATACTCCAGAGGCATTCATTAGGTTGGTACTGAGGTCGCCACCAGCAGCATACTCCATCACAAAGCAGGCGTGATCTCTGCTATGGAAAGTTGCTAATAAATTGACCAGGAAAGGATGGTGTCCTTCGCTCGCTACTTGGTATACATTTCTTTCATACATAAGGCTGGAAAACAGAAACAAAAAAGTAGGGCGTTTTTACTTTCTCTAATTTAAAAAAAAATAATACATAGGTTTCGAACTGTTTCTGCTTTTTATTACACAGACTCTTTAGTTTTAGTTTTGAGCATAAGTAGTGGTGATTTAAATCCACTGGGCAATATTGCTTTCTTAACGCTAACGATAGCACGCGGCTGCATGAACGTTAAAATTTGGTTAAGTGGCCCTGGCGTTGGCCGCCCGTATTACATTCCGGACGCTAATGGATTTAAAAATTCGTTAGCGCATCGGAGATTGCGCCTTTCAGCGAAAGCTTACTGTACATTGCGCTCCCTATACATAACATGGAAAGTGCAAAGAGTTTAATTAGAGTTAGGATTAAAAAAATCCTAACGCTAATTACGCCCTCTGATGAGAACAGCAGCTTGATCTGCCTCTTCTGGCCGTAGGGAGCAGAGTGAGACTGGAGAAAAGAGTCCCAAATCACTCGGCGGACTTGTGGGATCTCACGAGAGGCGAGATCCTGCAGGTCATGTGACCCGGCAATTGGAGCCTCAATGGAGTCCTATGGATTTCAGGAGGGGATGCACGGGGCAGTGCATTAGCATTGCCTCTTGTATCCTCTGGCTTAGTGCTGCGTTACGGGGCAGGCTGCTGGATTAGTGCCTGCCCCGTAATATGGAGCTAAAATAGGGAAACTAAGGCAAATCATGCAGGAACAGGTTTTCCTCCTTAATGTCCCCGTTTTAGCGCCATGTTTGTAAGATTGCCCAATGTGTTTCTGTGAAAATACAGCAATATTGCTATGATACTGGTTAACTTTACATTTTTTTGAGGACATACAGAACTACCAACAAGCAATATAAGTTTAATTGTAAATTGTCTTCTCTTACTGACCTCTGAATGTCGCTTAAATAAATTATTCGTGCTTTCTGCATCGCCTTTATAGCAAACATTTTCTTTGTTTGCCGGTGTTCTGCGAGCAGCACCTGAAATCACAAGATATAGTTAGTGTTGTATTGAATTTGGTAAGACAGCTTTTAAATGAATCAAGTTGGAATTCTCTATCATACTTACTTTGCCAAATGAGCCTTTGCCCAGGAAGGCGCAACAACGAAAGTCCTGCAGGTTCATTGGCTTGATTATCTCTTCTGGATCCGTTGGTTTTTCATCTGCTGGAAGGACAATGTTCACCAGATCGGACACTGCAGGCTCACTGGTTGCTTTCTCCACTTGTTCAGATCCCTGAAAAAGAAACCCAAACAATATCAATTTAAGAAGAACCGAAAACCTATGTTTTCCATTATGCATTCCTTCTTGCATGTTTGATAGTGAATTGTGTGCATTACATGGGAAAACCGATCATTTGTAAATCACAATAAAGTAGCTGTACATCATGTTTCTGGGCACACTTTAATTTGTGGGACAGAGGAAAAATAACAGAACAAGAAAAATAGGTGCAATGATTTGGAGTTAATAAATCTTGCAGTGCATCAATCTGTTGAAACAATTGCAGAGCATAAGGAAGTGTGTCAATACATTGTTATAACCCATAAAGTTACTTGGATACCCTATGGTTTTATTACTTTTATAGATAAACTTTTTTATTTCTAGATTCTATAGAGTCTAGGCTTCATAAATCTACAGGACAAAATATAGTATAAAACTGCTCATATGCGCTCTCCTCTGCTATTATACCTATAATCTCTTATTAAGTTATTTACACTGATATCTAATGGGTGTGTTTGGCTGTGAAGATGACCAAATGGGTTTAATCTTGTTAGAATAACATAAAAGAATAAAACCTGTTGATCCCTTAATTCTCCACATATAATTCATTTCATTGCAGTTTGGAATATTTGCAGGGTCAGTGTAACGAGCGCTCTGCAGACTCGTTCATTAGCAGGACTTTACAAAGTACAAAAGCTCATTCACTTACACTGGAGGAACAAAATGTTGTGCTCAACAGTAAAGGAAAGGGTTCTTTACTCTAATAACAATAAAACTCTGGAATTCTCTGCATTAAAATGTGTTTTGTTTTCTCTAATTGAACTGATGTCTTTAAAAAGGTTAACCCTTTCGCTGCTGAGGCGTTTCACGCCTCTGTGCTGAGGTCATATTTACCGGTTTCGCTCATCATGTTTAAACGTGTTTTGAAGGCTTATTTTAGTATATGACCCAGACATATTATATATCGTTCTTTCCGTCAGACTCGGCAGATTAATAATATGTCATTATTATATGTATACGTCATGACCTGTCTGTATATTATAACAAAAAACGCAATAAAATATGAATTTTCAATAATTTACAACGTGTAAAGTGTATTTTTTTCACATTTTAACATGCGAGCAATTGCGGTTATATTTTGTATGGGGTACGCTTGTTAAAAAAATTAGAGATGGGGTCTCGTTACATTTCTTTTTGGGGGAAATTACGCGATTTTTAACAAACGCACTGCATACAAAAATCGTTAGTGCAGCATCATTGTTCACATTATAATTGAAATGGGAACAATATTGCTGCATTAACAAACCAAAAAAAACAAAAAACTTGTTTATTTTTTTTTAATAATTTTTTTATTTTTATTTTTATTTTTAATTTTAATTTTTTTTAAAAAAAAAAACTTTTTTCACAGTCGTGTTTGGTATCGTTGGAACGGCCATGCTCTGGCTGATCCAACAGTACCAAACTTTAACCCTTAGCTGCCACGGATCGGGAGATAGGGGGTTCGTTGGAACCCCCTATCTCCACCGTTGGTGGCAGCTAGGGGTTAACTCCAGGACTGGCGTCATCGTGCTATGCACGATGACGCCAGTCCTCAGGGCGAGTTCCCGGAGGCTTGGCCGACATCCAAGATGTCGGCCAGCTCCGGCAAAGGATGACGAACCGGCGCTTTTCAGCGCCGATTCGTGATCCGGCTCCCCAGGGGTTAATGACAGCCACCGTTTGGAAGGGCAGGCTGTGCCCTTCCAAGCGGTGCCTGTCTTAACCCCCTGCTCCCCGGCGATCGGGAGGGAGAGAGGTCCGAAGGACCTCCCCCCCTTCCCTTTCAGGCGCCTTCTCCGCACATGCAGGGGGGCGCCTGAATTAGATGTCATCGCGTCGCCGCGATGACATCTAATGTCCCCGCCGGGCTCCCGAGTGCTGGGCTGACATCCAAGATGGCAGCCCGCACCGGGGGGGCGCAGCAATCCGCCGGAATCCTGAGCGCGTCCGTAGCACAGGAGAACCACTTGGCGCGTCCATAGCAGCCAAGTGGTTAAAGCATGATGTAAATGGATGTATGTATTAAAATGTTATATGCATCAAATTTTGATCTGCAGAGATATCTTATTACCATTACGGAATAACAAATGATTTTTCTCCCTTTTTGGAACAAGTGGGAATCCAAGTTTTTTTTTAAAATTTCCTTTGGATCAACGGCAGCATTGGGAATGTACAGATGATTGAATCTGATCAGACAGTACAGTACTATTACTATATAATTGATATATATTTACCTGAACAAGTTCTTTCTGGCTTCTTGCACTCACACTTGTCTCAGGTCGATCAGAATGAGCAGGATATTCCCCAAACTCAAGAATGATGTCTGACATTGAGATGGGAAATCCTCTAGCTGTCGTTGCTGGTACGAGTTCTAGTTCACTGTTAACGACCAGCCGAAGATCTTCTTTGTCACATTCATGATCGTATTCTGAGACCGGAAGCTCCCTTTTGGAAGGAAGAAAAGCAAATTACATTTAATATGATATTGCTTTAATAAATTGATACAATAGTTTTTTTAAATCTTTAAAAGTCTGTTTATCGTGTTTTAAGATGTAACTTCTATCTATCCAGTATTATAGGCACCCACATCATCAAAATCAATTCAAGCTTCAAAAACCTGGACCTCAAGCATATATTTACTATACAAATAACGTGTGATGCTTAATGAATTCTTAGGGGACACTTCATGGTGTGATGCTCAGTGGAAGGCTCTCCATGTCACTATCTAGGAGATGCCAAAAATAGACATAAGAGGCTAAGTTAAGTAAAGCAGCAACTTCCTCAGTGAGGATAATGCCCAAGAAAGAGAACAAGGAGCTAGTAAAATACTGAAAGAGAAAAACATCCTTTGATGTTTAGTATTTGTTTACTATTAAATCTACTTGTCACTGTTTTAGACCATAGATTTTCCCAAATTAAATAAATTTTTCTTATTTCTTCTCAAAATAATATTTAGTCAATTGTAATGTTAGAAATAATACTTAAAAAACAGAGAAGTTAATACCATGCTATGGGAGACGTGTGCAGGATATGCTCTTCCTCCTCTGACAATGAAACAGCCTCAATATTGATGTTTGGATGAAGAGCTTCAAGAAGGGCTTCTTCTACATCACACTGGGCGTTTAGGTCTTGTAAACGCCTGTAGAGAGCCTCTAGTCTTGTGTTGGACTCTGCCAAGAAGACTTTCACACTTTTTAGGTGCTTTTTCTTCTCTACAGCTTTCAGAAGCTTCTCCGCTCCTTCCTTCATCTTTATCTCTACGGCTATTTCATGTTCGAGGTTCTTTTTCTCAACATCGGCGTTCTGATGGAACGGAGGGTCTGCGATGTTTAGTGACCCTCGGATACCCGCTGGGGAGCTGATGGGGTATTCTAGATGATTGTGAAGGAAAATAAGAAAGCAAAGTTATACAGATAAATTTATTACTATTACATATTCCAGGTCAACACATGCATAGGAAAATTACATTTAAAGATAAAGAACAAATACATCTCTTAAAAAATGTTATCTGGATAATGATTTAAAATATCCCCAGGCAGGGTTGTAAGTTGTGGAAATGTACTGTGTGACGTCTGATAGCCGGTATACAGAGGCTTACTCGCTATAATAGAGTGTAAATATTGAGATATTGAATTGCTAGTATTTTGCTATAAAAACCGCAGTAACACTGTTACAATTCTGCCTAGCGACCCATATGTTAGTACATTGTGGTGGTGACTTTTTAGTCCCATATAAAGGAGACCAGGATAGGTTTGGCAATAAATAAGACCTGCCAGTGTTACCGATATTGGGAAAGTTGTGAGCAGTTTTCGGTCCCAATACAAGGAGACCAGGACATAACTTGCATAACATCAAAGCAACAAAGTGTGTGTTATCATGCACATATGGCCCACCCAGGGTTCGCTCATAAATTGTGAATTGTGTTACAACATATTATCTATATGGTCTCAGAATCAGGAAATTGGTATATCTCCAAGATTGTATATACAGCGATCGAATAATCAGTGGTCCCATGCTAACGAGACCCCATTTAAAAACAACTGATGGTCCCATATTTTGGAGACCCACTTTCGGAATATATACATTACTAGATCATGCACCTATGAATTGAATTAAGGATACTATTCCATAACTTAAGAGGGGTGATTCCCCTAGGAGTACCTATTAAGTCCCACACAGCATTCACTACGTACCCATTGGGGGTAACCTAAATGAGTGAATGAAGAATATTTAGCTACCATGGGGTTCTAACAAATGTGTTTTTAAACACATTTTAACATAATGTGTAATTATTTAATAAAGAATGTCAATGTCCGAGTGTTGTCACCCGGTACCTATAGTGAGTTTCAAGAATTGTGGAGCACACATCAAAGTCGCCTTTGCCTTTATTGTCTGTGGTTTGAAATATACCTGAACGACGATGCTCGGATCCTCTCTTTAATTCACGATTTTTTTCAAAATCCTAAAGAAAAACAGAAACATTTATATTAGGCCATATGCCAATACTTTGACAGCAGACGAAACGCTATCAGGTAAAAGTCATTTACAAATCCCTTTCTTGAAACAAGGCCGACATGCTATTAAATTTTGTTACATAATAAAGTTATAGACCTCCTGAATTGAAAAATTGTGCAGATATATAGACATGGGGCTATATTACAATCTTCGTGCAAAAACCCTTGCGCAAAGCGTTAAACTTGCCCTCGCAAATCACCGCTGGAATTCCAATCCTCGCGGCTTTTTTCTTCCACTGATCAATTGCGCGCACAAATAGTACGCGTACATATGCAGGCTCAGTGTCGTCAATCTTTGCGCACTCAGTTTTTTGCACCCATTCAGCCAATCAAAATGAAGAAACACACCTATCAAACGCAACTGAATTGCGCCTGGCAGAGGCATCGGAGACTGGTTCTGCGTCTTTGATGAAAAATGAGCACATATGCTACAGTAATAATACACACACACCTGCCATCATCCATTATATTGTTGCTGCATTCCTTTTTATGTGCTTTTTTTTGGGGGGTTAGCCAGGATGTTCAGATATGCAGTTAGCACCAACATTTTTGCAGTTGCTAAAATTATGCGCGCAAAGGCTATGCGGTAATTAGCACGAATAGATTGTAATACCATCCTCGTACCAGCGCAAATTCGCATTTGCGCTCACAATGTTAAGTATAGGACGCGCAAAGTACAGTAAGCTCGCGCAGGTTCACCCGCGGTAGACGATTGCACGCGGTTGTTGCGCTGACTATGTAATACGGGATTAGGCACAAATGGTTTTAACCCTTGCGTTAATGTGTTTTTGCGCTGGTGCAAACGTTTGCGTGAAGATTGTAATTTAGCCCATTGTGTATTAAAAAAAGACTTTAAATTAGTTTTAGCTATCCAGTTAGAGGCTTGATCTTCCCTTACTTGTTTCAAACTAAAGTTTGAGTTAAAATGTCACAGCACTTAGTTAATGAGACTTATAGCAAGAGAAAATAAACACACAATTCTTTTAAACAAAAACGCCAAAAATAGGAAACACTGTGCTTATTCCCCATGTTTGCAACTTCTCACAACTCTGACCTTGAGCAGCAAAACATGACCCTTTGTACTTTGTCCAGAACCTATGATGTCATAAGATGTCACAAAGAGCATCTTGTCATCATCTGACTCAGCTTGGTATGATCTGTTAACATATAATTGTCTAGATTGTTTACATTAAAAGACCAAACATTTTCTAGAAAAAAAATGCTCCGTCTTTTAAATTAACTTCTCACCACCATTTTCCACAGAATATTTATGTGTTTATCATCACGCAATCTCTCTACATAACCAAGGAATCCTTTTTATTGAATAAATAATAATGGTTTGGCAGAGATTTTTAAAAGCAGTAATGGAATTCCCTTTCTTGGAATTTCTTGGAGTTCTAAAGGAACTCTGGAAGAGAGAGTTTTTACTATGTCATTTTTAGAACTTTGACACAATGCATTTTATGGGGCCCATACTTTCTAACTATGCTCTTGATATTAATGAATATAGAGAATCCACAGATAATGTTCACACACAAGTTAATGTGGTATCACATCCTTCTTGTGATGTATTTGGGAAGCACAGTTGGGCTTTTTTTGTGTAGAGAGTATTATTACCAGAAAACAGCAGACTGACGGGATAGAGAAACAAGGAGCTTGTCATTCCAAATTATTAACTAGAGAGCAATGGCTCTTAGCATGTAATATTTACATAGTACACTCCATATCTGCTTTCCACTTCTCATATTAACAAACACATAAAGTCCCCATTAGAGGCTTGTTCTACCCGGACTTGTTTCACAATAAATTTGAAGTTAAAATGTCAGCGTGCTAACTTAATGAGACTTAGAGCAAGAGAAAATAAATACTTTACTTACATCTTTTGAACAAGAAGAACGCCAACAACAGGAAAACTTATTCCCCATGTTATCGAATTCACACTAACTTCTCAAAATCTCTCACAGGTTTTGACACTGAGCTGCAAAACATGACCATATATACCATGCTCTGTATGATGTCATAAAGAGCAGCGTGTCATAAACCTGACTCAGCTTGGCATGATCTGCTAACACATAATGACCTAGATGGTGCGCATTGAGGAGCTGAGAGATTTCTAGTTAAATGTCAATGTTAAAAACCAAATTTTCACTCCAATTTCCCACAAATATGTGATTTTTATAAAGCAAGCTATCTATTTATGCAAAAATTAACTTTCATTAAGTTATTGCGTAATATTCATTTAACATTTATTTTTGTGCAAAAATGGGCAATATCCAGACAATAACCATTCACATACTGTTACCAGCTTTCCTACTGGGCCAAGATTGATAGATTTTGAGAAAATTTGGCAACCTGGAAGAGGTTTAACCATCTAAAGACCAATGACGTACAGGGTAGGATCTAAGAAAAAAGTTGATTTTGGCTGCTGAACCATTTAGCCCCTGTGAGCACGATTTGAAGTCACGTGTTATTGTTAAACCCTGACAAATTAAATATCCTTTTTTCAGCAGATTCAAAATATATCAGTATTATGTGTATAAGTCATGCAATCAAAAAAACAACAAAAAAGTGTGAAAAAAGTAAAAAATTGTTAAAATTCTTGTAAAGAACACCGCATTTTTTTTTATCTAAACTTTATGACCCAAACTTTTATGGTTATATGTTTGTACATTAAGTACCTTTTTTAAAAATAGGGTAATAGAGAAAAATTCATGGTGTTTTTAAACAAAAAAAATATTAATTTTTCTAAAATTGACAAAATCAGCTTTTTTTTCCTAGTGTCATGACTTATTGTATGCAATGCATGAAATCAGTATTTGTACCTTTTCTAAAACTTCACAAAATTCTGCAAAAAAAGAGACATTAATGACACATTTTTTCGTTGTTTTTTTGTTTGTCATAATTTTATTCAAAAAACATGATATTCAATAAAAATAAACATTTTCTAACTAGGTCAAGATTTACATTGCGTAATTTTATATTTTTTATTGAATAAAATAAATATATATTTTTTAACTATATCAATATATCCTCCTATAATATATTAGATCCTATATGATTTTGCAGATTGAGTTTAGGCGGCGTTAGAGACTAGGGATGAGCCGAACACTCCCGTGTTCGGTTCGCGTTCGAACTCGAACAATTTCAAAAGTTCAAGTTCGAACTCGAACACAAACCGAACTCAATGCAAGTCAATGGGACTCAAAAGTTCGATTTTTAGAGTGCCCTCCAAGAGGGCATATATGCTAGATATTTGCCATAAAAGGTGTATGGGGGTCCGGGTAGTGCCCTGGGGGACAGGAAACAAGGACAAAAAGTTTGTAAAAAAACTTTTTAAAGGAACAGTGAGTTTTCCATGAAACAAGGGTTAAAAATAGAAACAAAAAAATCCTTCAAATATCGTGCCTAGGAGGTCCCCATAACCTGCCTGTGAAGTGGCGGATTTGTAGGATGTATAGAAACCTCTAAAAACAAAAAAATGACATTTTGAATGACGGTAAATGCTTTTCCTTTGATCTATTTATAAACAACTGCTTGGGGCGGCAGCCTGTATGAAAAGACATTTTAGGACGCGAAGAACAAGTTTAGTGATTTTTTTGGCTAAATTCTGGTGCAACTTATGCAGGCTTTGGATGAAAGTAACAATAGGTACTTAAAAATTTGACCTTTAGTGTCGGCAACAGTGCCTTTTTATTATTATTATTATTCTTTATTTATAAAGCGCCAGCATATTCCGCAGCGCTGTACAATAAGCACAGTATAGACAGGGTTACAGTACATTGAACAACATTTGACAAACAGTACAGGAGGAGATGAGGCCCTATTCCCGTAGGAACTGACAATCTGGGAGGGTTGGGGTTGGAAACAGGAGGAGAGGACTGTAAGGTGAGAGTGATTGATGGTTGCGTCAGTGAGTTGGGTGGTAGGCTTCCCTAAATAGGAACGTTTTAAGGGAGCGTTTAAAGGAAGAGAAGTTAGGGGAAAGTCTGACAGTACGAGGGAGAGCGTTCCAGAAAGTGGGGGCTGCGCATGAGAAATCCTGCAGTCTATCATGTGAAGAGGTGATGCGGGGAGAAGCTAGTCGCAGGTCACTGTTTGACCTTAGGGAGCGGGCCGGGGTGTATTTGGTGATTAGTGAGGGCAGGTAGTGGGGAGCTGAGTTAGTGAGGGTTTTGTAGGTAAGGATAAGGATTTTGAACTTAATTCTGCAGTGGATGGGGAGCCAGTGAAGGGACTCGCAGAGGGGAGCGGCAGAGACAGAGCGGTGGGTGAGGTGAATTAGCCTGGCGGAGGCGTTCAGGATGGATTGTAGGGGGGAGAGGCGGGACAGAGGGAGGCCAGATAAGAGATTATTGCAATAGTCGAGTCGGGAGATTACCAGGGCGTGTATGAGTTGTTTTGTGGTGACAGCGGTAAGAAATGGCCGAATTGGGGAAATATTACGCAGTTGGTATCGGCAGGAGGAGGAAAGAGACTTGATGTGGGGGATGAAGGAAAGAGCAGAGTCAAGTGTAACTCCAAGACAGCGAACTTGGTTTGATGAGGAAATGGTGATACCCTCCACCGTGATAGAGAAGTCAGGAGGTGGGGAGGCATTGGAGGGAGGAATAAGTAGGAGTTCAGTCTTTGACATGTTGATCTTTAGGGTGGTGGAGGCCATCCAGGAGGAGATGCCAGATAAACAGTCACTGACTTTTGAAAGGACAGGGGGAGAGAGATCAGGGGTAGAGAGGTAGATCTGAGTGTCATCAGCGTAGAGGTGGTAATTGAAGCCAAAGCTGTTGATGATTTTGCCCAGGGAGGAGGTGTAGATGGAAAAGAGCAGAGGACCAAGGACAGAGCCTTGAGGTACACCAACAGATAGAGGCAATGAGGAGGAGGAGTTTCCAGCAAAGGACACACAGAAGGACCTGATGGATAAATAGGATTCGACCCAAGCGAGTGCAGTGTCACCGAGACCCAGAGAGTTGAGGGTCTGTAGAAGGAGGGGGTGGTCAACAGTGTCAAAAGCAGCCGAGAGGTCGAGCAGGATGAGAATAGAATAGTGGCCGTGTTTTTTAGCAGTTAGGAGGTCGTTGGTGACTGGTGAGGGCAGTTTCAGTTGAGTGTAGGGGATGGAAGCCAGATTGCAGGGGGTCAAGTAGGGAATTGGAGGACAGGAAGAGGGAGAGGCGGTTGAAGACTAGTTTTTCTAAGAGCTTTGATGTGAAGAGAAGCAGGGATACAGGGCCGTAGTTGGATGGAGAGTTGGGATCTAGGGATGGTTTCTTTAGTAAAGGGGTAACTAGCGCGTGTTTGAAGGCGGATGGAAAGGAGCCAGTGGAGAGAGATAGGTTGAAGATGTGTGTGAGAGCAGGGGTGAGGGGGAGAGGAGAGGGGAGGAATTAGATGTGAGGGAATGGGGTCGAGCAGGCATGTGGTGAGATGTGAGGAGGACAATAAGGAATTGACTTCCTCCTCAGTGGCTGGGAGGAAGCGACAGAGGGTGGCAGAGGGGACCTCTGGGAGTGGAGGTGGCAGATAACTATCTTGTGTTGGGATGTTGCTTCTGATATTTAGAGTTTTACTGAGGAAGTAGTCTGCCAGGTCTTGAGCGCTGAAGGCAGCTGTGGGGGGAGGTGCAGGTGGGTAGAGGAGGGTGTTGAAGGTGGACCAGAGCCGTTTAGGGTTGGAGGACAGTGTAGATATAAGAGATGAGAAGAAGGATTGTTTGGCCAAGTGGAGGGCAGAGGTGTATGATCGGAGAATAAACTTGAAGTGAACAAAATCAGCTTCAGAGCGGGATTTCCTCCAGGCACGCTCTGCAGTGCGGGAGCTTTTTTGCAGGTAGCATGTCTGGAGGGTGTGCCAGGGCTGAAGCTGGCGGCGTGGGGCCTTACAGAGTCGAAGAGGAGCAAGAGTGTCTAGAGCAGAGATAAGAGTAGTGTTGTAGTGAATAGTGGCAGCATCAGGGCAGGTGAAGGATGAGGTATGAGGGAGGTGGTGAAGTAGGTTGGAGAATTTATGGGGGTCCACAGCATGTAGATTTCTGCGAGTGTGTGTGCGGGGTGGGGAGCAGGGTGTTTAGGAAGTCCAGATAGGTTGAAAGAGAGAAGGTGGTGGTCAGAGATGGGGAAAGGGCGACAGTTGAACTCAGAAATGGAGCAGAGGTTGGAAAAGACAAGGTCAATAGCGTGACCATCGCGGTGGTAGGGAGGAGGGAGGATTGTGTGAGTCCAAGGAGGACATGAGTGAAAGAAGTTTGGAGGCAGCAGGGGCGGAAGGATCATCAATGGGAATGTTGAAGTCCCGAGAATTAGGCATGGAAGATTAGAAGACAGGAAGTGAGAAAGCCAGGTAGCAAAGTGGTCAAAGAACTGGGAGGTTGGTCCGGTGGGTGGTAGATGACTGCCACCCTGAGAGCCAGAGGAGAGAACAGGCGGATGCAGTGTGTCTCGAAGGAGGAGAAGGAGAGGGATGGGGGTGGAGGGAGATGCTGGTAGGTGCAGGTGGGAGAGAGCAGGATTCCGACCCCGCCACCATTTCTCTCACCCGGTCTGGGGGTATGGCTCAAGTGTAGACCTCCATGTGAGAGAGCAGCAACGGAGGCCGTGTCTGAGGGAGTTAGCCAGGTTTCAGTTAAAGCTAGGAGGTTGAAGGAGTTTGAAAGGAAGATGTCATGGATTGCTGTGAGTTTGTTGCACACAGAGCGAGCGTTCCAGAGGGCGCAGGAGAAAGAGGACAGGCGCTGAGGGATTATGGGAATGAGGTTGCTGGGCTTGCAGGGAGGTGATTTATGTGCGATGGAGATAGGATGAGAGGGAAGTATTGGATGTGTTGTGGGGCCAGGGTTAGGGGATATGTCACCTGAATAGAGTAACAGCAGGAGGGTGAGAAAGAGAAGGTGGGAATGGGATTTGTGGGAGTGATTGGCAGCACGAGAGTTAGAGGGAGACCATGTTCTGAGGAAACAAAGGAGCTCATGTGAGGCCATCATGTGGGACGAGAGAAGGGAGGGAGAGATGCAGATAGTGTAGGGGTCTGTGGTAGAGGGGCAGGAGTTCCATTTAAGGAGAAAGGTAGAAGTAAAGAGCAGAACCGTGAGAGAAAGCATGATATAGACGTGCGTTTACCCAGAGTAAAATTGGGCCTTGCAGTTCCTTCCTCCAGTCCCGCAACTCCAGGAATCAACTCTGAACGTCCACTTAGGGATGCCACTGAACTCCAGGAATCAACTCTGAGCGTCCACTTAAGAATGCCACTTAACTCCAGGAATCAACTCTGAGCGTCCACTTAAGAATGCCACTTAACTCCAGGAATCAACTCTGAGCGTCCACTTAAGAATGCCACTTAACTCCAGGAATCAACTCTTAGTGTCCACTTAAGAATGCCACTTGGGGATGTCACAAGAGCCAAGGCTCAGTGGAGCTGGTCTTAAATGTTATAAAGGGCGGACTAAGTATTTAACTGCCTAAATGCAAACACCTGAAGCTGGATGGGCTGTGTCAATAGGGCAGGAGATTCACATGCTAATTAGCAAAGCAAATGGTGGAGAAAAACAAAAATAAATAAAAAAACAGAAAAAAACCAAGGAAACGTTATAATGTGGGTGCCTGCGAATACTGGGTGATGGGGGTCCTACCAGCAAAAGTATGCAGGGGATCAGTTGGGATGTGGGTGTCTGTGGATGATGGGTGATAATGACCTACCTGTGGAGAGAGGAGACACAGGAATTAGGGATCGTGATGGCGTAGGGGATCTTGATAAAACTCCAGGAATCAACTCTGAGCATCCACTTAAGAATGCCTTCACACCGTAACCCTTTTGTGGTATTGTGGAAGAGTGCAGGGTTGGACCATGCGGTCCTATATTAAAGAGATATGAATCTGGTAATATAGGCGTCAGTGGCAGTGCACCAAAATATTACTGCGCTATAGTGTATGGCAGGATGGAAGCGCACCAGCAGTAACAAGCAGCGGAATATACCAGACAGGGGCACAGAGCGAGAGTAGTTGTTATAACAAAACCAGCTCAACAACATTTAGGCACTAGTACTGCGCTACTGTATATGGTGAGAATTGGCGCACACCAGTCCCGGCGACTCTGCGTCATCACGCCGCGTCCTTCCCCCTGATCACTCACAGCTGCGCTGGGTGTCGCCGGAGCTCCTGCCATTCGGCCAGCTGGCGGGACCATGTGTCCGGGGCCCCCCCGATCGCCACCCGGGGCCCTGGATGTCGCAATATTACAATCCAAAAGCAAACGGGTTAAGTAACCAAATTTGTAAGAAGAATAATTAATGCAGCATATGAATCCTCACACTGCCGGGCAGCACATTAACCCTTTCGCTGCTGAGCCTTTTCACACCTCTGTGTTGAGCTCATTTTAAGGCTAGGGTCAGACGAGCGTGATTTCTACGGACTGTACGTCCGTGCACACGGACGTACGTCAGTACGGAATACACAGTAGTGGCCACACAGTCCGTTTATTCACTGACGTATATTCTGACGGATGTAGGAGGGAAAATAAATTAAAAAGCAAAACCATTTTGTCCATGAAAAATGCTGGACGTATAAATGCAGTCCGTTTGAACACGTTCCATCACTCACACACAAAGTTATGCGGACGCAGCGCACTTTGTGCGGCCGTTCTTGGAGTTGTACGTTCTTGCCTGCCTTGCGTCCGTGGAACACGGCCGTTGTGCGTCCGCAGTTCAGTGCGGATGTACTTAATGTGTCAGGCTCCAATGGACTTTCTTTCATGCTATCACGGACTTACTTTTAGGCGCAATCACGGACGTGAACACTACGCTCGTCTGACCCCAGCCT
Organism: Leptobrachium leishanense; assembly: GCA_009667805.1. Lineage (NCBI taxonomy): Eukaryota > Metazoa > Chordata > Amphibia > Anura > Megophryidae > Leptobrachium > Leptobrachium leishanense. Next base: position 43,440,204 of record CM019064.1, read on the forward strand.
TACTGGTTTCGCTCATCATGTTTAAATGCGATTTGAAGTCACATTTTATTAATTGACCCAGACATATTATATATCGTTCTTTCCGGGATACGCGGCAGATTCATGATATATCATTTTTATATGTATACGTTATGTCCTGTCTGTATAATATAACATAAAATGCAATAAAATTTGAATTTTCAATAATTTACAGTGTTTTTTTCACATTTTAACATGCAAGCGTTTGCGGTTATATTTTTCTATGGGTTGCGCTTGTTAAAAAAATTAGAAACGGGGAATCATTACTTTTTTGGGGGAAAATGACGTGTTTTTTGGCAAACGCCCCCATAGAAAAAAATCGTTAATGCAGCATCATTGTTCACATTATAATTGAAATGGGAACAATATTGTTGCATTAATAAAACAAAACAAAAACAAATTTTTTTTTAACTGTACATAGTCATGTTTGGTATCATTGAAAAGGCCATGCTCTGGTCGTTCCAATGATGTCAAACATTAACCCCTAGCTGTCGCGGATCGGGAGATAGGGGGTTCATTTCGATGATGTCAGCCCGCACCGGGGGGCTTCCACGATCGGCCGGAATCCCGGCCGATCGCCGCTGCTTAGGGAGGACGCGCTCAGCGCGTCCTCCGCAGCAAAGTAGCCATGCGGCAGGACGCGCTCAGCGCGTTCTCCGCATGGAAAGGGTTAAGGCCCGGTTCACACCTAAGCATTTTACAGCGCGTTCCAGCCCGCAGTAAAACACATAAACAGGGATATCCCATTATTTGCTATGGGACCCATTCATACCTGGGTGTTTTACGGCGCGCAGGAACGCGCTGTAAAACGTCCTACGCCCAAAGAAGTACAGGAGCTTCTTTGGGGCGTATTGCAGCGCGTTCACTCTGCAGTCTATGGCCGTGAACGCGCTGCAATGCACGTTCGCATGTTTTTTTCATTTGCGCGATACGCGCGTTTAAAAAACGCATGTATTGCGCGCGTAAAAAAACGCAGATGTGAACCCAGCCTTACAGTATAATTAATGCAGCATATGATTCCGCACACTGCGGGGCAGCACCTCTACAGTTTGTGGATCCAGGAATCAGGTGAGTATTAGAAAGAAAAAAAAGTTTTAATTTATGTTGCTGGGGACATTTAAAAATGTCCTCGGATTAGATTTTTTTTAAAAAATGTTCGCCTCACCTTAGCCTGGTGGTCAGGGGGGGCTCCCTGGATCCTGGCTGGGTGGAAGGGGGGTCTTCCGTGGCTCCCTCCCTGGAGTCCCTGCACCACCTCTCTGCCACATGCACCCAGCTGGCCAGCCCGCACAGTCGCAGCTCTGTAATCTTGCGGCCGCATGCTCCTCAAGTCAAGGGGTCCTTGGGAGGGAGGCTCCGGCGGGCTGCCCTCTACAGTGCCTGATTTAGAGGGCCTCGTCTGCCTGATGTTTTAGCAACAAGAATGTTTTATCTCACAGGCTTCAATATTCATATTCCCGTTTTAATTCAATATCTAATAAACCATTGCTTAAAATAAAATGAGTGAAAGTTTCAAATTGGAAAAGCTGTTTGCAAAAAAAAACATATGAATGAAAATGTCTGGAATTGACAGGGTCCTATGAACAATAATAAAAGGGTCTGTTACAGAAAGAAGATAAATCGCTAATTACAAAAAATAAAAAAAAATTAAGAAAAAACCCACAAATGCCTAAATATCCTAAACAAAAAATAAAGAGACTTTTTGCTGCAGATTAAAATAATAAACGGTATACTAGATATTGAGTAACAATGGGAATATTTTTAACGTTGAAACCTATGGGATTCGCCTGATTAACACACCAGGGCATTTCACTGGCATTTCTCTGCTGTTCGATGTTCTCTGAATGTTCTCTCAATGGTCTCTATGGGGATTCCACTGCCGTCGAACATGCACCGTATTTGCTGGAAATTCGCCAAAATTTGACAAACTGCTTTCTGAATAGCTGAATGGCCATGAAAATGCACTGTACACGGAAATTAACTGTTCAGTGCAAATTCGGAGCCAGATCGCTTCGCTCTGAATAACACAGTTAAGAGATGCTTTTCATGGCGGTTTTTGAAACAAGGTATACCTGCAATTAAATGGCTCTAGCTCAACAAAGAATTAAAATAGGCCACATAAAGTATATATCAAGAGAAACTAAACATCCAGATGAATCAAATGAGGGGTTACTCAAAATCCTATCGTAAAATTGAAGCGCACAGTATCTTGATGAATTCTGAATTTATGTATTTTTTAAGCAAATTGCTAAATTCCACATTGTTGCACGCTCCATTTTTATGATAGAATATTAAATAACCCCTCGTTTCATTCATCTGGATGTCTAGTTTCGCCAGATATTTACTTTATGTAGCTTATTTCAATTATATGTGGAGTTAGAACCATTTAATCGCAAGTAACCTTTTTCTAAAAAAAATGCCCAAAACAGCATCTCTTAAGCTGGTTAGACATGTTATAAATTTTTGTCTCTTGCTTAATCTAGGGGGCTCAGTCCTATAAAACCAAGTCTAATTCTTATCGGAAGAGTTGGAGCTTTGCATTAAAGTAGAGAATATGATGATTTTCAAACATTTTAACATTTGTGAAAGGTTAGAAATACAGTATATATATTTTTTGTTTACTTCCCTTCACAAATGCTGAAATTTTTAAAAACCATAATATTCTCTAGTTTTATGGTTTTAGGTTTCCTAACTGTTTTTTTAAAGAAATAAAGCTTTTTAACCCCTAAGTTTCAATGCAGCATGTGAATCCACACACTGCGGTGAAGCGCCTCTCTGCGGTATAATTAATGCAGCATATGAATCCACACAATGCGGTGAAGCGCCTCTCTGCGGTATAATTAATGCAGCATATGAATCCACACACTGCTGGGAAGCGCCTCTCTGCAGTATAATTAATGCAGCATATGAATCCACACACTGCGGTGAAGCGCCTCTCTGCAGTATAATTAATGCAGCATATGAATCCACACACTGCGGTGAAGCGCCTCTCTGCAGTATAGTTAATGCAGCATATGAAACAACACACTGCGGTGAAGCGCCTCTCTGCGGTATAATTAATGCAGCATATGAATCCACACACTGCGGTGAAGCGCCTCTCTGCGGTATAATTAATGCAGCATATGAATCAACACACTGCTGGGAAGCGCCTCTCTGCGGTATAATTAATGCAGCATATGAATCCACACACTGCGGTGAAGCGCCTCTCTGCAGTATAATTAATGCAGCATATGAATCAACACACTGCGGTGAAGCGCCTCTCCGCAGTATAATTAATGCAGCATATGAATCAACACACTGCTGGGAAGCGCCTCTCTGTGGTATAAGTAATGCAGCATATGAATCCACACACTGCTGGGAAGCGCCTCTCTGCAGTATAATTAATGCTACATATGAATCCACACACTAAAGGGAAGCGCCTCTTTGCAGTATAAATAGTGCAGCATAGGAATCCAAACACTGCGGCGCAGCACCTCTCTGCAATAGAATTAATGCAGCATATGAATCTGTACACTGCTGGGAACCTCCCAATAGTGTGTGGATTCATATGCTGCATTAATTATAACTCATAAAAACTAACTGATCCAAAAAATTAATTGATCCGTATCACTGAATCGATCTGCAGAGAGGTGCTCCCCTGCAGTGTCCAGATTCATATGCTGAATTAATTATACTTTCGGAATATATACGTGTCTTGGACAGCCTTTCCTTTTGGCACGTATTATGCCACAGGCCCCTGTGCCTTTGCTGTACAAATATTTGTACAGAAGCACCCCACTATAAAAATTATCCATGTAAGCATGGTAACCTTTTTCCATAGGCGTCTCTAGGGGGGCAATTGCCCCCCCCAGGTTATTCCTTGCCCTCCCATGTGCCCCCCCTCCAAAAATCAGCATCCAGCTTCCCCCACATCTTCGGACGACTGTATCTCCGGCCCAGGGCATCATACATGCCCAGATCGCACATCGATCTAGGTGTATTTGGAAAGGGCAGAGTCTGGCCTTTCCAATGATAACCAACATGACCATATTTAGTGTAAAGACAAAATCATAAAAAGTAAAATAAAAACGTAACCATTTTTTTCACAGGGTGGAAATGGCTCAGCAGTGACAGGGTTAATGGTCAGACTATATATTACATTGTGTATTACTTTTGCCTTGGCTTAGTTATATATTAAGGGTTAATGGGCAGGTTTCATCGCTCACAGTATACATTTTATTTTTTCCTTAATTAATGGCATTTTAGGAGTTAATGGGTAGGCGCCATGCCTCACAGTGTATATATTTCAGGTTTTGTCTTGAAAACTGGCATTTTAGGAGTTAATGGTTAGGCTGCATGTCCCACAGTGTATTCATTTCATGTTTTCCCTTAATGGGAGTTTAGGGGTTAATGGGTAGGCTACATGCCTGACGGTCAGGTTCTGTACCAGGTAGCCAGATACTGAGCCCAGGATACGGTGATGCACCGGTACAAGGGTGTGCTGTGAGTTGCTGCAGGAAGCAGTAGAACAATTGGTTTGGAGGTGAGGAACAGGACATGTATAGGGCTTGACCATAGGAAAGCAGGAAACAAACCAGGGTAATGGGAACTTGGACACACTGGATACTGGAGAGTATGAAGACACAGGAAATGCTGGTAATGACGGCAAGGTTTGGGGTTCAGGATAATGCAGGAGAGCCACAGCATAGGTCCTCTCTCACTGGTAGTTGTTTGGCAATGCTGGAGCAAGGAGGAGAGAGTGGCCCTTTAGTCAGGTAAATCATGTGACCTATGGCGTGTGTGTTTTAACTGAATATGTGCTGGATCTCATCGCTGGAAATGAGTAGCACAGGAATGAAGCTGCCCTCAAGTGCGGGCACAGATTAGATGCACAATACTTGAAGGGGCTGCCAAGGCATGGTTTAGGAACCTGACACTCAGTCTATTCATTTAATGCTTTCCCTTGATTAATGGCAGTTTATGGGTTAATGGGTACACATTATGCCACTCTATTATTTTTATTGTATTTCCCTGCTTTAATGGAGTTTTAGAGGTTATTATGGAAGTTAGACTCTAGGGTCTATTCATCTTTAGATCCTTTGCTTTTTCTCACATTTCAGGGAATCCATTTCACCGAATATATGGTGAATTCCCTATTTAGCGAATGGTCACCGTGATTTGCAAAAATTTAAGTCACTGAATCAGGTATCGGGCGTTGGCAAAAACCTCTGAATAGCAGCAAATAAAATATTGAATTCATGTATCAGGTTAGTACAACATAAAGGTATCATTACAACATATTACTCTGGGGTTTTGGAATCTTATATATACTTATTTAGTTATTTCATTGATATGATTTAGTGGTGAAAAGTAATAGTGCCCCCCAAGTTTTGACTGTGGTATCTTATGTGCCCCCCTATATATTGTTCCTAGAGTCGCCACTGCCTTTTTCTTTTTTTTAAACAATATCTTTTTTTTTTAATTCAGTTTCTTCAAAATTAGCACAGTAAAGTATAGCATGTAAAAGTATCAATACAGAATTAAAAACTGTAGTAATAAAGTCGTGCAACAATGTTGTACATTATGATATCTAATGACATTGTATAATCAAACTAAAATCAGTAAATGGGGGAGGGGGAAACCGGGAATGCGTAAGTTCACTGTCAGTTACAAATATACAATTAATGGATAAAGAATGTTAGAGGGGTCCGAAAATACAGTGTATTCATTGAAAGGTAGGTCCGAGTCACTGGGGGAATGTGGTTATTCAGATGTAGCTTTGGGTGGGATGCGACCACTTTATCAAGTGTAGGTAGTTAGCGTGGCCGCTTAGTGAGACAGTCCGTCCACCAGTACCATGTAGCAAAGTATTTCTCATAATCATTATCAACAGAGAAACACATCTCCTCCATTTCGCGAATATTATCTACAGCTTTGATCCATTCCTCATAGTCGGGGTGTGGGGCAGAGCGCCATTGTCTAGGGATTAATGATTTTGCCATATTAAATAGTTGTATGGCCAAGGATTTTCTGTAGGTGAGGGACGATAGGGGGACCATGTGGAAAAGCGCTACTTGTGGGGAAGGTGGTAAATCCATCCCTGTAATTCCATTGATTTCTTTGAAGATTGTTGACCAATAGGTACGTATGAGTGGGCATTCCCACCAGATATGTAAATATGTACCGGGTGCTTTCTCACATCGCCAGCATAGAACAGTTGAGTTCGGATACATTTTGTGCAATCTCGAGGGAGTAAGGTACCATCTAGACAGGAATTTATAATGCGACTGTTGTACATCTAGGCTTCGAGATGAGTGAGCAGTTATTTGGAATATCATATCCCATTTGTCTTCCGGGATCAGGTCTCCAAGGTCTCTGCTCCACCCCGTCGCATATAAGGGAAGAGAAGGAGCAGAGGCGTCCAGGAGCGTTCCATAAATGGTGGACAACATGTGTGGTAGGTGTGGGTCTATGGTACAAAGAGTCTCAAACGGGGATTCGTCCTGTCTAATGGAGGTCGGGTGTCCCAGTGATGTAATGAAATATCGAAGCTGGTAATATTGATTAGGGATGAGCTGTTCGGTTCGATCTGTTCGGTGTTCGATTCAAACAAAGCCCGTTCGTCGAACTCCGAACAATTCCGCGTGTTCGCCGCATGTTCGCCCACAATGCACCAAAATGGACCACAATGCACCACAATGCACTTTTCCACTGGCCTGAAGCTTGTAATTGGCTACAGCTTTGCACCTGACCACAGATCAGGTGCAAGACAGGTGCAACTACAGTGCTCTGATTCGAACTCTGAGGTTGAAGAAGGGAGTATAATCAACCTAGAGGAAGGGAGTGCTAGTGACACAAATAACTGGCACTCATGTTGCCCCAGCAGCTGCAGCATACTGCCAAGTTGGCTCCAGTGATGAGGAGATAGGGGGTGATGACAATGATGAGGTCACTGACTCCACCAGGGTGCCTGATCGAACAGAGGAGTCAAGGGAGGAGGAGGCGGCACAACAAAAACGAGGCAGAATGTCCTCTATGGCCAACCGTAGCCAGTCCAAGACATCAGAAGTCAAAGCTGCTCAGGTACAGAGCGCTGTTGTCTCAAAGCACATGTACAGGAAGTCTGCTGTCTGGGAGTTCTTTAAGAAATGTGCAGCAGACCACACTGTTGCTATTTGTAATCTATGTCAGGTGAGGATCAAGCGTGCTAAAGACAGCCCATGCTTGGGTACCACGTGCTTGAGGCGACATATGACCACCTGCCACGCATCCTGTTGGCACAACACTTTGCATAGGTCCTCCTCATCTGTCTCTACCCCCACTATATGTCCTGCCATGTCATTGTTTACAACCTCCACTGACAGCGATGATGCTACAGTAATGGGTGTACCAGGTCCATCCTCAGAATGTGACAGCATCCCATCAATTGAAGTTTTACACAGTCAGATTACGTTGCCCCAGCTGCTGCAGCGTAAGAAAAAATATAGTCCAAACCATCCCCAAGCACAGTTTCTAAATGCCAGATTAGGAAAATTACTTGCATTACAGCTGCTGCCTTTCCAGTTGGTGGACTCTGCTTCCTTCCATGAATTTGCTGAATGTGCTGTACCACAGTGGCAGGTTCCAAAACGCCATTTCTTTTCATGGAAGGCCATTGCAGCACTATACCAGCACATGGAAGACAATGTTATGGAGTCATTGGGAAAGGCAGTCAGCAGCAAGGTGCACATGACTTTAGACATGTGGTCCAGGAAGCATGGACAGGGCCATTACATTTCCTTTATGGCACACTGGGTAACTCTGCTTTGCAGCTGGGAGGGATCCAGGATGGGGCTCTGTGCTGGAGCTTGTTCATCCACCACACCTCCAGAAAGCTGCTTGTATGAGGTCTGTTGCAAAAATCTATGCCACACGTGGGTTCTGGTTTAGTAGTTGTTTGACACTGTCCAAATCTGAGTCTAGAGGGACGTTAAAGACGCCCCCTGCAAATTAACAGGCCCTCACTGAAACGGGATAGTTGTGGGACACTAGGCTCTATCCTGTCACATTGACCCATGTTGGGTAAATATACATTAGCCAGCATGAGTTTCCGGGAGCATAAGAGGCCTTTAAGAAATAAATATCTACCCTGAGGGTCTGTCTGCTGGTGAGTGCATACAAAAGGGACGTGTCGAGCTACAAGAGTGTGATCCTTATCTGGTTTCGGGATGAGGTCTAGCGTGGTGGGGTCTAGTCTGGTGTCTTGGTCCAACACATTAAACATGTTCACTACGTTTTAGAGGAAACGTAATTACTGAAATAGGACTGTGTGTAGTGTCGAGAGGTTAAGATGGCGCTTTGTCCGCTCGGAAGTGTGTCTCTTGCAGGAATACTATCAGGGTTATCCAAAGAGATTCGAAAAGTCACCGCACGTTCGGTGACTTTTCGTTCTCTTCAATTCGGTTCCTTTTGCCGATTGCATTTCGGTGACCCTGCGGTGTATTCAGCAAACACCACAGGGTCCCCGAATTGCAGGGAAAAGCTGCCGCAAACCCGACGAAAACTAACCGAATGCAAGCTGAAAACAAGCAAAAACATCTGGATTAACCTTCGAAAAAGCCGAACAGGAGCCGAACAGGAGCCGAATCACACAGAGCCGAAGCAGCTGTGACGTAGAGGAGGCAGTGAATAAATTAGAAAAACCATTTGTATGAATCTGGGAAAAAAGAAAAGCTGTTTGCAAAGAAACTACTGAGCGAAAATGTCTGAAATTTTCACAGGAGGTCCAGGGAATGATAATAAGAGGGCTGTTACAAAAAAATAAGTAAACTGAAAAAAATAAATAAAAAAAAATCGGACTTTTAAAAAAAAAAAAAAAATCTGAAAAATGCTTAAAGTATCCTAAAAAATCTATAAATAAAGAGACTCTTTGCTGCAGAATTTTACAATGAACGGTTTATTAGATATTGAATTAAAACGGGAATATTTTTAACATTGAAGCCTATGGGATTCTCCTGAATAAATTTGCCGAATTAAACCACCGAATGGCAGGGCATTAGGGGAACCTTTCACTGCTGGTTTGTGTTCTCTGAATAGCCGAAGCAGTGCTTCTCTATGGGGATTTCACTGCCCTCGAACAGGCACCGAACAGGCACCGTATGTTCAGGCAATTCGCCAGGATTTGGCGAATTGCCTGCTCTCTGGATAGCCGAATGGCCAGGAAAGGTAACCGAACGCTGATTTTCAGCGTTCGGTTACCTTTCTCAAGCAATTCGGATCTCTTTGGATAACCCTGTATGTCTCCACATTGTCTGTGATGGTCTATGAGGGCTACTCGTTGTTTTTGAGGGGAGTTGAGGCATTTAACGTTTAGTGTTATGAATTTTAAGGGGGCCATATCATAGGTAACGTGAACTGAGCAGTGCGTTGACATCCCCTTGTACTGAGGATGTATCCCCGGGACATGACACAAATTCTAAGGGTGACATTCAAATAACGGAACCTAGTATGTAACAGAATGCAGTGTGCTAAAATGCAATATAAGCGAACAAAATACACCGTAAATTAAACCTGAGTTGAACAGTTCACGGAGACAGTGTAGAGCCTGCGATAGCGCGTGCAATCATCCAGGTTCTAGAATATTGAAAAATGGAATTATTTTAGGCGCATAGAACAAAATGATCAGTACACTGTGGGTGTGATCGTCTTAATAAAGGGTGATCACCTTGTGAGTAAGCATATTAACCAATGATCTGAATCAAGAAACTGGTCACCACATATAGAGACCTATTGGTCAATAATACACATCATATTCAACATATATATGAATAGTAAAAACATGCACTGCTATAACAGCGTGGAATGGCAATCGTAAAGAGAAGCTTCTTGTAAATCGGATGGCCAGTCCGGGCGGGACGTTCAGAGGTCCTGCGGATGAATAAGACGAGGAACGATTGCGCAGTACGTTTCTTGCTAGGACCCCTGTGCTTCCCCCATGGGGTACTTACAGTGTAAAGAGCCCTGGTCCTGGCTCTGAGGGATATCCGCCTTTAGGGTATTTGAAGGCAACCCTTAGCCCTTTTGTAGAAGTGCTCCCAGCCCGGGATAGGGTCAGCGGTTGGAGAAAGAGACTTCACAAAGTTGATGGAAATGTAAAAATCCAGTAAATTGGATAAATTTAATACAGAAAAAATAAGATAAAAAAAAAAGGCACTATGTGCACTGAAACGCGTTTCGCCTAAAATCGGCTTCATCAGTCAGTTGCGCGTGCAATCATCCAGGTTCTAGAATATGCCTCTCCTCCGCAACGAGAGGGAGACACAAAAACCACTGCATCTGGTGGGGAGGTGGGTGGGCAGAGTCCGCGAGGTGTCAGAAGAAGAGAGTCTGTACCAGCAAGGGCGTTTAATCGCTTTAATCATTACTTTCGAAGAAGGGAGATCTAAATGTATCTGCATCCATTAATATCATTGATAATTAAGATCCTTAAACCAGAAGTGGAGACATATATAAAAATATACGATGAGAGGGTGAAAAATAATTCTGGATTTGTCAAGTAGTAGAAGAAACAGAGTCAGAGTGTGTCGACTCTCATCCCGGGTCTTGCAGAGAATTTGCTGATTGCTGTGAGCGGGAGATGCCATGGCCTCACTTGGAAGGTGTTTGCCACCGGGGGCGTTGTGGCTGAGGTTGGTGTTGGGGAGAATTAAGAGAAGGACCACCGTACCAGTCCGGTATGTCCAGAGTACCGAAGTTTAGTGCTGAAAGCAACGGGGGTAGATCTGCTGCACTGGTAATCCCATAAAATACACCATCCAGAGTAACTTGTAGGGAAAACGGGTAACCCCAACGATATTTAACTTGACCGTCCCAAAGTACATCGGTAAGCGGTTTCAATAGGCGACGAGCCTGGAGCGTATGCCATGAGAGGTCTGGATATAGTTGTAAAATGTTCCCCAAAGGGTCTTTGATCTCCTGTCGACACACGGCTTCCAAGATATCTTATTTTTGACGATAATAACGTAGCCTGCAAATAACATCTCTAGGCGCTGCATTTGGTGCTCCGTTTGGCTTTAATGAGCGGTGTGCCCTGTCAAAGTGAATTGGAGTGTCAATCGGTTTACGCGGGAGAGAGTTAAATATAGGCCTCAAAACCTCTGTGAGTAATTCCTTCCCATCTTGCAATTCAGGGAGACCCCTTAGCCTCAAGTTATTCTGGCGGCCCCTATTGTCTTGGTCATCGAATGCCCGGTGAAGCTTTTGGAGGTATAAGCCATGGGTAACCAGACCTGATTCTAAGCGTGTCAGTCAATCCTCCGTGCCTTCTCTGTCCCCTTCTCTGTCCTGGACTCGGATCCCAATATGGCGGACATCCGCCGTTACCGCGTCAATGCGAGCTGCAAAGGAGGACTCCAGGTTTGCTAAGAGGGTTTCCATGTCCTCTTTTGTAGGTAGGGAACGCAGAATATCCCGCACCGACAGGTCTGCATCCTCAGATGGGTTTGGACTGCCCGCAGTCGATGAGTCCCGCAATGGTGCTGGGACCGGCGCCATCTTGGATCCGCGTGGCAGAGTTCTTAAGGCCGGTGATTCCTCGAAAAAACAGGCAATATTGGCTGCTTTCGCGGGGTTGAGGTCGCTCTTAGTGCGGTAGGATGGTTGGGAGTGTTTTCTGTGGGTCATACTGCACCCTTGCTGCTAGGATCTCCCATCTGAAGCCCTTTTAGCGCCGGAGCTCTTGTACCATGTGGCCATTCCGATCATCTGCCAAGCCACGCCCCCGCCACTACCTTTTTTATATAGTTTTTGAACTAGATCACACACAATTTTTTAGTTATAAAAAGAGCGTGGGGGGGGGCAGCTACGAATCCTTGCCATTGTATATGTTACAGTTAAAGCCCAAAGTGTGGTTAATCTTAAAATTACCCGGGTATTCCTGACATTACCCAAAACCGCTGGGTAAAGCTGCAAAAGAAATTAGAATGTTAAAGAGTTACATGATCTTTACTATGTGTCATTTGTGCTTATATAAGATTTATAAAACATAATAACCGTTAGGTTACTCTTTATATCATATCTTTATCTTCATAAATAAATTTTCAGACAATTAACGCACAGAGTAACATGACGGTTATTTAGTGTGGTATGTAACTGTGGATACAAGTTGGTTAAAATAACAAAAAACACAATTTTGTTATCAGTCTGATAACCGTTTGCAGCTTTACCCGGGTAATCGTCGGAATTCAGTCAACTGTAACCTGCTGAAAACCCAAGAAAACCTGAGTACCCAGAAGCATTTGGATACTTTGCAGATTACCCGGATAAAGTCTGATGTTTCATTGCACATCGCAGTTTATCCAGCAACACTAGGGTAATGTGCGTTTTACCCGGTTAAAACAGAGCAGAAACGGGAGTACCCAGAGGCCTCTGGATACTTTGCAGATTACGAGGATAATGTCTGAAATTTAATTTCTCTACGGACTTTTGCTAATAACGCCTGGGTAATGTCAGGATTACCTGGGTAATCCTAAAATTAACCGCACTTCAGACTTTAACCGTAACATATACACAAAAATGGTACGTGTATCCACTGACGCTCTCACAGAGTTTGTAAAGTTTGATACTGCAATGTGCTCTCTTTGAAGGGACATATTGCTTAAAACCAATGCGTCCCTTGAAAAGGAGCAAGGATTCGTCGTCTGACAAGTTCTGGCCTGGAGTGTAACACTCTGTAAATCTTGCCATTAAATGGGCAAGAACAGGCCGCAACTTAAAAAGTTAGTCGTTCTCTGGGTGGTCTCAGGGAAGGGCATTATCATTATTATGCAAAAATGTAAGGAGTAGTTGATATCTGTCCCTGATCATTGTAACAGGGCAGATAGGGGTGGTTTGTGTGTATGTTTTTGGTCAATATGAGTCTAAGCTGGGTCTTTGCACAATCCCCATTTGCAGAGTGAGGCCCCAGAAGTTCCTCATCTCTTGCAGATTGGTCGCAGTCCATTGGCAGCCCCTGGCACGATGCCCCAAGTCCCTGGAAATATTGATCAGCATATAAATTTATCTGGTGAACACTATACTTCAAAAAAACCATCATCTAGAAACAATTGAAAAAAAGTTGATGGGTTCATAGTTTGACGTGTCTACCAAGACACCAGAATTGCCAGAAAATTGTGGCACTTCTGGTTGGACCATATTTTATTTTATTTTATTTATTTTTTTATTTATAAAAGGATTTTACCAGGAAGGATACATTGAGATTTCTCTCCTTTTCAAGTATGTCCTGGGTTCAAGTACTTTGAGTGGTTACAGAAATACAAAATGGTAAAATGCAAGATATTAACACAAGACCAAATATACAGGTTAACAGAAAAATAAATATGTAGGAAATAAAGTCATTATGTTACATGTTTACAGGTGCATTTCGTATTGAGGTATGTTAATAGGGTAGTCTTAAGGGACTTTAGACTGGGGGAAGATTTGACGGTGTCTGGGAGGTTATTCCATATTTGTGGTGCTCTGTAGGAAAATGAGGATCGAGCCACTTTCTTTTTGTATTATGGTACTGCAAGTAAGGTGCTGGTCCTGAATCTGAGGTTATAGAATGAGGGAACTGCCGGGGGAAGCAGCATATTCAGGTAGGGTGGTAGCTTCCCAGAAAAGCTCTTAAACACCAAGTTGGAAAGATGAAGGGTGCGTCTAGATTCCAGCGATGGCCAGTTTAGTTCTTTTAACATGTCACAATGGTGGGTCATGTAGTTACATTGTAGCACAAAGCAACAGAATGATTTATACAATGTAGTAAGTTTCTGGAGGTGTGTTTGAGGGGCAGCTGCATACACTACATCTCCGTATTCAATGGCTGGCATAAGCATTTGTTGTACAATCTGCTTTCTTACCACGGGGCTCAAGCAGGATTTGTTTCTGTACAGGGCACCTAGTTTAGATGAAAGTTTTTCGATGTGGGGGCAAAAAGATAGATTTGGGTCTAGCCACATACCTAGATATTTCAGAGAAGTGACTGTGGTCAGCGTGCCATTTGATTTTGTCCTGACACATAGATGGGGTGTTTGCAATTTGTGTAGTTTAGGTGTAGTTCCAAAGAGCATTGTAACAGTTTTGTCAGTATTTAGAAAAAGTTTGTTATCTGCGATCCACTTTTCTACCCCTGTGAATTGTTCTTGCAGCACTGCCTCCAGCTGTGGGAGATTTGGTTTGCTGGTATAGATTACAGTGTCGTCTGCGTACATGTGTACAGTTGAGGCTTTGCAGACATTGGGCAGATCGTTTATGAATATCGTGAATAGCAGGGGGCCTAGTATCGCGCCTTGGGGTACACCACACGTGACTGATCAGGTACAGACTGGTATTTCATTTTTTGGTTACAGAGAAGTTTAGTGAGGGTACGGACAGGCACTGGTCTAAAACTGAATTTCTCTGCGTTTCAGGGTCTTTGCACTGTTGGTGGGGCCTGACCTGTGTGCGGCCTTTCTGATTGCGTGTCATTTCCTAGCTTAGCAATCAGGGTGGTGGCGCATCCAACAAAATAATTATTAAAAGCATTTGCTACATCTAGGGGGTGTTGTACAGTTTGGTTGTTTACTTTGACAGCAGCCGGTTGAAAGTGGACGGGAGGTGCTTGTATGTTACTTATGATTTTCCAAAACTTTCTGGGGTTTGATATTTTATTGTTTAAATTTTCATTGAAGTACTGGGCTTTAGCCATTTTTGTTTGTTTTGTGCATGCATTCCAGCATTTTCGGTATTCACAGTGATCGCTCATGGATCCAGTACTCTTGAAATTTGACCACAGGGAGTCTGTCAACTGGTACATATGCGTGAGGTCAGCTGTAACCCAGGGGAGGTGGGCCCCTTTTACTCGCACTTTGCGCAGTGGGGTATGGGTGTTCCAGACTTTCAGGAGCTCGGCTTGAAAGTATTCAATTGCACAGTCCAGGTCTGGGATTAGGTTTAGTCTGTACCATGGGAGCTGTTTGAGATCATTTAGGAAGGATTAAAGATTAAATTTCTTGAAAGACCTGGTGATTATTACCTTTGGTGGACATTTTGTGGCCCTTATTTTGCGCACACAGTACACTAGGCAGTGATCACTGAAACTGTTAGCGAGAACGCCTGCCTCCTGTATACGATCAGGACATGAGGAGAGAATCCAGTCCAGCAAGGTGTGGTTAGGGCTTTTCATATTAATGCGAGTGGGGGAGGAGATTAATCATGTTAGCTGCAAAGCCTTAAACAGTGAGGAGTGTTTATTGTTTTTAGGATTCGACCAATCAACATTAAAGTCGCCGAGGACCAGCCATTCACTTTTTTGGTTTTGAGCGACTATTTTACTAAGAATTTGGGTTATGTCAGAAAGGGAGTGCACTGGGGAACTCGGTGGGTGGTAGAATCCAGCAACAATAATTGTTTTACTGAACGGGATCTCCATAATACCAGAAAGGAAATCAAATGTGGCCGGGGAGCTAGGATTCTGCAACTGGGTGAACTTTATGGAGTTGTCAACATAGATAACAATTCCCCCTC